>JARUHQ010000009.1:2419935-2889935 GCA_029955515.1 Chrysomela aeneicollis | reverse complement strand
ATCCATCCATCCATCCATCCATCCATCCATCCATCCATCCATCCATCCATCCATCCATCCATCCATCCATCCATCCATCCATCCATCCATCCATCCATCCATCCATCCATCCATCCATCCATCCATCCATCCATCCATCCATCCATCCATCCATCCATCCATCCATCCATCCATCCATCCATCCATCCATCCATCCATCCATCCATCCATCCATCCATCCATCCATCCATCCATCCATCCATCCATCCATCCATCCATCCATCCATCCATCCATCCATCCATCCATCCATCCATCCATCCATCCATCCATCCATCCATCCATCCATCCATCCATCCATCCATCCATCCATCCATCCATCCATCCATCCATCCATCCATCCATCCATCCATCCATCCATCCATCCATCCATCCATCCATCCATCCATCCATCCATCCATCCATCCATCCATCCATCCATCCATCCATCCATCCATCCATCCATCCATCCATCCATCCATCCATCCATCCATCCATCCATCCATCCATCCATCCATCCATCCATCCATCCATCCATCCATCCATCCATCCATCCATCCATCCATCCATCCATCCATCCATCCATCCATCCATCCATCCATCCATCCATCCATCCATCCATCCATCCATCCATCCATCCATCCATCCATCCATCCATCCATCCATCCATCCATCCATCCATCCATCCATCCATCCATCCATCCATCCATCCATCCATCCATCCATCCATCCATCCATCCATCCATCCATCCATCCATCCATCCATCCATCCATCCATCCATCCATCCATCCATCCATCCATCCATCCATCCATCCATCCATCCATCCATCCATCCATCCATCCATCCATCCATCCATCCATCCATCCATCCATCCATCCATCCATCCATCCATCCATCCATCCATCCATCCATCCATCCATCCATCCATCCATCCATCCATCCATCCATCCATCCATCCATCCATCCATCCATCCATCCATCCATCCATCCATCCATCCATCCATCCATCCATCCATCCATCCATCCATCCATCCATCCATCCATCCATCCATCCATCCATCCATCCATCCATCCATCCATCCATCCATCCATCCATCCATCCATCCATCCATCCATCCATCCATCCATCCATCCATCCATCCATCCATCCATCCATCCATCCATCCATCCATCCATCCATCCATCCATCCATCCATCCATCCATCCATCCATCCATCCATCCATCCATCCATCCATCCATCCATCCATCCATCCATCCATCCATCCATCCATCCATCCATCCATCCATCCATCCATCCATCCATCCATCCATCCATCCATCCATCCATCCATCCATCCATCCATCCATCCATCCATCCATCCATCCATCCATCCATCCATCCATCCATCCATCCATCCATCCATCCATCCATCCATCCATCCATCCATCCATCCATCCATCCATCCATCCATCCATCCATCCATCCATCCATCCATCCATCCATCCATCCATCCATCCATCCATCCATCCATCCATCCATCCATCCATCCATCCATCCATCCATCCATCCATCCATCCATCCATCCATCCATCCATCCATCCATCCATCCATCCATCCATCCATCCATCCATCCATCCATCCATCCATCCATCCATCCATCCATCCATCCATCCATCCATCCATCCATCCATCCATCCATCCATCCATCCATCCATCCATCCATCCATCCATCCATCCATCCATCCATCCATCCATCCATCCATCCATCCATCCATCCATCCATCCATCCATCCATCCATCCATCCATCCATCCATCCATCCATCCATCCATCCATCCATCCATCCATCCATCCATCCATCCATCCATCCAAACTGGATCAGTTTCCTCACATTCGCCTCAAATTCTTGCAGGGTCTCTTTCTGCACCCGTATTTTCATTTGCGCCCGGTATAGCTGTTCTCGATGTTGATCGCCATACCTCAATTCAAGTGCATCGACCAGATCTCCATATTTGTTTTGTTGATCGAGAGGTGTTGTCTGAAACATCTCCAAAGCCTGTCCTCTCAAGGCCACTATGAGTGCAGTAGCCTTCTCTTCGTCGGTGGTTTCACTGAAATTCCCGATGGGGCAACCCTGTCACGACGATCATTAATCTTGAGCTAGGCGATTTGATTTTGCACGTCTTTTTAAAATGTGTCCACTTCCTTCTTTAGAACAATGTCGATCTCATGCTTGATGTCTTTTACTTCAACTCGTACTGTCTCTACTTCTTTCCTCAACAAACCGTCAGTCTTTTTGACATCCTCCTTCAGTTCGAAAATTTGTTCTTCTGTTTTCTGTAGTACCTGTTCGAAGAACTTTTCTTGCTGTTCTAGAAGTTTCTGGATCTGCTTTCCGTTGTTTCTCCTGTTCTAGACGTTTATTTTGATCTTCTCTCTCTTTCTTTTCTTCTCTCTCTTTCTTTTGTTCTTCTAGAATTTTCTCGAAATCTTCTTTCCTTTCCTCTTGACGCTGTTATTCCTCTTCTAGACGACGTTTCTCTTCTTCCAATTTTTCTTCTTGGCGGCGCTTTTCTGATTCCGCAAACTGATTTTGGATGATATTTATAACGTACTCCATGGCGTCGTATGCTGTACTTCTGGTATTCACAATAAATCCCAAGTCACAAAAATCCTCACATCTGACATCACTGTTACGATAATTCTATTCTACTTTCTGCGGTCGCATGCTATGGATGTGTCCATGGGAGTGCCACAGGGTAGTGTTCTGGGTCCACTGATATTCATAATTTTCTTGAATGATCTTGCATTACTTTCTAATCAAGATAAAACTGTAATCAATTATGCTGATGACAGCACCCTATTTCTCTCCGCACCTGATTTTCCAAGACTTATTTCGAATGCAAACGCCTCAATAACCGAAACAGAGAACTGGTTCTCAAACTCCAGATTAGTGATGAATCCTGATAAAACTAATATAGTATTCTTCAAAACGAATCAAACTTTGCCTACACCTGATAACATCATTCTCAATCAACAAAAAATTATACCATCTAAATATATCAAATCTCTGGGTATTATCATGGACGAAACTCTAAAGTACACGTACCATATGAATCATTTGTGCTCGAAGCTAAGTAGGAGTTGCTATGGCATCAGGGTATTAGTGAAAAATGCAAATATCAGTACAGTCAGAACATTTTATTTCTCAAATTTTTATTCTCATACACGCTATGGCATTATTCTGTGGGGAGGCTGTAGTGAAGCTGATAGGGTATTCAAAATACAAAAAAGAGCAATTCGCATCATAAAAGAACTCCGGTATTTGGATTCATGTAGGAGTCATTTTAAACAATTGGAACTACTTACTATACCGGCACTATATATATTCGAATGCATTAAATTTGTATTTCGTAACAGGCATTACTTTGAAGAATACAAAATACAACACCTACATAACACCAGACATAACAACTATAATTTACCCGCTCACCGACTATCCTGTGTTGAACGAGGTGCATTATATTCCTGCATTAAATTTTATAACCATTTACCTTCATCTCTTAAAGCACTTACAGACTTCAATTCAGTAAAGAAACCACTATTGAAATTACTCTATGATATTGAACCTTATAGAACTGATGACTACCTGAATCGCAATACATTATAATGATACTAATATCACCTACATCAATTTCTTTTTTGTGACTGGCTTGTACATTTTAAAATGTAATAAGTGCAATAAATTATTATTATTATTATTATTATAATTCTACTTGGTTTCGTGAATTTAAAACAGTCGGTACAAAACTGAACAATTTATTTCATTAAACACTCGAAAGACTCAATAAATACTTAATTAAATCACAACGATATTCGCTTTACAAATCTCAATGTTCACAATACTAGCTTTCTTTCTAAACTCAACTATTTCTAAACTAAAACTGACTGTCCGTGCCGATCCGTTCATTTTCGTAAAATCTTGAATGTTCAATAGAGTTCTTCTGGAGAAACTGCGACGGGTATGAGTCATCCGCTTATTGATAGGCAGAATATTTACGCCGCGAGCTCCATTTTGTACACTTATCATTTCAGTTTTGTGCTTTTGCGATGTAAGGACAGATGTAAGGACAGATGAGACCACTCGAAACCATATTTTGACATCATCACAATTATTGTTGGTTATACAGACATTTTAGTTAGGTACTCCATCTGTCAAAATTGTTTGAAATAATCAAATATCTCCAAAACAAAAAAAGATAAAAAACGATTCGAATTGCAGTAGCTCCAGATTGTTACGTATAATTAAAAAATGCAATAAAATACAGGGAAGTGACATTGTTTGTAGAACAAAAATGTTGTTTTTTCCAAAGAACTCTTTTTTTCCACAACTTTGATTCAATCATATCGTGTGACACATCATGGTATTCAGGAACAAAAAACATGCTTTTCAAAAATGCAAAAATCGTATATGGCGCCATTAAAAAATGTTTTTATTGTAACTCTGGCATCGAGAACATCTTGGACAATACGATAGCAGATTTAGATTCCTTGTAAAAGAGTGCCTCAAGTTAAAAACGTCTAGTCCTTTTAGTCGATTGAAAAAATAAAAACGAAAATTACCAATTTCCGTTTTTCATCAATAACTCAAGAACTAAAAATGACAAATAAAATTTTCTTTAAGATAATTTTTTTCATCATCGCCAACATACTAATAACGAAACCCTTCGTTTTCATCACATTTAGAAGAAGACCAGTGACCCCATAAAAATTTTAGGCATTAAGTTAGATGAGTGTCTAGGCTGGAAATCTCAATGTACTCGGCTAATCTCGAAGTTATGTTCCCTTACGTATATTTTCATGAATCTACGTTTTGTGGTCGAGTTTGTATCATGCTCAGGTATGGTGTGTGTCTTTGGGGCCATTCCACACGGGCATAATATGTGTTTATCGGTCAAAAACGTATTATTCGTTGTATAAGTGAGGCATTCCTGCAAGAATCTGTTTGTTCAGTATAACATTTTTCCATTACCCTGTATTGTCATCTTCGAAACATGTGTATATGTATTTCAAAACAAACATAATTTTGTGGTTACTTGAAATATTCACAGTATCAATACAAGAAACAGAAACTTATTTTATAATACCATATGATAAATTCAAAATAATCTCTATTGCTCCGAACTATATTGGACCTAAAATGTATAATAATCTTCCTGATGTGATCAAAAATACTGTCACTATTTTTTCATTTAAACGTAGAGATCTCTTTTACTGGAGAAATGCTTTTTCTATTTTGGTTGTATAATGAAGTCATTGTGAAACGCAAATGCGTGTCGAAATAGCCTCTATTTCGATACGCATTTTTTATTATTAGCAGGTTGTTACAATCGAACTGTCAAATGAAAGTCAGAGTTAGGCCAAGTTTACTTCTAAGCGATTTTGGATTTGGCGATACTAGCAGTGAAAACTTGATGTTTTTATTGGTAAATTTTAATTCAAAGTATAACTTGATTTAAATTGACCAATTAAAATAATAACAACCATGAATTTTTCACCGCTGGTATGGCAGAAATCAAAAGCGCTCAACTGTAAACTGTGCTTTACGCTTTTGCGTCAGATTTTAATTATTTCAATGTCATCATTGTTATCAAATGAAGATGTTTCTGTTATTTATAGACATTAAATCTTTTTTTTTTTCAATAAAATACTTCAAATTAATGCAAAATAGGTAAAATTTTATGACACACGTTTTATAAGACACGTTGTCGCACTTGTTCCCTTGGAGTACTCCTCTCGCTCCGCTCGTCGTACTCCAAACAACGCGTGCGACAAAATAGCGTCTTATAAAACTTGTATCATAATATACTGTTACGATCTTCGTGGGTAGAAGTGAACGATGACCGAGTTTTAACTGATAACTAATTTATTTCAACGAACACTAACACTTATTACAGACTAATTTATAACAACTATTTATTTTGTAGGTTATGAACGATATTCACGTAATGCGACTTCGTATTCAACTGACTTCTGCCATTAGCTGTATATATATCGTGTTTGAGTTTTTCTAGAACCTTCTGGAACTGTCACTTTTCTGTTATCTCTCTCCATCTGATAGCTTCCAGGATATTCTATCCTTTTCTGTTCTAGATCTTCCACATACAATCGAGAGCTATCTGGAATGTTCGATAAAGAAGGATATTTTAATATTGGCGATACTTATTGATGACTTTGCCGAATTCCATTACAATATTATTATAATGTAGAAGGATATATATCCTTATAGAGTTATCTGACTATTTTGACCTGATTATTCCTATATAATAACTGTATTATCCGAAGGAAAATACTTTATTTTTATTTATTATTATTAATTGCTCAGCATGAGAATGCGCAACTTTGCCCTAATTTAACCGACCTCGTTTCTCTTATAATTATTACTGAGATCCCCATGGTGAAGCTCGAAAAACAGGTACCTAGTATAGCGTTGAATGAAACTACCTTGATAGATTTTGCTCAAACAGGGACAAATTAATGCAAAGCGGAAATTCAATGTCACTGGTACAACAAAATTTTGTGAAATTTTCGAAAGTAAAATTATAGTTGAATAGAATTGCCATTTATAGTTGTTCTGTGAAAATTATTCAGGCAACATTCTTCTATTCTTCGAAAATTAACTACCAATCTTTAATATCATCTATTTGCTCGTCTACTTGTTCAAACACAAATTTCATTCAGACCCTTAAAATTTTTAAGACTATTTGTGATTCCTGTTTCAGAAATTACCGGTAAAGAAGTCGAAATCTGATTCCAAAGCCAGTAAATCCAATACCTCTACCGAAGAACAAAATTCATGGAGTTTGGGAAAGAATCGCTTCGTGAAACTAACTGAATTCAAGAATAAATGGTATATAGATGTTCGAGAATTCTATAACGATGATGGGGATTTGAAGCCTGGCAGAAAAGGAATCATGCTTACTATGGAGCAGTGGCAAACATTTAAAGGATGTATAGATGAAATTGATAAAGCTGTAAGGCAGAATGTTTAGTCTTCGATATGGAATACAATTCTTGTCTTTTTTATATTTTGAGTTTCTGGTATTCCTTGCAGTTATTAGGTGTTGAGTCAAATTTTCGAAAAATATGTTGAGTTGGTCAAGTTTTCTTTATCAACGGAAATTCTTTTATGCTTTGTTTTCAGAATGTATCTGAGGAAATGTGAATTCTACATATTCCATATTTAGAAAATTGCTCATGCAAAGATCATTCACGATGATCTTGAATATAATCATTACAACATTTAATGTAATTTTAATTACCTAAAAATGAGTCATCTATTGTTGAATATTATTTAATTTCCTAATGTTTGGGAACACATTCCTATGCAAATATTCTGTTTTGTTTATTACTTTTTGGAAAAGGTCAAATCGAGAATAATGTTTCAAGCTAGTTGATATTTTATATTTGAACATAACTGTTTTATAAAATTCAATTAATCGAATAAACTTTGGAGTAAACATTCAAATTGATTTCTTGGTAACTATATTTTTTATTCGAAGTCAATGGAGTAGTGAGTACTTCTTATATGTTTTACAAATTACCACAATACCAGTAAGAATAATATATTTTATGCACTTCAGGGATTTAAAGGGTACTCTATGTCCCTATTTTCGGAGAAAATATTGTTGCTTTAAATCAATAGGGATTTAAAATTTACTTCGAATCTTTACAATAAAAAAATCATTTTCAATAATTTTATCAGAAATATAACATTACATGGATGTAACAAAAGTTACACTTTCTTTGATTAGAACAATATTAAACTATAAAAAACATAATTTTCATTACTATTAACATTTATGTTGACCCCACTGCAATTAGCCAAGTGTAAAAGAGGTAGATCATTATTGCAGCTGTAACTTTCATTGATTAAAGTGTTTTGGAAAATTGTAGGCATTTTCGTCGTCGGTGGCACCGACGATTTCGTTGGTGTTTCATTTTGTACAATAGGAATCGTTTAGTGGCATTCAATTTTTATTCGTTATTTTTCTAACGTTGAAGTGCATAAAATAGTTTATATCTGACTGGCATATCATAACATAGATCTTATAACGCTAGATCCGGCATCATGTAGTATTTGTTTGGTATCAGAGGAGTCTGCAAGAAAGTAGGTACAACACAATGGCTTAGTACTTTCAATCCCCCCGGATCTACAAAAGAAATGACCTGGATACCGGATCTAGCGTTATAAGATCTATGTATTGTAAGCTTATCGTCATAGTTCATCTATAAAGAGGGCCATAACTCCCTTGGGATGTTAGAGATGCTATAATTCACTCTACAAACGAGAAACAATCTAGTAACAACCAAATTCCTGATTCGAATATACTGGGAAGATGATGAATTGAAACATTTATTTCGTTAAGAGGGGGGATTCACGATGCGACTCATGCAGAGCTATCGTAGGGTATCGATTGCTAAGTTAATATAATTCCAAATGCGAAATGGATTGAACCAGCTAATAGACCAAAGTTGGAAGGAGCCATTGAAGTATTCTGAAGTTGAAACTCGTTCGTTAAAGAAAGCTGGGGATGATCAAAATATGTAAACATTGAAAACTAAGTTGCTTCGAATCATCAAAAATTCTGTCCACAAATTAGATTAGATATCAAGTAACTCACAACCAAAATATTGGCTTCTGAAATGCAGTCGTTTCGCTTAAAATGGTCACGGCGAATAATTTTGACAACAGTACCGACATTTTCCACATAAATATCAGAGATGGGTAGCAGGGACTCAATAAAGCGAGAAGGGATCTAGAAATTAGTAGTTCAGACCTTGCATCACAGATAACGGTAATTTCCAGCGCATTTTTCGCTGCGTTTCATGATTATGAGATGGCGCTGCGGAATTCCAGTCAGCAGAAAACTATAATTATATTTGATTTGCATGGTTGCCGGATCTTCTTGGGACTGACGAAAGGAAAGAAATGTTTTATTATTGTTAGTTCCAATAATCGAAAATGTCAGATGTCTTCGTTTATTTTGTAGATTTTTATTCGACAAAACGAAGGGAGTATATGTACAGGGTGGTCCATCGAAAACTTGACATGGGGGTTTTGGGTAATAATTCCAGTGGCGTCGAGACAATTCGAGAAAAGGTGGAATTGAGAGATAAGCCCTGAAATTGTATTCTTTTAACGGGAATCATGGTTGGCTAGTTTAGTTCAAAGGGACTTTTTTCACTATCTATAAGTTCAGAAATATTTTTCCAATTTCGACAACGTTATCAAAATAATTTTTCCGAGCGGCCTGACCGGTCTCGCTCCATCAATGTTTCACAATTTGTTCATCTTGAAATCTTCCACTTTCATATTTCATAACGCCGACAGAGTAAAAAATGTTAATTAAATTATCATTATAATTTTTTAGATTGTCCAGGGCCGGTGTAGCTCCAGCAATATTTCACTTCTTCATATTGAATTCTGCCACTTTAACATTTTATAACGACGATGGCAAATAATATATAACTACGTCATCAAAATAATTTTTGCAGGCGTCCCGAGCAGATTAGGCTCTAGCAATAGTTCAAAACTATCTTATCATGTCATATTTTTATGAGAATATACAGGGTGAATCAATACCTATTAGAAGTACTTGGATAACTGAGTCAGAAAATCCTGAATTTCGATAGTAAAAACGTTGTTCAATATTATTAGAGCCAAATCGGCCCTGGATTCCCGAAAATATGTTTTCCTCTGGATAATAGAGAGAATAATTTTGTGATTGAAACTTCATTGTAAGTAACAGGAAGTTGAAAAGTTGAAGGAACAAAAATATTATGTAATTAAATTTTGATTAAAAACATTTGAGGCCTTGGTACTGGCCACCACTCATCACTGATGGTGACAAGGAACAGCCTTGACCGCCTTCCACCACCCCCGTTGCAGCGCAACGGTCCTCACAAAAATCTGATATTTAGTCGTTACTATTAGAATCAGGTAACAAGACCAAGAGCCCGTGTCACCTTTTTTGGTACTGATAAGTTAACGCCCATCGACCACTGAAACTTGTATTATCGATGTCGACGATGCTACAGAGATTCTCGCCATACATGATTTCCTACTGTCGCATATAATAAGAATGAGAAATGAGCATTCCGGGTGAGTTATACACTATTCTTATTCTACGACTATCACAAGAAGTGGCGTCATTCCAGAAATCATAATCTGGGACCTAATTCAATGCAATTTGTAAAGGACATATACAGTGAGTCCGTCGCCCCCCCTGTAACTTCTTTATTCTACATATTACAAAAAAATGTTAAACACATAAGTTGTAGGGTTTCATTCGATCTCTTTAATGGTTTAAGTTTCATTCATACAGAGTGTCTCAAAAAAGCACGGTGACTTAGGAGTTAATTTTTTTAAATGGGACACCCTGTATTTCATTGCATTATTACATTCTACGTTGAATTCTGAACAAGTTTGATAAAAGGTTTTCTATCAAAAAAGTTAATAGTTTTGGACTTATGAACACTTGTAAATAATTATTTCGACTACTTTTGCACCAGTTCACGAATAAATTAATGAGGTAGGCTTTGCACGCTAGGCGCGTTTATTTTATCCATGACAACGAAAAAAACTCATCTGTTTTTGCCAAATGTCATTGACATTTTGTAGGTTTTCAAAACTTTGTTTCAAACGGTTCTCAATTTCTCTTGTTGATTAGTATGGCTCGTTCAGTAGCAGACAAAGTTGAAGCCGTTATCATATTTGGTGAAGCTAACCGAAATTACCACGCTGCTATTCGCATTTTCAATGAACGGTTTCCAGAACGTCCGATGTGTCGAAAATATCTGCAGAAATTGGTGGCAAAATTTAACCAAACTGGCACCTTGAAAGATGCTTCGAGATCTGGGAGGCCAAAAATAATTACGGAAGATGTTGAAATTCAAGTACTAGCCGAAATGGTAAATAACCCACAACAATCAACTAAGCAAGTAGCTGAGACATGTGATGTTTCTAAAACATCAGTAAAGAGGGTTTTAAAACAAAATAAATTCCATCCTTACAAAATAAAAATTTTGCACCAATTGGTTGAAGATGATCCAGACCGGCGACTTGAATTTTTCGAGACCATGGCAGAAAGAATTGTTGCAAATCGACTTTATTTGCAACACATCTGCTTTAGTGATGAAAGCACTTTTTACCTAAATGGAAATGTGAATACCCAGAATTGTAGATATTGTAGTGATTAGAATCCCCATGAATTCCGCGAGGGGCATACTCAATTTCCCCAGAAAATTAATGTTTGGGCTGGTATTTTATGTAACCACATTGTAGGTCCGATATTCTTGGAAGAAAATTTAAATGGTCCCAGATACCTCCAAATGCTGCAAGACACAATAAGTCCCAGTATCGATGAGATCGTTGCGCAAAACCCACATGAATTTTACTTGGATGTAACATTTCAGCAAGATGGAGCGCCACCACACTATTTTCGGGAGGTGAGAAATTACTTAGATGAAAGGTATCCAGGTAGGTGGATTGGACGTCGAGGTACAACAGAGTGGCCAGCTCGCTCACCGGACCTCTCACCGCTTGATTTCTTTCTCTGGGGCTATGTGAAATCCGTAGTTTTTAAGACAGTTTGTGGGTCGTTAGATGAACTGCGCCGTCGAATTATTGAAGTGTGTTCAGAAATAACACCTCAAACCTTGATTGATGTTAGGGAAGAGTTTACAACCCGACTATTTATGTGTCAAGAAATGCATGGTGGACATGTCGAACATCTTTTGAAATAGATGAAAACTCACCGTTTTTAGTTATAAATTAAAATATCTCTTCAGTTTTTAATGATTCTTGATCTGTATTTATGGACTACCTTATTTGTTAATAAAATGTTTCAACTTCATTTGTACTAGTTTTTCGTGAGATTCAACAACTCTAACAATTGTAAAATGGTACGACGAGGTAAGTTACACATGGTGCCATCAGCAGTTTGCAACATTGGATAGCTTTCAAAAAGTTAGGATAGGGAAGTGGAATACATTGTGATCCATTTGTTACGATTTTCTCATTGAACTGGTGCAAAAGTAGTCGAAATAATTATTTACAAGTGTTCATAAGTCCAAAACTATCAACTTTTTTGATAGAAAATCATTTATCAAACTTGTTCAGAATTCAACGTAGAATGTAATAATGCAATGAAATACAGGGTGTCCCATTAAAAAAATTAACTTCTAAGTCACCGTGCTTTTTTGAGACACTCTGTATGAATGGAACTTAAACCATTAAAGAGATCGAATGAAACCCTACAACTTATGTATTTAACATTTTTTTGTAATATGTAGAATAAAGAAGTTACAGGGGGGGCGACGGACTTTTGGTCCTCACTGTATATACATATATAGGTACCAATTATTTATTGCTATTAGCGTATTCCCACTTAAATGACGTCGTTTTCAATCTTTAGCGGGCCTTTGCCACACTTTACATGATTATAGACGACAAATTCTCGATTAAGGTGGTACAACTCCCCATCGAAAAAGGCTGGCCTGCGAAATTTGTATTATTAAAATACTAATGCTAAGATTCTCTCCATTGTCAATTGTAAACTGAATGTTTTCTTGTTTTTTTCTCTCACATAGTTCGAGGGCTGCAGCGGGTGATGTAGGCGACTGACAATCAGCGAGCGTCGGATTATATTCCTGAAATATTTGCTTTCCCCCTACTATCAGTCGTAAACATACGAAAAATTTTGCTATCTTTTTTCAACAGATCGGTAAGCCCCCTACCCTAACTTCGCCCCGGAAATCATGTATGGCGAGAATCTTTGTAGCATCGTCGACATCGATAATACAAGTTTCAGTGGTCGATGGGCGTAAACTTATCACTACCAAAAAAGGTGACACGGGCTCTTGGTCAATAGGTAGAATCTGATTCCACTTTCGGAAAAGCAATCGTCAAAATTGTCATTGATTAAAATTCTCGCTATTCCTGTATCTGAATTATTGACCGGTGGGAATTCTTTCGGCTCGAAATAATTATTCCCACATTCAGCGGGTATACATTCCTGTGGTACACTCACTATCATCAATATCATAGTGTGAAAGCCAAAACTTGCATCGATTCCATATGATGTTACTGAAAAATATAAGTTTGAAGAATATGTCAATTCAGTACTCACGAGCACTCTATGATGATGATGATCACATAATTCATCTTCCTCGGAAACATGTATGTGATTGTTCAAATTAATGATATTAATAATATTTTTGAAAGTATTTTACTCGATCTAATCCCATCATTTGATGAATTTATATGTGTAGGAGACTTCAACATGGATTTGCTCGATATTCACGATTCTACCATTTCTGTTTTCAATAACATTTTGGAAAGTTTCGGATTGAAACAAATTATAGATAATCCAACAAGAATCACTGGAAGAAGTGCTAGCTTAATAGATTTCATCATAATATCCGAAGAGAGAAAATTTTCAGACAGTGGTGCACTCTCATTGGTCGATATTAGCGATCATGAACTTATTTATGCTCATTTGTTATTCGATTTACCAGAAAATTTTAATACACCAACCACTTACAGGAACATAAAAAATATCGATGTAGAACTACTTTACGATCATGTAAGATCAATTCCATGGAAAAACATATATGACATAGATAATATTGATGATAAAGTAAATTTTTTCAATTCAAATATTAATAATCTGTTGGATTTGCATGCCCCAGAAAAAATTTGTAACTTCAAAAAACCTTATAAACCCTGGATCACTGAAGATATAAAAGAAATGATAAAACTTAAAGATAAAGCTCTAAGAAAATATAAAAAATCCAAAAATCCACAACATTTACAGGAATACAGAGATATGAACAATCTCAGTAATAGCTCCATCAGAAGAGAAAAGAAGGCTTATTTAAGAACTACAAATAGATCACAGAGCACTTGGGAGCATCTAAGATTATTGAACATCCACAATACGAAGAAAAAGTCGGCAATTCCTTCAGACATAGCAGATGTAAATACTATCAACTCACATTTTGTAAATTGCAAACCCCAGAATAACTATAATGTCTTACCTAATTACTATGATGGTATCAAAGAGACAATATCTAAAAATTTAACTTTCAAAAAAGTCACAGAAATTGAAATAGGTAAATATCTCTATAGTATCAAATCGCGCTCAGTGGGCTCAGATGGTATACATATCAACTTTCTGTTAATGTGTTGTCCATTTATACTGGAATTCATCTCTCACTTAGTGAATTTCTGTCTGATAAATTCAGTTTTCCCCAGTCAGTGGAAAATAGCCAATATAATTCCACTTCCCAAAGTTGCTTCCCCAAAAAGTGTCAATGAACTTCGACCTATAAGCATTCTACCAGTTATGTCAAAAGTTATTGAATATGCCATGAAAGAACAAATAGTTAATCACCTGAATTTCAATAATATTTTACCAGAGCAACAATCAGGTTTTAGGGCTGGACATGGCTGTACGACTTCTCTACTTAACTTGACCGACAATATCATAACTTCAATAGATGCAGGTCTATGTACAATTTTGGTATTATTAGACTACTCAAAGGCCTTTGATACTATACAGCATCACACTCTACTACAAATCTTGGAATTCATTGGGTTTGATCACAAAGCAATCAAATTATTGGAAAATTACTTGAAAAACAGACAACAAAGGGTGGTATATAACAATAATATATCTGAATCATTATATAATACTAGTGGGGTTCCGCAGGGATCTATATTAGGACCTATTCTGTTCATTATATACACATCCTCATTTCCATCTCACATACAGAATTCCAGTGTCCAGATGTATGCCGATGACACTCAATTAATGTTCACCTTTAATCCTAATGAGCTACAACAAAGCTGTGAAATAATCAATACTGACCTTGAAATTCTTCATAGTATATCGTTAGAACACTCTCTACATTTGAATCCAATGAAATGTTCTGCAATGTTTTTTGGAAGACGAATAGATAAGCTGAAATTATTCGATTTGGTTAATGTGGAAATCAACAATGTAAATATTCCGTTGGTGAAAGAGGCCAAGATTCTAGGACTAATTATTGATACTGATTTGAGATACGAGAGCCACATTTCTTCTTGCATAAAAAAAGCTATCTTCAAATTGAAAATGTTATATAATGCTAGACATATTCTGAATACAGAATTGAAAATTATGCTTTGCGACTCATTAATACTATCAACTTTCAACTACTGTGACACTGTATACGGGCATTGCCTCACAGACTCCACAAAACAAAGAATCCAAAAAATTCAGAACTATTGCTTGAGATTCATATACGGAATTAAGAGAAGACGTCCTGTTAGTCATAAATTGAAGCAAGCAAACTGGCTCAACATGAGAAATAGACATACACTTCACTGTGGTATTTTATATCATAAAGTAATTAATTGCTATATGCCCAAATGTCTTTACAGAAAAATTAGATTTCGCACTGATGTTCACAATGTAAATATTAGATCCAAAGGAAATCTCACTCCTCCTGCCCACAAAACTGCAATCTTCACTAGATCGTACACATACAACATAGTCAAACTATTCAATTCCATCCCTGTATATTTGAGAACTCTTTCTAGCCCCAATTTCCGTAAGAAATACAAAGATCTACTCATGATGACAATGTAGCCTGAAATTTATACATGAAATGAGAGAGGTATTTTATTTTATTTTATTGGTTTATAGTTTTTTTTTCTCTTATATATTGTAAACTGCTAACTCTTAATGCTAATGTAATTCTACCTTACCCGGGTTGAGTGGAAGAACAGCAGTGCAACCTCCGTTGCAATGCTGAACTTCGCCCTTTCAATTGAATTGAATAAAGTATATTATTATTATTATTAATAACCTATAAATTATGAAATTATAAGGAGATGACATATTCGAATATCGACATGTGGTTATACACTCAGTCTAGTAGGATATCATGCTTCGCCGATCGCTGCAATTCTGGGATATTGTGGTCCATCATTGAAGGTGGGAAAGGTCGATCTCTTATATGTTATATCTTACAGCATATTTCTAATATTCTGCTCACTTTTCGGTAGTTTTCTGAAAATACCATCGTATCTTCAATTGACTGTTCTGATAGGTAGCAAGTAATAATATTCTGAAAAATATTACATGATGAATAATTATCATTTTGCGTTTCTGTTCTGCAGTAAAAACAACTTGTGATTGGAGAATCAGGAAATTACACAGATAAACGCTCCACCTACAAGTCTGATTTATTGAGGAGTCGCTAAGTTAATCACAAAGTGAATAAAAATCAACTAACCTCAACCTGACAAATTCCTTTTTCATCTGGATAGTTATATTGTGAAAAGAATCATGGACCAATGAAAAATCCAAACAATTCCCAACTAATTCTTGTTTTCTTTGTGTAGTTGTTTTCCTTAGTAGTACGATTCACGTAATATTCTTCCATGTTGCACTCTTGTGCCTCGTTGCATCCTTGAAATTAATTTTGTATCGTGCGTTAGGCACAACTATAGACTGGAGACATTATTCTAAACTCATGTGTCGTATTTTCGTATTACTCGTTCAAATTCAATTTGAATATTCGCGGTAAATCAGCGCACTCGAAACATGCTTCCCTCCAGAATCTGGTTCCGGTTATGCACGTGAACCAATCAGGAGAGTTACCGGTGAGATTCTCGCGAAAAAACAATGCCTCGACAGAGAGATGCAATCTGGATGTGTGACTGGGAAGATCGAAGTTGTCGAGTGTGATCATAAATTCTCCAATTTAGAACAAAACTAACGGTGGACAACAAATTCACTCTTTAAGTGTTAATATAGCAGCTGTGGAAACCGCAAATCAGACACTGGGCCCAGTATAATAACGTGGAAATCATCGAGCAATTTGACCCCAAGCAGGTGAGTGGAAGTCGTGATCAACTCTAGCTCGCTAATATGAATTTGTGTTTGTTATCTGTAAACGTGTCTCTAAATTTCGATTGTGCGAAACATCATGAGTTCATCCGATGTCCAGATACTTCGGGTTTCAGCAGGAAACCTTCATTTTTATGCGACGAACAAGTCAAATACTCTCTAAAACAAGCTTTTATATGAAGTTGAAACAGCCGAGTGAATAGTCACTAGATGTGCAGATACAAAGAAAAAAGAAAAAGTGATTATGGAGATGGATTCAATGCAGCAGCAGGAGTCGGATATGCATAATATATAGAAATTTAGCAGAACAAACGAGGACTATAGAAGAAGAACACTTGAACAATCTCATTTCAAAAGAATACATCAAGATTGCGTTAACAATAAAGTTCGAAGAAAATGTGGAAATAATAGAAACTGGTAGTGTATAGAACTATTTTGTAAACACTAGAATCATTAAGGGAAAATGAAATAAATGACATATCTCAAATAAAAAATGGAAATATACTGATGAAGGGACATCCAAGAAGAACATGGACTAGACGAAATAAGAGGAGGGAATGACAAAGATATCATCAAGTTCTACAAGAAATAAAAAATAAACTTCAAAACGGAAAGTCACCAAGGTCACAATGGAAATGCTCTAGAATATAGAGACAAAGGTATAGAATTTTTGTTCAGACTTTATAGAGGAGATACCCGAATACTGGAAAGTAACATCGATAGTTTCAATACACAAAAAGGGAGATGAAAGAGATTGTATGATTACAGAGGAATAACTTTGATGAGTATTAGAAACACATTAGAAGAGTAAAAAAGTGGATTCAGAAAAGGCAGGAGAATTCAAGACCAGATATTAACAATTTAAAAAATAGCAGATAAGTAATTGCAACAATGTAAAGAAGTATTTTCGAGACTCATAGATCTAGATCAAGCATTCGATAAAGTATCAATACAATCATTTTGGAATATACTGGCTGAAATAATGAAACAATAAAATAATAAGAAGTATATATACAACAATAATACTAACAGAATAGAATAGATAGGACCCAGCCAACACATCTGCGACATGACTTCTCTGAGATGTCGCAATTAGGTAACATTGCGATATCACGAACGTTGCATCGATGCGATGTGAAAAAGTAAGCATATTTGCGACATAACATCTCTGAGATGTCGCAAAGAGATTAAACTGCGATATCACAAACGTTGCATCGCTGCGATGTAAAAAGTGAGCACATCTTCGACCTAACATCTCTGAGATGTCGTAATGAGATCACAGTGATATCACGATCGTTGCATCGCTGCGATGTAAAAAAGCAAACACATCCGCAACATGATATCTCAGTGATCTATCGATGAAATCAAACTGCGATATCGCAAACGTTGCATCGCTGCGATGTCAAAAAGCAAAAACATCTGCAGCATGACATCTCTGAGAAGTCGCGATGAGATCAAACTGCAATATATCACTTAGGTACCCAGTGATCACAAATGTCGCATCGCTGCGATGTACAAAAGCAAACAAACCTGCGAGATATATATATAGCACAAATTGTGCAGTTATTGTATTGTATTTGTATTACACAAAAACCGAATGTTCCGTCTTTTGATACAATTTATTATAATTTATCGTATCATCGAAGATTTAGACATTATTATATGAAAACTCCATCGATAATTATCAACATCATAAACGTACCAAAACCTTAGTACTCATAATACATTATAGTTACCATAATTCACGTCAGTTACGAAAGCATAATACGTTAAATGCAAGCATAATACATTAGATACCAAATATAGAATATTTATTTATTAGCGAGTTAAAACCATCTCGGACATTGCAGTTGACTCAGCTACCGCCTCATTACCAAGCAATGTCCTCCACTAATATTATAAATCGCATAATCTCGTTACATTAATAGCCACTATTTGAATTTCCCGCGCGCAAATATACTTTCCGTGGTCTGTGGACACGTCCTGCACTAGACAGTTGACAATGATGATTCATCATCACCAGTTACAACTTTTTCTCAACCACTCCAGAGTCCAGAGTTCCAATCCAATCAGTTGAACAACCGTTGATTGAATCAGTTTTACCAGTTCACATAAGTTGTGGTCTTTGTGCTATTCTTCAAGTTCTTGTACAATTAAAAAAGTTATAACAGCTCTGTGGGAGTACACGAAACGTGAGCATAGGTTTTGTTTAAGTAATGGTGAGAATAAGTTTTCACTTGAAAGCATGCCATAGCCGTTCTTCATACTCAAAAGACGACATCTGATGGTTTTGGAACATTATAGATTATGGTAGTCCAAACTATCAATTTATTGTATCTGAATCAGCAGATTATGATGTCGCCATAGGTGGATAGAGATGATCATTTACAGATTCATCGCATCGGAAGACGTATGGGAGCTGATGGAAACTTTCTCAGAATGTGTTTATGAGGAAGTTTCTGCAGATTGAATATTGATGCGAGAAATTCAACTAAAGCTAATATTTCCATTCCATCAGCCTTCTCCGAAGAAAACAATAATATTCATTCAAAACAAAGAATGTTCAGAAATAATAATAACCTATATGTTTTGCTAAAGAGAATTTCCTTTTATTTATTGGAATGGAATAATAATTTTGTTTTTGTGTTGGTATTTGTTCATTGTTGGAAATAAATGTTTATTATATATGTTGTTTTTTTTCATGCACTGACATTTTTCCCTATATATCACCTTACCTCTGCATTACATATGCACATCGCTGTGATGTCAATATTAACATCTCTGTGATATCATATATTTACATCCCTGTGATGTCATAAGTTCACACATCCCTGCTGTCAAAATCGAATCACATCGCAGTTTCATCCCAAAAACACATCGCAGTTTCATCGCAAAAACACATCGCTATTCCATCATAATAATATATCGCAGCGACATCGCATGGAGGAAACTTGAGTGTGACAAAATAATATCCCTGCAATATCGCAGCGACGTCTGTGCGACATAGAATGCGATATCGCAGGTCACATTGTTACATCGCTGCGATATCTTTGTGATGTAACTGTGTTTGCTAAGGATATATAGAATATTCTATTCTATTCTATTCTATAATAATACTAACCGCATTCATTTTCAACAAGAGACGGACTAAGATAGGGAGGAGAACTAAGTCTCGTATTGTTCACGGTATACATTGATGAAATAATCAAGAAATTCTCTTCCTGAGCAAGGAAACATCATGTGAGATATATAAACCTCAACAGAACAGTTAAATCAGAAAATGAATAAAACGAAAGTAATGGTATTAGACACACGAAAGACTATAGAAAAAAGCAGAATACAAGCCACAGGAATAAAATACCTCAGAAGGGTGTTATTAGAAGGTGAATATTAGAAATATAACTGTTGTATTTTGATGTGATTGATGAAGCACGGATTTTACTTTTGGTTTATTCCAACACTTGTACTTGCTGGTACATTCACGGCGTTCAAGTTATGGTCCTAACAATAGCAATACAATATACATACAACGATGTTGCTTCTACGGAGGTTCACACGAGAGAGAGCTACTTTCTGATCCCCGCGTACTTCAGCTATACTGCGCATGTGCGCTACCACAACACGGTCTGTTGGGAATTACTACCATATATAACACCTCCCCTCCAAGACTCGTTCCTCTCCTGTGAAGCCCCTTTTGATAGGTACCTATATTTATCTATTGCCCATTTTATTTATGTTCCAATCATTCTACATTTAAACCTCTTATGTTACAATTCGAATTACAAATATACATAGTCATTTTATCCTAAACAATAAACAATATGTGACATTACCACACTCGAGTTTTTTTTCTACTCTGTAAACCTACTTGGTCTCTTTATAATACGCTTTTGACGTTGCCTTATATTTGTCGATGTTTCTGCTTCCGCATTGTGCTCGGGGGATTTCCTTTGTTACTGTTCTGGCTGTACACGCTGATCTTGGACATTATTGAGAGCATCCTTGTTTTCTTGTGGGACTTGGATGGTTTCCTCTTTTCTATCTTCCTCTTCGTTCATTTTACCCGTGTTGATTATTCTACCCAACCCTTTGTTTCTTGGGTCTATTTGTGTATGTTTTTCATTAACTTCTTTCGTATTTCTTTGATCTTCACCTCTCTGTATGATCTGATCTTTGTGTCTTCTCCACACTAATCCCTCGGTTCACTTGCCAGACAAACTGAAAATTGGATCGATAATACCGATTTTAAAAAAAGGTGATTCAACGTGTATTGAAAATTATCGGCCCGTAACAGTTCCAACAGTATTTTGTAAAATAATCGAGAGATCCGTTTATGTGAAAATGCTGGCTTTCCTGGATCAATTCAATATAATATCCAAATATCAGCATGGTTTCTGCCCAGGTAGGTCAACGGAAAGTGCATTTCACAATTTTTTCGAGTATGACTATGACTCACTTGACAAGAGAAAATATGTCGGTGCACTTTTCTTTGACTTATCGAAAGCATTCGACATCATTGAAGCCGATATTGTATGCAAAAAACTTGATTCACTTGGCTTCAGAGGAAACTTTCTTTCATGGCTCAGATCATACCTGACTCTGAGGAAGATGTATGTTAGAGTTGACAATTTTCAGACGCAGCAGTATGATATTGATCTTGGGGTTTCCCAAGGTTCTATATTGGGTCCTCTCATTTTTCTTCTTTTTATCAATGATATGCCCAATCATTTAAGCACAGTTCATATAGTTTTGCATGCAGACGATACAACAATCGCAGCGAATGCTGATACACCACAGGAACTTGAAGAAAAATTGAATATCCTGAGTTTCGAATTTACAAATTGGTGTGGTAAGAATTCTTTGGTAGTAAATGTGAAGAAAACTGTTCTGATGCAGTTTTATTCCAAGACAAATAGAAAAATTAATAATTTTCATATTAGGGTGGGTGATGAAATAATTAAATCTTCAGATAACACAAAATTTCTCGGTACTTATATCGATGGTAACATGACCTGGGAGTCAGGTATTGATCATGTCAGTAAGAAAGTTAACAGTGGGTACTACGCAATTAGACAATTAAAGTCCAATTTCAATAAAGCACAACTTTTGAACGTTTACTTTGCTGTTGTATATTCCCATATTTCTTTTAATATTGCCATTTGGGGTTGCTCCACAAAACTGAATAAAATATTTGTCTCGCAAAAGCGGATTATGCGGCTAATATATAGAATAGAATACAGAGAATCTTGTAGACAATACTTTATTGAAAATAAAGTCATGTGCGTACCTTGTATCTATATCTACAAATGTATTCTGCTTTTCAAAAAACAAATACAGAATTACAATCGTAACTGTGACTTTCATGCATATCCTACCAGGCATGGTGAATTAATAAGGCTCCAGAAACACTCAACATGTCTGTATGAAAACTGTCCATCTTATAAGGGGGCAAAATTTTATAATCACTTACCTGCCGATATAAAAAACATAAACAGGGAAATCATTTTTAAAATTAAACTCAAAGAATTCTTGATGAACGGTTGTTTTTACAATAATGATGAGTATTTTAATCAATGATATGTATTTATATAATCATTTTGTGGTACTTTTATATTTTTATGTATTTCAATCAATTTATATATTTATTTTTTGGTACTGTTATATTTCCATGTATTTTAATCAATGATAAGAATTTATATATTCATTTTGTAGTACTGTTATATTTCCATGTATCTGTATGTATTGAATGTATGTGAATTACTTGTTGTCTGACGTATCCTATATCATTTTTATGGTCGAAAAGGATTTATTATTATTATAATTATTATTATAAATCACATGATAACAGCCTCTTTCCAGCCTTTTTTATTTCGGTTCCTATAGTCTCTGACCATCACTTTTTTCCCAGTGGAAATGTAGTCACTTTTATTGGGTTTTCTTTGTTTTTTCTCTTGCCTTGTGTTGTTTTGTAACAACTCAAGTCTTGTTCTTGGTTTCCTGTTGAACATCATTTCCGCTGGTGACTTGCCTGTTGTTGTTTGAATTTCTATAGTTTATCAAGAATCTGGCTATAAGTACTTCTGTAGGTGCGTGCCTATTGAGGATCTTGCAATGCTGCATTAATTTTGTTCTTGAAAGTTTTTACCATATTTTCTGTTTGGCCATTACTGGATGGGTTAAACGGAGGTGACGTAACATGTCTTATGCCGTTTCGTGTGAAGAAATTCTTCGTGAATTCTGCTGTAAATGCAGTCCCATTGTCTGTTACTACCATCGTGGCCAACCCATACCTTGCAAATGTTTCCCTGATTTTCTCCACAGTGGCTTCTGCCGACATGGTTTTCATTTGAAAAACTTCCGGCCATTTTGAATGTGCATCCACTATTATCAGATGATTTTGTTGGTTTAGTGGTCCCAAGAAATCCATATGCACCCTTTCCCATACTCTTTGGGTTTTTGGCATACTATCTTTTTTTGTTTTTATCGGGTCGGCTCGTTGAGTTAGACAAGGCCTAATCGTGGCTTCTATATCTTGGTTTAATCCTGGCCACAACATATAGGATCTTGCTATATTTTCAGTTTTCACCATTCCCAAGTGGCTGCTATGTAGCACTTTTTCTATAAGTGAGTTTGGAATGACCACCCTGTTGCCCCATATGATACACCCCCTTTCCACTGTAAGTTCTTCCCGGATTTTATGGTATGCCTGGGCTTCTTCAGATCCTTTCATCTTCCAACCTGTTTTGACCAGCTCCATCACTTCTTTCAGAGTCTCATCCTTACCTGTCTCTTATCTGCTCTCAAACTATTATCTATGGGCCATTCTTCTACATTTGTAAAATTTATGAATTTGGTGTCTTGTTCATTGTAATATACGGCAAATTTGCCATCTCGTATTTATTTTGTATTTCCTTATCAGGCTCGAGTACGGCGGGTCACATGCGCGATGGTACCAATGTTAGCGGAGATTAGCCGGGGTCAGTATTTCAGTATTTCAGTATTTTCAGTATCGATATGTCCGTGGTCAAGTACTATACGCACGTGAGTGGCCGGCAGCACGTACCTGCGTGATGAATAAACGGTGTGGTGATAACAGCAAGTTTTATTTCCATGTATATCTGCCGGGGTTCGTATTGCAGTGGTAAACACTACAAAGTGGCGACGAGGATGGGATAAGGACTCACGCGAGTGAAGTGATTATTATCATTTACGTTTTTTTTACACCGTTCTGTATCGCAAATAGGAAATCGCGAAAGTGAAGTAAACAGCGAGTGTCAGAGTTCAATATGCCGGGCGGCGAAGGAATTACGGCTGCTGTGGCAGAGGTCTCGACGGAAACATTCCTAGGAATACCGCAATTCGATTTTAAGAAAAATAGTTGGTATGTTCACAAAAAACGACTTGAACAATCTTTCATTGCAAGAGGAATCACGGATTCAACCAAGAAGAGAGCCATTCTTCTTGCTGGGCTATCGGAAGACACATACAAACTTGTCGATGACCTGATGGTACCACAAACAGCAGACCAAGCGAATTACCCAGAGATAATCAGCGGGTTAGACAAACATTTCGGAACAGTGAATCTAATCTGGGCCGAGAGATACAATTTCTACCAACTAAAAAAACTACACAGCGAACCTATTCCGGACTACGTAGCGAGAATTAAAAGCCAAGCAGTGAAATGCAAGTTCGGAACAGCATTGGAGCACGCCCTGTTAGACAAATTTATCTCTGGATTAGAACCCGGTCCTATCTTAGATAAACTCTGCACTCAACCCGAAAATTTGACCCTGCAACAGGCAATCGAGGTATCGCTGCAAACGGAAACAGCAACCCTGGGATTTGGACTTCAACAAGGTGCTGTGGTGATAAAAACAGAGCCAGCTGATATACATCACTTGGGAACGCGGAATAACGCAAGATTTCAGCAACGTTGGAGCGGGCCTCGCGGAGGCGGGCGCGGCAGCGGCAGCGGTAACATGGCCTGGCGTGGACAACCTGCCGAAACGAGCGATGGCGGCAGGAGCAGAAGCGAGTACGTGAGTAAGCAACCCTGGAGCGAACAAGGTAGGAGTCAACATTCGAGGTGTCACAGGTGTGGTCAAGGTCACAGTGAACATGAGTGTATGTATTGCGAGTTCAGATGTCGAAGGTGCGGTATTATCGGTCATCTGCGCAAAATGTGTCGTAGCAAAAACAATGTCAACTTTTTACAGTGTGATTCAAATAACCAATATGATCGAGAATATGATGACACTGTAAACAACTATCATTTTGAGAGAAATGCACCTTGCACATCTAATACGGCCCCTGACATGGGTCTTTTTCATTTGGAATCAGATTATACAAACCCAATAATGTTAAATATTCTTATAAACAAGGTAAAATTCGAAATGGAAATTGACTCCGGAGCGGCATTGTCAGTCATTTCCGAAAACATGTGGCAACAGCATTTCAAGTACCTAACCTTGTTGGAAACTAACGTAAATATGATAGGCTATGTGGGAGAAAGAATCACTCCACTGGGAAAATTGATTTTGACGGTAGAGTACAATGAAAATGCACATGAAGTCGATTTTTATGTTATAAGGGGGGGAGGCCCGGCCCTCCTAGGTAGAAATTTCTTATATAAATTCAATTTGGGATTCCGGGAACTGAACTTCATGAGTCAGATGCCAAACATGATATACGACGAATTTCCAGAAGTTTTCACAAACACCCTAGGTACATTCAAAAAGTTCGAGGTCTCGATTAAGTTGAAAAACGAGGCAGTTCCAAAATTCTTCAAACACCGGGCGTTGCCATTTGCGATTAAGGAAAAAGTCGAGTCGGAATTAAGACGTTTGCAAAATTTGGGGATATTGGTGCCTGTAGAGAATTCTGAGTGGGGTACGCCGATAGTCCCTATTCTAAAGGGAGATAAAAGTGTTCGTATTTGCGGTGATTACAAAATTACTTTGAACCCAGCCATAGAAAACGATATATATCCGATACCACGCATCGAGGAAATCTTTTGTAAGCTAAAGGATGGAGATAAATACTCCAAATTAGATCTACAGGATGCATACGCACAGTTAGTCCTTGAACCCAAATCGCGCGAGTTGACAACAATTAATACGCACAAAGGGCTTTTTCAATACACCCGACTTCCGTACGGGATAAAATCGGCAACATCAATATTCCAGAGAGCAATGGAGCATTTGTTAGGAGACATAGATGGTGTCGTGGTTTTCCTTGAAGACATTTTGGTAACTGGAAAAGGACAAAATGAACACCTGTCCCGGTTAAGACAGGTGCTGAAAATTTTAAGTAAAAGCGGATTGACTGTAAAACAGGAAAAATGTTCATTTTGTCAGTTGGAAATAATATTAACAACGGATGCTAGTGATCACGCGTTGGGGGCGGTACTTTCTCAGCGGTATAGAAACGGGGAAGAGCGACCGTTAGCATATGCTTCTAGAACGTTGTCTGATCCAGAAAAAAAGGCTGCGGCGATCGTTAAGGAAGCGTCAGGAATAATATTTGGAATAAAAAAATTTGATCAATTTTTGGCAGGGCGTAGTTTCATATTGAGAACCGATAGCCAGCCCCTCGTTTCAATTTTTGGTCCAAAACACGGCATTCCTCTTATGTCCGCAAACCGACTACAACGTTTTGCTTATATATTATCGTGTTACGATTTCAGGATAGAGTACATCCGTTCGGCGAATAACACAGCCGATTTCTTATCAAGATTACCCGTAGACGACATAGAAAGGGGAGTAGAAACAGAAGTAGATCTGAGTCATTTCAATTACTTGCAACACAATTCACAACTACCCCTCAAATTGGAGGATGTACAAAGAGAGACCGAAAACGACGCGAGTTTAGTCAAAATACGTGATTTTTGCTCAAGGGGTTGGCCGGTAAAAACGAATGACCCACACCTGAGACAATATTTTAGTAGGAAACACGAAATCAGTGTAGAGAACGATATTCTGCTCTGGGGATACCGTGGATAGTACCATGCAACTTAAGAACGCGTATACTGGGTGAACTACATAATTCACACATGGGGATCGTGAAGATGAAAGCGTTGGCCCGTTCATACGTTTGGTGGCCATCATTGAACGCGGATATAGAAAAATTATGCAACTCGTGTGAAGCTTGCGGGGCAATCAGGCCAAATCCCCCCCGTACACCTCTAAATCCATGGCCAGTCAGCGAACAACCATGGGAGCGTTTACACATTGATTTTTTAGGTCCTATTCAGGGCAAGGTAATTTTAGTAGTAATGGACAGTTTTTCGAAATGGTTAGAGGCTTTTCCAATGGCCTCCACGGCGTCATTTGCAACCATCGAAAAACTCAGAGAAGTGTTTGCACGCTTTGGCTTACCCAGGAAGTTGGTTTCCGACAATGCATCCTATTTTACGTCAGAGGAAATTGAAACTTTTCTGAAAATGAATGGCATAGTGCATCTAACCAGCCCACCATTTCACCCAGCTTCTAATGGCGCAGCGGAAAACTGCGTCAAAACGTTGAAACATTTTTTGCACAAGGAAATGAGTGACAATCACAAATTAGATTTGGCAAGGTGCATAAGCAAATTCTTGATAATATACAGGAACACACCCCATTGTACAACGGGTGTGTCGCCTGCAGTATCTCTCTTGGGAAGGTCACTCAGAATGAGGTTAGACCTCATTAAACCAACTCAAAATGATCCCACACCTCCACAGAATACATTGGCTAAGCGAAACATAGAGAGGGCTCAATCAAGACAAAAATTTTATTTCAATGGGGGGAGGATGATGTCATTTTCGGTTGGTCAGAGAGTGCGCGTTAAAGATTATCGTTTCAAAAAAAATTGTTGGGCCATAGGGACCATTATCGAAGTGATTTCAAATGATTTGTATAAAGTTAAAGTTTACAACTCTGACCTGATTTGGACTAGACACGCGAATCAGTTGATTTTACATAAATACGAATTCGCAAATTTCACAAACAGCGATGATTCGCAAGTACAATTGCCGAACAACAAAAGAAACAGCATGGGTAGTCCAAAACAGAACCCCAGACATGTCTGTGAGCCAGAGGCGCGGCCTGGAGTCACGGAAGGGACCCCAGTCAACGTTGATGGTATAGCACGTCCTCAACGTAACAGGAAACCTCCTGACAGATTGAATTATTGAGTTTAATAATTAAATTAGTTAGTTAAATTTTGGTGGTGGTGGGTGTAATATACGGCAAATTTGCCATCTCGTATTTATTTTGTATTTCCTTATCAGGCTCGTGTACGGCGGGTCACATGCGCGATGGTACCAATGTTAGCGGAGATTAGCCGGGGTCAGTATTTCAGTATTTCAGTATTTTCAGTATCGATATGTCCGTGGTCAAGTACTATACGCACGTGAGTGGCCGGCAGCACGTACCTGCGTGATGAATAAACGGTGTGGTGATAACAGCAAGTTTTATTTCCATGTATATCTGCCGGGGTTCGTATTGCAGTGGTAAACACTACATTCATCCAAGTCCTTACCATCACTGCTGATTGGTGCTCTTGACAGAAAGTCTGCTAACACATTCTCTTTGCCCTTTATGTATTCCAAACTGCCCACCTTTGCATTCTTGTGACATACATCTGTGGAATTCATTTATTTTCTCCAAACAGTCCCAGAATTGGCTTGTGATCTGTTCTGAGCACAAATTCAGTTCCCATAAGGTACTGCTGAAACTCTCGCACCCCATGGTAAATAGCTAGAGCCTTCCTATGAATGACAGAGTATTTTGTTTCTAGTGACATCAACTTCCTGGACGTAAATGCTATGGCCCTTTCTGAACCATCTCGCATACGATGGCACAGCAACGCCCCCACGCCCTAATCGCTTGCATCGCACGTCAGGATGATTAGCAGTGTTGGACTGAAATGAACTAACACCGTATCTGATGCTATCACCTCTTTGATTTTTTTGAAAGAATTATCACAAGCCTCGTTCCATCTGAATGTCCCTTTTACCGACAATAGCTTGTATAATAGGTCCAGTACCTCTGCTGCATTGGGTATGAACCGGTTGTAATAATTTACTAACCTAAGAATAATCTCAGTGTTTGAGGAACCTCTACAATCGCTTTCACCTTTTCATTGGTTTTTCTAAGTCAATTATGGTCAATCTTATGTCCCAAGTAGGGGATTTCATCCTGCAGAAATTTGCATTTGTCTAACCTTGCCTTCAATCCCGCATCTTTTAGTTTATGCAATACCCTTCTCAGCCTCTCCAGATGCTCCTTTCTTGTTCTGCCTGTAATCAGAGATTTGTCTAAAAAATTTACTGTACCTGGTATGGGTTTCAATAGTTGTTCCATATGTCTCTGGAAAATTGCTGATGCAGGACTGATACCATAGGCCATGCGGTTTACCAAATATATTCCTTTGGGTGTGTTCCATGTCAGGATTTTTTTTGTTTGTTCATCAACTTCGAACTGTGCATAGGCCTGGCTCAGGTCTATTTTTGTGAATTGTTTACATCCTTCCAGGTTTGTAAAAATATCTTCTATCCTAGGTGAAGGGTATTTCACTTCCTCCACATATTTGTTTATGGTGGTCCTGTAATCTCAACATAAACGTATGCTTCCATCTGTCTTAGATACTGGCACCAGTGGGGTAGCCCACTCATTTGCTGGCACCTGTGAAATTATACCTTCCTCTTCCAGGCGATCCAACTCTTTTTCGATCTTTGTTCTGAATGCTAAGGGCACTGGGCGCTGTTTGCAAAACACTGGTTGTGCTCCTTTTTTCAGCTTTAAGGATACCTTTGCATATCTGTACTTCCACAGCCTTCCATCGAACACATCTTGAAATTCCCCGAGCACTGCTTTTACATCCTGTTGAATTTCAAGTGAGTTGACTTCTGAAAATGAGGGAAATTTCTCTCAAAAGTTTTCCTATTCATTGCTGTTATTGCTGAACCACTGTCTAATTCAAAGCTTATAGGTTTACCTGCTATAACTACTTGTCTCTATCTTGTCTCTACTTACTAAGTAGAGACAAGATGTCGAACGTGATAGTGTCGAGTGACTTGTGTATCATTCAAGTTGAATAAACCATTTGTATTTAACAAATAGTGAACTTATTACTTTAATTAGATAACCCACAACTACTAACGTTACATGGTGGCAGCGTGTGAAGAGTTGTTCAGTAGATGCCTATTCATAGATCTGGCCAAGGCTTTTGACACCGTAAGTCATCCTCTACTTCTAGAATCCTTAGACGATATTGGAATAAGAGGAAAACCCCTGCAGTTGTTTGAAAGCTACATTTCAAATAGAACTCAAAGTGTCAGAATTGAGAATATATATGGCAATAAATTACCTATAGAATATGGAGTCCCCCAGGGTACCGTCCTGGGACCAATTCTGTTTTCTATATATATCAATAACTTGTATGATTTGGAGAGTAGAGGTGAAGTCATAGGTTTTGCAGATGACACGGCCATTTTTTACAAAGCGGCTAGCTGGAATGAACTACAGATCAAAGTTCAAAATGATATTTCTCATATCAAGCAGTGGTTTGATCAAAAGCTATTAACCATGAATTTGGAAAAAACTCAATACTTGCCATTCACCTGCTATGAATCTAACAAGCCTGAATTCAACTCCATAGATATAGGTGAGAGAGGATCGATTCACCGTATACTACCGGCAAAAAGTGTCAAATACTTAGCAGTCTTTATTGATGACCATTTAAAATGGGATGTCCATATTAAATACACAATAAAAAAACTGCAGTTCATACTCTCAAATTCAGATTTCTAAGTGGTATATTACCTAAGAAAGAGCTGAAAGTTGTTTATTATGCACTTGTTGACAGTCATTTGAAATATGGGATACTGGCTTGGGGAGCAGCACTCAAACAACATATAAACCCTCTAGGAATCTTACAACGAAGATTTCTGAAACTACTGCTGCATAAAAAAAGAGACTACCCAACAGAGCTCACATATAAAGAATCTGGAATATTTGATTTGAGGCAGGAATTCTTCTATAAATGTATGATCAACTATCATGCAACCACAAAAACTGAAAATCGTATACATGAATACAACACGCGTCAAAAAGATCTACATCCCATCATCCCATTGATGACTAAATCAATTGGTCAAAGATCTAACAAATTTTTGGCCCCAAAACTTTATAATGTTCTCCCAAACGAGATAAAAAACCAGTTTGAAAACACATTAAAAAAAACTGAGAACATATATACTGAACACTCCTAGGGTTATCGTGCACAATTCAATATAAGGTAGAGGTTAGAACATATTATTCTTTGAAGGTCTCTTATATGATACATACTGGAATAGTAGACAGAACTTAGTAATGAATATGAACACTCTCATATAACCATTTTTGAGTTCTTTCTTTCTGGATTACAGTAATTTTATATTTTTTAATGTCTATTTATTCATTATACATTGCCTATCGTGTTGTTTTATATATTCATTGTTCATTATTTACTGTTCACTGTCCATCTTATTGGAGTTGGAGTTAACATTTTACATTTCATAATTTATATTTTTTACGCATGTTATTAAAAAAAAAAATTAAACTTTACATTTTACCTTACATCTTTCAAATTTAATATTCTATATTTTATATTTTATCTTCTAAATTGTATAATTATATCTTGTAGTTATGTAATAGTATAGTATTATAGTTTATAGTATATTAGTTATTTGTTATCAGGTACATTTTGCACCATCCGACGCTGATCTTGATTTGTCTTTTCCGTTTAAGTCTTTTTTTAATTATTAATAAATATCTGATATTTTCTTCGCGAAACAAGTGCTTGCACTTATCGCTGAGGAGGGAGATCTACCTAACTTGAAGCCATCCGATATCCTGAACTTTCTGAAAGCCATAGGACTGGAGGACTGCTTTAGTCGTTGAGACATCCTGAACGGCTAAGCAGCAGAAGGGGGCACAATAGATCTATATAGGTCGCAGTGTACAAGACCCCTATATCACAGAAATAGAATATCGCTGAAACACTTTGTTCACTTCTGCCTCATAACTATCTAAATATTTGTATTTGTATTTATACATTGAGTGAATAAAGTTATTATTATTATTATTATTATAGATAAGTTCAGGTTATTAGAGTACGGATAAGTGATAACAGTGGCGAAGAGGCTCAGCCGCAACCGAGAGCCATCATCGCTCGTGCAACGTTCTCACGTTGAAGAATCGATTCCTATCGAGAATATTGTTGAATTCATACAAAAGTAGACAATATGCCTAACAATGAACCTCGCAATGTACCAAGTTCGTCACCAGCGGCAATAGTGAACTTTCCTATCAGTGTGAATCCGCCAGAAAAATTATGTTTTTCGTTGCCAAATGCATGGCCTCAGTGGCGTAATAGTATATTAAGTATGGAGAACGGTAAGGGTTTTAAACCGATCGAAGACAATTGTTTGGAGGAGGAGCGGAGCGACGACTCCAATTATTGTCTGAGATCGGTTACCCTTAACGTCGACATGCTTATAACGTTTTTTGCACGATTGATACCATTATAAATTATAAAAATGAATTAAAATTAAGAGATTTTTTAACTCGACGGTAAGTGAATTACTTACCGTCGAGTTGGAGTACTTACCGTCGAGTTGGATTACTTACCGTTGAGTTGCTAGTAAATGTCACCTACTGACGTAAAATCTGTCACGGTAAACAGTCAAAAATGATCAATCGTGCAAAAACGATTTGAACGGTACATGTCAGTGTCCGGACAAGATAATAAGTCTGATACGGAAAAGATTAACATTACATACATAATGGGCGAGGAGGCGGAAGATATACTGGTGCAATTCAATCCAGTTCCAACCACTTATAGCGGCACACTGCAGAGTTTTGACAATCATTTTATTTTCCGAAGGAATGTAATTTTTGAAAAGTTTTAATTCAACTCTCGAGTGCAAAAACCAGGAGAGTCCATCGAAACCTTCATCACCAGTCTTCATTCTCTAGCAGACAATTGTGAGTACAATCAGCTCAAGGAAGAACTTATTCGGGATCGCATTGTAGTTGATATGTTAGACACAAAAACTAGCGAACGTCTTCAGTTACAAACGAATTTGATCCTTAATGAATGCATTATCGCGGCAAAACAAGCAGAAATCCAAGCCAATCAAAGCAGAGAACTTCACCAAGAAGCGCATCAACGGCAAGTAGCAAAGCTGTCAGTGGAGAAAAGGAACAGCGTTGCCAGGTCAAATTTTTTTCCTGGAAACTCCGATAAGACCTGGAATAGAAATTCACAACCAAGGAAGCAATGTACTTTCTGTGGGTTACAACATCATCCAAGGGAACAGTGTCCAGCCAGTAAATCCTCTTGCAAAAAGTGCAGGAAACCAGGACATTGGGCAAGTGTCTGCAGAAGTGTAAAGGTCAGATCACTAGATGTGGAAAATTATTCTTTTCATGAAGGTTCTTCTAACTGTCAAGAAGATACTGATTTTGTTGAATCAATACAATTGAATTATATAGACTCTAAACAATGGACAATTTCTCTCTTTGTTTCTAAGTTGAACAAAAATTTTGAATGTTCAATTGACTCTGGAGCAGATATTTCTTGTCTTCCTGAGAAAACCATATATTCAGTCAGTACCTAGGGTAATACCAATTCCTCTATTGAATCCATTGAAAGAGGAACTTAATAGATTGTTGAAATTAGGTATAATTGAGGAAGTCTCTTGTTATACATCTTGGGTCAGCCCAATAGTGGTGGTAAGCAAAAATTCAAAAATACGATTGTGTGTAGACTACACTTATCTCAATAAAGCTGTATTACGTGCCTATTTCCCGATAGGAAAAGTGTAAACTATTTTAGCCAGACTGAAAGGTTCAAACTATTTCAGTTAACTAGATACCACTTCAGGTTTCTATCAAATCAGGTTGAATAAGGAATCGCAACATTTAACTACATTCATCACCCCCTTTGGACGATTTCTATTCACAATAAGAGTCCCTTTTGCACTCACCTGTGCCCCAGAATATTTTTCCATATTACTTAATAGAATACTGAATGGAATTGATAGTGTAATCAGTCACATTGATGACATACTAATTCATGCTCCAACCTTGGAAGCTCATAATGTAATACTGGAAAAAGTTCTTACTAGAATCAAAGCAGAATAAGGGATCACTTTGAATAAACAAAAATGTGAGTTTGGTGTACAATCTTAGTCATATCTAGGACACAATATATCTAATAAAGGTATTTCAGTTGATTCAGAGAGAATTTTTGTAATTAAAAGATTCCCAGCACCTTATACTAACAGAACTGAAGTGTTACAATTTTTGGGAATGATAAACTTTTCAAGTCGTTTTATCCCAAAGCGATCAGAAATTCTGGAACCCTTAACTTCTTTGCTTAAAAAGAATATCACCTTCACATGGGGTATTTCTCAAAATGAAGCATTTGTCAAAGACAAAGATTTACTGCAAAATAGTCCATGTTTAGCATATTTTGACCCTACTAAGCAGATATCCATATCTGCAGATGCGTCATCCTATGGACTAGGAGCATTTCTGATTCATACTCATAAAAGCATGAAAGAAGTAGTGGCATATGCTTCTCGATTATTGCCCTCAACAGAAAAACGATATGCTCAAATTGAAAGAGAAGCGGTAGCCTTAGCTTGGGCAGCAGATAAATTGCAGGAATACATCACTGGAATTCCTATTCGTATAGAAACAGACCATGAGCCTTTAGTTCAAGTTTTACAGTCCAAACCCATAGATGAATCAACACCTCGTCTACAACGTTTTAGAATCCGTCTCATGCGGTATGATTATGAAATTTATTATACCCCAGGCAATGATCTGTTGGTCGCAGATACTTTGTCAAGAAATTTTTCATCGAATCATCCTTCTCCAGAAGAAGATGAATTAGTACATGAAGCAGAAGCTCATGTTAACATTGTTGTTCAGTCATTACAAGTAAAACCCTATTTTCTTGACACAATTAAACTAGAACAATCTAAAGATTTCATTTGTCAAAAACTAAAAGAATATTCACTTTCGGGGTGGCCGGAAAAAAATAAGATATTTCCCCGTTTACTTCCATACTATTGTTATCGATTTGAGATCTCTTTTGTAAAAGATATTTTACTCAGAAATACCAGAATAATAATTCCAAGTTTCTCACATTTACGATGTCTGGAATTCATCCATCTTGGACATCAAGGAATAGTTGAATGTCGGGCAAGGGCTAAAGTATCTATATGGTGGCTAGGCTTATCAACGCAAATCGAAAATCTAATTAGAAACTGTCCTCAATGTGTTGAGTACAGGATGAATCCAAAAGAAACATTATTGAAAGATCAATTTCCTGAATGGCCTTGGCAGAAAATATCTTTAGATTTATTCAAACTGGATATATGGTATCTAATAGTTGCGGACTATTATTCTAGATTCTTTAAAATATTTAGATTGAAAAAAATGACTGATATTGATATTATTAGAGATTTAAAAGAATTATTCAGCCGGTATGGAATTCCGGAAGTCATAAGATCGGATAATGGTCCGCAATTTCAAGCACAATTTAAGAAATTTGCTAGTGATTTCGATTTTCACCATATAACCAGCAGTCCTTATTTTCCACAATCGAATGGTTGTATTGAAGCAGCTGTGAAAACTGCAAAAGCCTTGATAAGAAAAAATGATGATATCTATCTGGCTCTTTTAGCTTATCGTACTACTCCTCTAGAGTGTGGGTATAGTCCTGCTGAGCTTCTTATGAATAGGAAACTGAGATCACTTTCACCGACTATACCCAGTGAACAAAACAACAGTAACAAAATACATAAGGCCAAAGATTTATCAGAACTGTCTATAGGTGACAGTGTTTGGGTAATAGATTAGAGACAGTATGCAAAAATTATTTCCATTTTAGATGAAGCCCGTTCATACTCGGTAGAGACTAATTTTGGTATATATCGAAGAAACCGTTGGCATTTGATACCAGCTCCATATTATGTCCAACCTAAATTTACCCCAACACTGCATCTTGTTTCTCTTGTTAGTATTAAATTCTGTAAACTTTGGTATTAATCATGATACTCCTGAAGTGTTTCCTAATAATAGTGAATCCAACAGTGAATGTGCAAGTGATGTTGGTGTTCCTCTAACCCCAATGATTTCTTCTGATCCTACACCTAGAATACCTCATTCACTGTATGAAAGACCCAGTAGAGATATTAGGAAACTAACTTATTTGAAGGACTTTGTACTTTCCTAAATTATTGCATTACATTCTAATAATATTGTAATCTTAAAGAAGGGGATATTCTGTGGTTATCCAGGTATTATATCTGGCAACCCTGTTAAGGTTTAGGGACTTAAGGTCGAGAGTCGCTTGACTCGATTGAAGTAGAGACAAGATGTCGAACGTGATAGTGTCGAGAGACTTGTGTATCATTCAAGTTGAATAAACCATTTTTATTTAACAAATAGTAAACTTATTACTTCAATTAGATAACCCACAACTACTAACGTTACACCTTACACTTGTATGTTATATACTTGCACTCTTGACCTTTCTGGTGCTTCCTCCCACACCTACTGCAGTCATACATGCTCCATTCCTTCGGTTCTTGCCGCTCTGTTTGCTGCTTGCCTCTCTGCTGTTTGTAGTCTGCTTTCCGCTTGTTTGCCATGGGTTTGCCGCCGTTTTTAATCCAATGAATGGATTCCTTCTGTGTGGAAGTTGCTTCCTTCCTTACTGCTACTTCTACTAGCGTTTGAAGGCCTGCCTCAATCCATTCTTCACACACCTTGTCCTGCACCTTCCCATTGCATAGTCCTGCCTTGAATTTCATCTTCAGTGCAAAGTCTAAATGATTCTCGAACATGCAATTCACTGCCAAGTTTCTGAGGCGCACATAAAATTCACTAACAGTCTCATTATGACTTTGTGAGCAATTGAAAAAATTAATTCGCTCTTTCGATACCGAAACTGGAGGGCTTATGTGTGCTTCCATAAGTTTTGCCAGTTCCGCATATGTCTTGGTTTTAGGAAGTGCCGGGAAGCACAAGTCTCGTAGCAGCTTGTGAGCTTTGTCCCCCATTACACTTATCAAGATAGCCACTTGCGTTTTGTCTTGTGAAATGTTGTTTGCTAGGAAATATTGTTCCAATTGTTCCGAATACACGGTCCAATAGTCTTGTAAATCAAATTTGTTTACTGAGTCTATAATTCCGGCTGCCGTTTTGTCGAGTTGTCAATTTTTCGACACTCGATGTCACTTCAGTTCGACCAGACCCGTGCGTCACGAACACCACAATCGGTTATCCTCCACGGAACAGGAGCTTCTGTCACGTGCTTCTGTCGGTTTTCGGTACGATGTCACCTCTTGACACTTGATTGCCGTTTGTCAGCTGACCGACTTTTTCCCGTTTGCCCGTGATCTTCGGTTTTACTGCTGGTGCACTGACCTTGAAACGGACCTCGACGCCATGTTGGACTTATTGATTTTCTTCAATTTTTCTTCTAATACCGTGTATCCTCGTCGCCACTGTTAGACTAGAGGTGCAGTCAACACTCAATTTCATCGAAAAACGGCGCCTGACTTGGTGGGGACACTAACAAAAATAAACAATTCAATACTGGTCAAACAAGTATTGGCGACAAAAATACAAGTAAGAAAGAAACGAGGGAGACCAAGGCAGACATGGGATGGAGTTCTAGGAGACATAATAAAGAAGAAAGATAAAACATGCGAAGAAGCAAAATATCTGGTAATGAATAAGAAAAATTGAATGAAGTTTGTACATGAAATCAAAAATGTTGAAAATTAAATATTTTCAAACTCAACCCTATAGTTAATACGTCTTCAGGTATTTCGCAAGTCAATTACATTCAAAGTTGCTTCATTTTCTATCCTCACATGATCTACAACTTTGAAGAGTTGTAGTTCCATGGGATGTGGATGTAAACCTGTTTTCTTGCAGTTGCTGATGACTTGTACACCTTTTTTAGTTAGGTTGAAATATTTAGTTTCTTTGTAATTCGGTGCACAGACGATGGCAATTGCTTCTGGCATTAATATTTGGTAAGAGCAATGAGTATGGAGATCCTCACTTGAGAGGAATGCCGTTTGAGTTGGATGAGTGTGTATCCATCCAAGAGTTAACAAATTGTGTGTCTGCTGATATTCGAGAATTTCTTCTTCATAGGATGCCGTACATGAATCTGAAGTGCCTGTCTGCTTTGTTAATATCAAATGGGTAATAACTAATTCATCATTAATCAACAATCCGGTCAAAATGCTGCAAGATTCTACATTATTGAATGTATTATTTTCAGATATTCGCTGAAACGAGCTGATGACTTCCATTGGAATCACAACTGATCTCAATACATATTTCTTATTTCCGATATCAACTCAAGTTGATTTTTTTCTCTTAAATTTTTCTTTCGTTTTTGTTTAATTCGGAGCTATTGCTTCTGCAATGTAGGGTGGATCCTTACATCTTTGACCTTTTCCCAGATTATCCATAACAATTCCTGGGACGATGCATTCCTTATAAAATTGTATTAAAAGTGGACACATTTTGTCTTCTCAAAACTTGGCATCTCTTTCAATAACCTCCACGAATAATTCCATAATATCATTTATGTAAACAATGAAATAGCATTTTGATTTCTGAGTTATGTTAAGTTGTCCTTGAACCTAGAAGGAAGAATACATGTTTGATATAAAAATTAGGCGATAATGCTTTAATCGTTTACACAAGGAATGTGAGAGGTTAAGCAGTTTTTTTTTCATCCATTTAAAAACCCTATACTTTTTTTACGAATTTTTTAGCAACTCCATATGGCAGATACAGCTTTCAAAGACTCCCCTATGGAATCAACAGCAGCTCAGAGGTGTGGCAAAGGGTCATCAATGAAATTCTAGAAAATATAGAAGGTGTATATCCATACCTGGACGACATACTAATTGTGGGCTCCACAGCAGAGGAACATGACATGCGTCTGGAACAAGTACTCATCAGAGCAAAGGAGTGCAACCTAAAATTGAATAAAAAAACACCCAACTAGCAGTCAGCAAGATCACATTCTTAGGTCATGACATAACCCCTAATGGAATGTCAATCACTGAAAGTTAAACAGAGGCAGTAACTAACATGAAACCACCCACAAAAATAACATAACTGCAAAGTTTCTTAGGACTAGTTAAGTATCTGAGCAAATACATTCCAAACATATCAAACCGCAGTGAACCACTCAGACAACTTATGAGAAAAGACACCGAGTTCATATGGGATGAAATACAACAAAAGTGCTTTGAAGACCTAAAAAAGTGTGTCACAACAGCACCAGTGCTAGCACTTTTCAACCCAAATAAACACAGCACAATATCTGTTGATGCCAGCCAATATGGTCTAGGATCAGTCCTCCTACAAGACAATAGGCCCATTGCCTATGCATCAGCCACCCTAACACCCACACAATATAGATGGGCACAAATTGAGAAAGAACTACTGGCAGTAGTGGTGGCATGTGAGCACTTCAAATTTTACATTTACATGCAAGATTTCACAGTCCAAACAGATCACAAACCTTTGCTTGGACTTTTGAAAAAGCCACTTGAAACACTGACTCCAAGATTACATGCATTGACACTCAGATTATTGAGATACAACCCCACAATAACATATGTACCAGGAAAACACCTCTACATAGCAGACTTATTGTCCAGAAACCCACAAGAAAAAAAGATCAACACCAACTACATAGAAGGTGCAGCACAAAAAGTTGATGCAATCATGACATGCTCAACAGAAAAAGCAAAACAACTAGCAGAGGCAACACATTCTGATGAATCCCAAAGTATTGTCCTACAGTACACACAAAATGGATGGCCAAAACAAAAATCCTCATGTTCTATATTGGCAAAACACTACTGGGATTTTAAAGAGCAAATTGCAGAAGAAGAAGGATTTCTATACAAAGGAAATCGCTTCATAGTGCCAAAAATATACAGACCAGAATTTCTTAATCACATACATAATGCACACCAGGGCATTAATGCCTGCATCCAAAGAGCTAGAAGGGCATTTTACTGGCCAGGAATGTATTATGACATCACAAGAAAAGTTGAAAGATGCCTAACGTGTCAGAAATATTCCAGGTCAAATCCCACAGAGCCACTGAAGCCAGACCCAGTAGAAGAACTTCCCTGGTCAAAACTTGGAATGGACTTTGCATACATAAATGGAAGAGACTTCTTAATAGTGGTGGACTATCACTCAGAATTCATAAATGTAAAGAGAGTGTCATTGAAAACAGCCTCAGCAATCACAGGAATACTAAAAAAAGTGTTCTCACATCATAGAATTCCACAAATAATCATAACAGACAATGGACCTCCCTTCAACTCACAGGAATGGCTAAGCTTCACAAGAAACATGAACATAAGAACCATTACTTCAAGCCCCAACTTCCCAAGATCTAATGGCCTGGTTGAACGAACAGTACAAACTGTAAAAGGGCTCATTATCAAAGCAGAAAACTCCAACAGTGACCCATTTCTTGCAGTGCTTGAACACAACAACACCCCCAAACATGGAAAGTCTTCCCCAAGTGAAAAACTGAAGGGACGTCCCCTAAACACTACTCAACCTGTTCCCAAAAGTATCCTGACACCAAAATTCGACACTGAGCATAGCATAGAAGACCTTCACATGAAGCAGTCTAAAATGGTCAATCAAGAAGAACCACTAGCAAAGCAACTTGACGAACTCCATTCTGGACAGGAAATACTCCTACAAAATAAGCGGAGAAGCTGGAGCCATGGCAAAGTAATACAACCATCCACAGAACCAAGATCCTACTTCGTGGAAACCAAAGAAGGCAGCATTCTTAGAACAAGAAACAGAAACCACCTGAAACCCTGGAAAACGGATCCCAAAGAAGAAACAGCAGACACAGAAAAACATCTGAACAGCAAGAATCCACAAACAAGCCCCTAAGCCCAACCCAAGACAAGAAAAAAGAAAAACCCAGAGACCACAAAGATTATCAGAATACGTGTGTGATTTTTGAAAATAAGTATAGTTTTTTTGAAATTTTCTTTGTAATATATATAAAGTGTGCATCGAAAGTAAGAAAATTATCCAGTTGGAAGCCCAAATACTTGACAGTTGTTACGATTTCAATTTGCTCGTTATCAATCCTTATATCAATGTCATTAACATTTATCTGCCTATATTTGTATTTAGTTGTCACGATCATCGCCTTGGTTTTTGCGACATTGAGTTTCAGCTTATTAATCATCAAATATTCACTTAAACTCATTAGAACATCATTCATCTTTTGTAGAGCATCAGTGTTGAGACATGAATCACTACAAGCTAATAGTGTGTCATCAGCAAATGAATTTATGAACTCGCAATCCACAAAAAGGTCAATATCATTCAGATATATTATGAAGAGGAGTGGTCCTAGTACACTTCCCTGAGGTACCCCAAGGTTGTTGCAAATTTCTCTTGAAGTTGCATCCCTAACTCTGAATCTCTGTTTTCTACCATGCAAGTAACTTTCAAACCATTTCAGTACTTTGCCCCTAATTCCGTATTGACACAATCGGTCAATGGTCTCGAATGCTCTTTTGAGATCCAAGAAAACTGCTACAACATATTTACCATCATCTATGTCATTTTTGAACTTAGTTATAGAAAGCTGCAATGCTGTCCCACAAGAATGCTATTTACGAAAACCGGATTGATTACTAATCAAAATATCATTAGATGATCAATGTAATCCAGTAATTGATAATAAACTACAGTTTCCAAAATTATTTCTATAGGTGGTAATGTGTTTACAGGTCTAAATTCACTTGCAAGAGTTGTGTTGGAAATCTTGGCAATTGAAATGATAGTGCTAACTTTTAATAATTCTGGAATTTTTGATTTTTCAAGTGACGTATTAATGAGATTTAAGATAACATGTCCAATAGATTCAAAAATATTTTTCAAAATTTTGGCATTAAGAGGATCTCATTCAAGCTGTATTTATTATCTAGAGAAGAGACTACATTGTTCAGTTCGCTGAGTGTTATAGTTTTGAACTCTGAAAATTCGAGATACATATTATGATTGAGATTACACCATGATTGCTCACCGTTAAGTCCTTCTATGATTTTGTTAATACTGTCAACAAAATATTCATTAAAATTATTAGCCATTTCTGAATCATCACGGATAATCATCATTTCATCCTCATTTTGAAATTGGATACAGTTGGGAAACTCCCGTACATTTGTATCAACCAGTTTTTTAAGTGTTTTCCACATTTGTTTAGCATTGTTCTCATACCTGTCTATTTTTTCATAGTAATATTCGGTTTTTTTATTTTTCAATAACTGAACTACTTCATTCCTTTGTTTCTTAAAGATTTTCCATTTATTTTCTCTATCAATACCAACACTATTTTTGAATTCCTTGTAACATCTATCTCTTTCCTTGGGTTTTCAAACACAGAGCTGTCGAACCATGGTAAGTTATTTTGAAATTTAACAACTTGAATTGGAGATATCGTATTAATTACATTTTCACAAGTTTCGAAAATTTCTCTATATATCCAATTCACCTCAATGGCATTAAGTGACCAATTTGCTTGTAGAAGCAAATTATTACTGTTAAGGTTTCAGAATTTTTTGTTTTTTTATAACTGTCGTGTTTATTGAAAATATTAATAGAAATTACTGAGTGATCCGTTATCGCAGGACTTTCGCTGAAAGGGTCATAGTGCCAGTTGAATTGCTTATAGTATCGTAGGCTAGACAAGTGAACCCGCCTCTGATATGATCCTCTCTGAATGAGATTCAACCTCTTGCCTTGACACAATATTCATCAATATCTTAGCTCGGTTGTTATTTTCGTTTTCTATCAATAAATGAACTTCTCTCACCAGCAGATCAAAAGCACCTGATGAAATTCGAAATGAAACACTCTATAACCAGATTTTGATATACTAATCAATTTATAGGTCATTGTTTTATCTAGGTAGTAATATCTCAAGAGAGTGAGAATAAATTGAAAATAAGTTTTTCTAAACCTACCTATAATTGAATTCGAAAGGGACATGGTATTACTACTTCTATTTTTTTCGGGAATTATTGAAAAATAAAATAAAAATTTCAGAATATACCACTCAGATGATTATAAATCGTGGTAGACTTCAATTCATGTATCGCACTGTTTGTGATGTCACCCACGGTATTGCATATACCTTCTCGACAATTGGAATGATCGCCAAAAACATGATGTCAACCATTCCTTAGGTCGTATCTGAGATGCTTACAATACCTGGTGTAACTAGTCAATAGAAAAAGCTTCGTCAAAAGTTGTGGATGGATTTGGCTCAACGCCAACTTGATATCCATCATTTTTAATTCGATGGCCATCCTTTTCAAAAGATCCGCCAGGTTGCGAAGTGTTGATAAAATGGCGTCTCGCGAGAAATTATTGTTTACAAATTCAAGTAAATGTGAATTGTGAGCGAAGTTTTGAGGTGTTTGTTGCTCTGATGATATTCATAACAGTAATTTACCAGTTATACAATAGGTCAAATAACTATATCGAAGAAATACGATGTATTAATTCCATACGGGGGCTGTATTCAGCCAATACATCAGAAATAAATTAGAATCTATGATGATTGTGGTCCACAAACAAGTCATCATCCAGGTATATTTCAGTTCCCAATTGTATAAACGAATGGTGAGTACCTCAATTCATGAAATATATAATCTGGACATAAGAAACATGACTTTGTAGCCATATAACAGAAGTACATATCACTATTGAATGGAAGAGGCCTCTGTTTAACAGTCAATAATCGATTGAAGACACTCCGATATTTTGTTGAATTCATGACTAGGTTCTGTCAAAGTATAACCTATACTTTGTGGTTCTGCTATGAGTACCCAAGCACAGCATTGCAGCAAGCTACACAATGGGATTGAAAAACTTATTGGACAGGCATTGAGAACACTATCTATCTCATTATCATTCAATTCATCATGTGAGTATATTTACTATATTTTAAAAACACATACAATAATAGGTACCTACCTAGATTCCTAGTCAAGTGCACATTTTTGTAACATATTTTGGATGAATGTGGCTATTATTATAAGTTATTTTGTAGGCAATTTGCTTTTTTGGCACCAAAAATTCACCTCATATGTAATTCTAGAAGATCAAAGATGAGATTCAATGAAAAGGAAAAAGTTTCTATATCCTGAATGATTTTTCCCTGTATTTTTTTCATCTCTTGTGAGTAGGTTCTTGTATTTTCTATTATATTGATATACCTTTTCGAGTGATCAATCTATATTTGTCTAGCAAATTTCATGCAGAATATTATCTATATACAGCAACAATATTTGGCTTCATTTTAATTTGAGATGTTATTCAAAAATATGTTTTACTGATAAATGTGGGAATTATGAAAAGTTTCAAATTCAATTCTGTGAATCCTAGATTAGTGATATAATGTCCTAGATACTATCATAAAATAAGTAATACTAAGACAACACTTTTTGCTTTTCAGGTTACTGCATAGACAATTGATAATGTGAGGAAAGTCTGAGAACATTCACAACTTCAATCAACTGGATGCACATCACCATTCTTCCAACTCTACTACAAGATATCTCCACATTGGATTCCATATATTGCCCAATCACTAGTGAAAATATCAATTTTTTAATTGAGAGTTTCAATTAATGCAATCCAGAATAATTTTGACCTTCTTTTTATTAATTTTTGTCAGTTATTTTGCATTCATTGGTAGATAACTATGTCTTTACCATTTTTATAAAATGTTTGTGTTCAAAAAGTTCCATTTATGCTTTTATGTACTTGAATGTATTTTCTTTTTTATTCACATACATATGATATTATTAGGGAACTAACTAGTTTTCTTGTGTAGTATATAATATTGTACATCAAATGAGTTATTGATTATAATCTGTGCTGACATTTTGTAAATAATAATAATAATAAGTTTATTCATAGAAAATAGAAAAAAGAAACAAACAGTTACTAAAACACAATTAAATTGACAATTAAATTGGTGTGAATCCTAACACCTAGCATGGAATGATCAACAGGCCATTTATATAATATATGATAATGAAAAAAAAATAAATTATTAATGAATAAACCTAGAAAAATCCGCTGTAGATGAAGAATCCATGAAACAATCAGTAGATGGAGATTTGTTCAGTATTCCAATAAAATATATAATAAACAGAACTAGCAGAGTTAATCAATAAGAAGTATGCTGGAGGATACCAGTATCAACCTCAGAATGTATACAAATTGCAAAGTCAAGGTTTTCAAAAATTTTAACAATTGATGATGAATCAATAAAAAGCCTTGGAAAGTTTTTAATCATTTCAGTTTATTCTTTATAAACATTATCAAATGAAATAATAGATTTATTTTCCATAAATTGAATATAAAAGAATAATGTTTCATGAATAGCTTGCAATAAGGTGTCTGTGCAAAATGAGAGGTAATTTCAGGACTGTGTGACCATGTGTGTTATGCAAAGAAATTAAATAGTCTACATTAATACTTTGAATAAGTGTGTCTGTAACAAGCTTTCTTTCTTAATATATTAGTCTCCCATCGAGGCTCCCATGGAAGAATATCAAATCTTGTACATGGTTTGGTTTGAATTTTGATATTTGGTGTCAAATAATGGAAAGGGAAAAAGATTGTCAACATAACACACCAATTTATAATTTTGAAAAATTTATTCACATAATGGAATTTCCATATTATGCGCTTTGATCCTCTGGACTAGAGGAAACTTTCTGCAACCTGTATCCATGTCCACTAAGGATCTCATCAGGATATAGTTTCCGTTGAATATATAGTACATTGCCCTTTGCCCTACACAAAGATCAATTGAATAATATAGTAATCTATTTGATGAAATGCATGTGAATATATTATATTTTGACTAGATCTTGTATAAATAAACGAAAGAAGCATCAGATTGTCCACAAAATCACAATGTTCACTATTCTGAATAAACTGAAACAACTAGAAAACAATCATAAAATCTCAAAAACCAGAAACAACCAAAGTCAAATTGAATGAAATGATTGTGAATTAAACACTTATAACACTGCTGGTCCAACTAAAAATACTAATTTCGAATCGAAAAACGAATTTTCAAATAATTTAATCTCGAAAAAACTGCACAAGCGAAAAATTTGTGACAGAACCGATTTGATCGCCATCTACATGTGAAATTTGGTAGTGTGGCCATCAAAAAACTCATCCAGTGATTTTGACGAAAAACAATTGAAGGATGCACACACCAGGTATTGTAAGCATCTCAGTCGTATCGTAGGAGATCGACATTGGCGGTGCTACTTTTGGCATGTTCATAAATTGACGATTTTGCTCTCTTGGAAAAAGCTTTGATTTTCAAAATCGTCAAAAGCTTCCGTCCTTTCAGTTTTATTTGGGTATCTGCTTTTATAGATCTGAGGCGTTTTCCATAATTTTTCAATGCATGGTTAGTGCATTCAGCCTTTCGGACATCCTGGCCATACGTTACAGAATTCTGAATTTTGGAAAACACACTGGAGTCCCCATCGCCGATGAACTTGAGGTAGCGAACTCCATGCATTTCCTTACTTTGATTAAAATCTTCAACAACCATATCCGCTTCCATTGAGGCAGAGCTAGTCCAATTCTTATAACATATATGTTCTTTGATGGTTTTATCTGAACTTTCGGCCTTAGAACAAATTGTGCAATATTTTTTCCGAACTCCAATGAGAAGCACTTCTCCAGTATGTTTTCCGATAATACCAACCATACCCGACAAAGAATTAAAATTAGTACCATAGGACCGTTTGCTCCAAGATCCATCAACATAAACCGTAATCCAAGGGGTCGTACCATCTGAACATATCTGATTGTTTTCTACAGCCGCTTGCGTTTCGATCTCACCAGCGGACTGACTGACTGAACTTATAGCAATAATTACAGATACTGTTACTATAACTTCACCATATATCTATATAAATATATATGAGTAGGTACAGAGTATTCGAATGCAGTGGCCGATTGAGGATAAAAAAACACTCGAATAACCATGAACATTTTTTAATAAATAGTTATGACTTGTTCTTCAACATTGAATGGGCCACTGAATCCCCAATACTATGATTTTGTTAACCTTTCCTAGCTCATTTTCTAGTGCATGATATAGCCTGGATAACATATTAGGCACATCCATAGAACTAAGGAATTCGCTCATATGACCATAAGTACTTCCTGTAGCCAATGTTCCCCATACAGCTCCAACATTGATTGCTGATTGGCTATGTTTTGGATCCTCTGTTTTGAATTTGAAAGTACGATCACAAGTGTTGCATACGAACTCGATAGTGCTGGTAAGACCATTTCGAGTTTCTCCCTTGACAGATACAAGCCCCATTATACAAACCTTCGAGTGATTGTACTGAAGACTAATAGCCTGGTCTAAAACGTATCCAAGTTCGACAATGCGGTTTCCAGATATCGGGGATTCTGCCTTTGGTTCGACTTCATATGATAATAAATCTTGTGCCATTATCCTGATAATCATCTCACATTGGTATTGTTACGTTATTTCCACTTGGGTTCGTGAATTTGAAACACTCAGTACAAAACTGAACAATTTATTTCACTAAACACACTACAACTCAAAAAACACTTAGTTAAATCACAACGATATTCGCTTTATAAATCTCAATGTTCACTGTACTAGCTTTCTTTCTAATCTGACTTTTCCGCGAAACCGCGGATCTTATATAGGTAATAACATCATTGTCCAGAAAGAACAGGAATAAACTGGAAGTATTTTTCATATTCGACGGCAATGAATCATCCGCTAATTATAGCGGTGCGCCTGCGACCGATGTCTCCGCTGTGAGTCACGCGTCGGGATGATGATTTCCGACCTTCTCGGAAATGCGAGCAGTTCGTAACAGTATAAAATATATTCACTGCTGTTCGAATGAACTGTAACAGGCAAACTGTTGCACTAAATTCAACATTGAATATATTTTCAATACATCACCATGGTTCTTTTAATCGCGATTTCACTCCATAATAAAAAAAATGTATCCGAATACTCACGTGAAATAACCGCAGAAATAAGCAACGTTGGATTTAATGAAGAAGTATGCATGATGCAGTTCATTGGATCAATAGTTTATTTCACACCATCTCATATACAAAAAAAAACGCAGCGTTACGTCATTCATATCCGATATAGCTTCCCTTCAGTACGAATCAAAAAAATTCATATTGGCAATCTCAACATCGGATCTCGAAACGTAATTAATTTATTTAAAATCCAGGAAAAAAATTTGCTGAATCAAAATGATGAAAAAAAATTATGATAGAGAAGATTATGATTTTTCTCTCGAATAAAAATTTTCATTATTCCTCTTTTTTCCTTTATAAGAATGAAGAAATTCATCCTAGGATTCTAGTTAGATGTCCAATTGTTAAAAATTTCTTTCATTTCTCCGACAATTTGTGATTCGAATTGGTGCCGCAACTGTCTTGTGAAATCCGCTCACCTTTCATAATCATAAGATGAAATAACGCCTGATTGTTTTGATTGCCGAGGGGCGTACTTTTCAGAACACCATTCAGGAATTCTGAAACTCATGAAAATACTGGCTACGCCAAACTCGACGGCATATTAGATGTATCTAAAGAGAACGCAAAAAAAATATAATTTTGAAATTTTGAGTACGGTTTTGTAATACTGAAGTCTAGCCTTCGAAAATATTTTCACTTCTACTCATTGCCAAATCTAGTGTTACTAAACCAACCTTGAAATTTCAAATAAAAAAATGCAAAATTATTATTCACATCCTGGAAAATATTTCAATATCAGAGCTGTGCCGAGCACTGACAAAAAGTGCTTCGAGCACTAAGCACTGAGCACTCTTGAAAAGTGCTCCGGAATCTCGAGCACCAAGCACTTCTATTGACAAAATGCTCGCGATTACTAAGAACTCACAAAACGTAATTCGACATCGCGAGCACTAAGCTCTTCTGAGAAGGCTGATTCTGTTAAGTTATGAACTTGAATCACTTTTCATGTTTTTTGTATTTTTGTGCCTTAATCACGTCAAATTCAATCCAAAAAATCAGCGAAAAGCATATTATATTGAACGTTGATCGCAAATGTTTCGCCAAAGATTCATTATTTATAAGTGTTTCATGAAATAAACTGATGTGGTAAATTTGAAATAAATACGATTCGCATCTCGCATCAAATACTACTCCAGTAGTCCACTTCAAAATATAAACTTTATTCAACGAAGTGAAAACGGAAATCGTTAATAACTCATTTGACATACAGTAATATTATAGTGAAGGTTTGAACAAATTTATTCAAAATGTATCTGTAGTTTCAGGCAATATTTGAAAAAATACATGAGTCCATTTTTCTCGGGTCATCCTAAATACATGAAATAACCGTAAAAAGCTAACCCAAAAGGGGCCGAACGTTTTCTCGTAAAATGAACACCAACATTTCGAGTGACTTTGCTTGAACCTATACGTTATCACTATCAAAAACGAAATATATATATATAACATCAGTGATATCATTCAATATTAACAAAAATATATCTTCATCATCAGTCGAATGAAGTTGAAGGTTACGGCCTTGCTACAAATCGTTATTAGCCTTTAAAAAGACCAGTGCTCGGTAGCAGTTTTCGGGATTACTAAGCACTAAGCCTTTTCGTAAAATACTCGAAGCACTAAGCACTGGTTCAAGAAAGTGCGCTCGGGAGCACAGTGCTCACGAGCACTAAAGTGCTCTAAGTGCTTCAATAAGCACTAAGCACAATGCTTTGGGACAGCTCTGTTCAATATGAATCAAAATTTATAAGAGAGCTACGTTTTGGGACACCGCAATAACAATTGCAAAAAAATATATTCCTTGCCGTTCTCTAGAGACTTCTGATACACCATTGATCATCTCATGAAATGAATCATGAACTATCACAAAAATATATTGCCTTTACAAATACAACATCCTGTATTTATATATTCCAATTTTTTGAAACCTCGAAGAATAAAACATCTGCTTCAGAACTGAAAAATGATTTTTTTCAATGATTATATGATTCCAGGTGATAAGTATAGGTAGTCGGTTTACTATAGGTAGGTACATACCTTTCTGACAATAATTGATTCTCCTCAGGATCAACCATGTCAGAATGAAGGTCAGCTGTGGTGTTCGAGATGGTTTTACATCTGAAAGAACATTTTTTATTCTTGATTATTAGGTATTCAGAAAATCTGAAAATCTTCATAGGTTTCAGAATCGGCTAGTACAGGGTGATTGTTTATATTTTAGCTATAATAGCTATCTCAGTTAATATAGGTCTTACAAAAACGTTCAAATGGACAAATATGTAACATTTTTCATGTGCATTCAGAATGCAGTACTAGAAAATGCAAAAAGCATCGTTAACCTAAAAAAATTACAACAATTGGTATTTTTTATGAGACCCTGTATTTGATTTTTCCAATCGATATAACTCTTTTTTCTGATTCCAAATATATATATTTTATTGAGGTTATCTTTATCGGTTTTCGGAAGATACAGATTTTTCGTATAAATCAAAGGCGTAGAACGCCAGACGACAATGCTGCGATTGGCTTATATCAAAAGTAGCCATGGATAATAAAACAAATTCAATAATTTTATTGTTTGACATTATATTTAATTCTTGATTTTCATTCCCTTGAACAATCATGGGTTTTCGTTTCAATGAACCAGTATTTCGTAAAAGTTTATAAAAGTTGACAAATGTTTTCTCACTAGGAATTTATTCCGGATGAGTCGAAATCGTTTTCTATCCTTCCTGTTGAGGGTATACCACCTACATATAAATCGTTTTTTTATTATTGCAATATTTCGAAAATTAATAAGTGTCACTTTCAACACCCTGTTCGACTTTATTTTCTTATTTCGACCTCACTCTGACCCACTCTATAATATGTAATCATGAGCCCCCGTCGAATCAAATCACCCTGTACTATATATCGCGAAAATATGCGCGTCGAAAATGTTCTCCTGGGTGGATCTATGGACGATGTCCTGGCAGTCCTGGCCAGCCTTCTGGTACCCCCTTCCCCCTACATTACACGGTATGCACGGAATTTACGCGTGCCAGTCTGCCGCGCTCCTAACAATATTGAAAATAAAACCCTTGTCGGATTGTATAGATTCATCCATTGTCCTACGATGGTCCTACGGAGTTTCGTAGGTTTATGTGACTATGAATTCTGAATGAATAAACAAATCGTACCAACTATATTTCTATATTTACGCCACTTTCTTATATTTGAAATCATTCATTTATTCAATGAGGCATCCCACTATAAAATAATAAAATTTCAGCCAATTTCACTTAGTGCTAATTTCATGTTTTCGTGAGGGTCCATCTAGTCACTAGTTTACTGATATATACGAGTATAATATTTCTAATGGTATTCATGATGACTAGAATGTATTACCCTCTACAGTCCAAGAAGATCCGGGAATCAAATAATTATCCGCTAACTGGCATCAATAGAAATGTTGAAAGAAACAGTCCAGATTTGCTTCAGGGTCGTATTCAGAATAGTCCAATTTTCGGATTTTTTGAAGCAGTGGATAACTTTGGGAATTTAAAATATTTCGGTCCTCTACGGATATTTTTATAAATAGAAAATATCATTGATATCTATAATTGATATCTATCAATGAACCGAGTATGTGCCAAATGCAACGCTCTGATCCGGGATCACAGATTCCGCGGATTGACCCATCATATACAAATAAAAAATCATAACGAGTGGATATTATCTGACATAATCGGACTCTTTTCATCATAGGCGGACTTTCAGATTAAGGCGTCCAATAAACTGCTCAGATGATAAATAATCTTGGTTCATTGTGTTCCAATAATTCGATTCACACTTTGAAACTTCAGAATTTGCCGAAACATATTTACATTATCGAGATTTCACCTAATACTATCACCCAGACGGTGAAGCGGAAATAATCAAATTTGAGGTTTAGTATATATACAATATTGTAATTCCGAAGAGATGGCTACGCTACGAGGTTTTACAAGTTGATTCCCATGCTGTAACCATCATGTTATCTGGAAAACCTTGTTGAAAAAATGAACGAATTTGAAAGGATGAAACTTTATTTCCATCCTGTATGGTATTTGAAATTTCTCGAAAACATGAAGTAGGTAATTTTCAAATTATTGTCGTCCTATTATAATAAGATTTCCATCGAAATTATACTATCGAATATTCATAAACTTTCAAGTTCCTGATACAAATAAATTCGAAAAAATGGTTCAACTAATATGCATTAGGTATAATATTCCTCAATGCTGCTATGACAAAAACAATATATACACTTTAACTTTCAGTGAGCGTGTGCTTTCGTGGTGACACCTGTTGAGAACGCTTTATAACTAACGTGAATCGAAAACAATAGCTGGACGCGCAGGTTTCTACTGGCTTTTCTGGCGTACGGTTATTTATTTACAATGTGGTCACCCTAGAGACCTCTTACGGAAAGGTCGAAAGTATGGCCCGTAACCCTCCTTTTAAAATCGGTTCAGAAATAAAATTATCAATAGCTATCATCGGTGGAATAGTAAACTATCCGTAAAATCACTGCTGAAATTCGAGTTATTGAAGTATTGAAATAAAATTTTGAAAAATTGTTGAAGTGACACAAGTGGAAGTGGAATTGTTTCTCAACATAGTGGCCTTATTAGCAAATAGTAAGTTATCCAAATAAGTCTGTTCTACTACTTGTTTACATCAATTGTATCGAGAGCTCCTGATAAGAATTCGCTGATAAAGATCGAAACGGAAGTCGAGAGTTTATTTCACCAACGGTCGATTTAAATATCAGGAATGAATGAAACAGAACAACTTTCGAATAATGATTTACTGACTAAACTTCTGAAAGCTATTAAAGGAGAAAATGCGGGAGATAACATCATACATAGGAATTGAGAATGGAAAATTGATTGACGCCCTTCAAGAACAAAATAATAAAATAAAATAATTAGAAAAAAGGTGTATTAGTTTAGAAGAGAGAAACATCATCCTAGAGAGAAGAACTACGAAAATCAATTTGAGTGAACGAGATTTGAATAATATATTTCCAGTGGAGAACAAACCAGACCCTGCGATCAAGGTAGAATTTTTGTCTCAATTCACAAAGAGTACTATCTTCCAGAATGTTCACAAGTTGAAGGGAACAAAAATATCAATTTCACATGATATGTGTAAAGAAGATCGTATCGACCATAAATTACTTGTAAGTCAACTTAGAGAAGCTCGATCAAAAAACCTGAACGCGAAAATAAAGGGAAACAAACTGATAGTTAATGGAGAGGCTTATACCGCAGAACAGTTGAGGAGGCAAGGAACCGAAATACCAGAGCTAAAGGTGGATGAAATTATTGAACATAAAAAAAAGAGAAACAGAAACTCATTCAGTGCACCAACAACTCCAACAGAGACCCCAGCCACACCGAACGAAGATATTCCCGAAAATCAGCATAGTCTTGTTGAAAACACCGAGAAGGAAAGCTTGAACCAGACAATCAAACCGCAGTCTAAAAAGCAGAAGAAACAATGCTTCAACTCAATCGACATACTTGAGAGAAGAACTAGACATAATAGCGCATCTAACCCAAATAAAAATAATCATTAATAATCAAATTTCACTATTCACTAATACACTATAGTTTTAATCTTCAGTTGGTATATTTAGTATACGTATTTACATAAATTTTCTTTATTTTTATCTTATTTTATTTTTCTTTCATCACTTTTCGTCACAAAATGGATCAATACATCAGAGATCATAATTATGTACCTGTAGACACCCTAATATTTAATGATATCTAAACGTTGAGTGACTCACTGAAAGATAAGAAATATAGAGACAATCTTAAAATTATACATCAAAACATAAGAAGTATTGTGAAAAATTTGGACGAATTCCTGTTGAACATTGAACAAATATGTGAATTTGATATTATAGTTCTGTCTGAAACCTGGATAGTACATGAAATTAGTATATTCAATATTCCTGGTTACACGCTTCTTTACAGGAATCAATAAAAATGATGGCGTGATAATTTATTTGAAAAACTCATATAATTATGTACACAAAATAGTTAAAATTGGTGAGTGCACATCTATGGAGATAAAAATTTCGCTTGAGAATAGACATATTATATACATAACTGCCATATACCGATCACCGCAAGGGGCACCAGAAAACTTCGTTGAGCACTTGAGGGTATACCTAGAACAAACAAATAAATATGTGAAAGATCATCACATTTTAATGGAAGACATCAATATCAACATAAAATCAGATGATGATGAAGTTGTGAATGAATATCTGGATACTCTAGGTGAATACAACTTCATCCCAATGATAACTAAAAATACTCGAGAACAAGGTGACTCTGGAACTTGTATAGACCATATATGCCTGAACAGTAAACATGATGATACGATTGAGAATTCATTACCTATAATTTTGAGAACATCTATAACAGATCATTTTTGCCAAATATTAAGTATACCTATACAAATTCTATCATGTGAAACTAGGTCAGAAACGTTTAAAAAATTTATTGATTATTCAAAATTGAAGAATATACTGCAGAATTTCAATTGGTCAGATTTATATGAAATGGAAAATATTCAGAGTGCAACAACATTTTTTGTTGATCACTTGAGCTCTGCAATCGAACAGAGCAGTAGAATAATTAAACAAAAGCATAAGGAGAAACAGAGACAAGAATGGGCCACACCGGATTTGATAAAATCTATAAACAAGAAAAATGAACTTTATAAAAAATATCGAAGTAACCCACAACTTTATGGTGATGAATTCAAAAATTACCGAAACCAATTGAAAAACCTCATAAAAATCGTCAAAATCAATTTTTATAGTGAAAGAATAAATAAAAATGCTAAATCTCCGAAACAACTCTGGGATATTCTTAAAACACTTGGAAAAAATAAAGTTAATAGTGAAATTACAGAAATTTTGAATGATTCTGGAAAGATCATCACTGAAAAGATCGAGATCGCAAATATCCTTAACGACCACTATGCTAGTATAGGCAGGAAGTTGGCTGAAAATATCGTCAAACCAAATATAACAGTTGCTAAAAATATGGATAACCAGGCTTCGATATTTTTACAACCTGTCACAAGTGAAGAAATTGTGGAAATCATTAAACACCTGAAAAATAATAAATCGCCCGGAATAGAATTAGAGCCGAGACTCTCAAAAATATAGCACACGAAATAAGAATACCTCTAACCTACTTGATGAATGAAATATTAATAACGGGAATATGCCCATCTGAATTTAAAGTAGCTATTATCAAGCCTATTTTCAAAAAAGGATGTAAACTGGATGCGCAAAACTATAGGCCTATATCATTAATTTCTGTTTTTGCAAAAATTTTTGAGAAAATTGTGAAAGTGAGACTAGAAAATTTTTTAGAAAAACACAAACTCCTATCTGAAAGTCAATTTGGATTCCGAAAAGGAAAGTCAACACAGGATGCCATATTACATCTCACCTCTGAGATATATAATTCGATTGATAACACTAAACCGTCCATGTGTGTCTTCCTAGACTTATCCAAAGCTTTCGATACGGTGAGTCACATACAATTACTGGCAGTATTAGAAGGTATGGGAATTCGTGGTATACCTTTGGCACTGATGAAAAGTTATCTCGAAAATAGAAAGCAATATGTACAAGTAAATACAGCAATTAGTTCATGGAAGGAAGTCGAATATGGAGTCCCACAAGGAACAGTGCTTGGGCCAATATTATTCACAATTTACATCAATGAATTACTGACATTGAATAGTTCGGGAGATATCATCAGCTATGCAGATGACACTGCCGTATTTTACCAAGGCGAAGATTGGGATAATCTGAAAAGGAAAGCTGAAAGTGACTTGACTAGAATAATGGCCTGTTTCAATCACAAGTTATTGACAATCAATACTGAGAAGAGTTATTTTGTTCCATTCACATCATACTGTAAGAATTTGCCACATTAAACATTGATGATAGTGATATCTCAATAAAGGTAACGAATGAAATCAAATACTTAGGCACTATAATAGACAGCCATCTTAAATGGGATAAACACATTAATGATGTAACAAAAACGCTGAGAAGTATATTATATAAATTCAAATATTTTGCCAAAATACTGGATACTCACCACTGCAGAATAATATATACAGCGCTCATTGAATCAAGGCTTAGATATGGTATTTTAGCATGGGGTGGAGCAGCAAATATTCATCTGAAAAACTTGGAGAGTGTTCAAAAACGCTTACTTAAAATTATGCTGAGAAAAGAACCGACTTACCCTTCTTCATTGCTTTATTCTGAATCTAATGTTCTGGCTATAAGACAAATACTCTTCTTGAATCTCATTGCTCACCTACATTCACACAAAAATTTACTTGATAACATATTGATCACCCATATTCGACAAGACAGAAGATTAAGAACTTTGTGAAAACTCCATTGCTAGCAAAGAAAATTGGACAACGGTGCTACAAATATCTAGCATTGAAAGCATTCAATTTCCTTCCCGAAAAACAGAAATTAAATGTACTCACGATAAATTCTAGACACTTACTGAATAAAATAATAAGAAGATTCATACTCACAATAAATTCATTTACCGTAAGTGAATTATTTACATAAATAAATCTTTCTTTCAATGAGTCAATCAAATAATTATAATATAGTTGTATCCCTTATTATTATTATTATTATTATTTTATGCATTTTTTGTTTCATTTTCTCGATTTTATTATTTTCTCATTCATTTTGTATAAATCTCAATTCATATGATTAGTTTTATGTCTTGAGTATATAGGTGGAAAAATTTGTGATGACTAGGAAATATTGATTAGGTACCTACCAAATTTCTAATCTTTGATTTTCTTTATTTCGCCAATGGGTAGTTTGAAATAGGTTATAGAATAGCACTCTTTGTTGATGATTCTTGTATTAGTCTTATATCACTAATTTAATTAATCATTCTAACCGAATAACATTATCCTAAATTCTTTATTATCTTCAGCAAAGGAAACCCCACGCGCAGCTTCGGCTTTTGTGGGATCTTCGATGTTTGTTTATATATATTGAAAGTAATACATTGATATTGTAAGTCAAAGATGTGAATAAACATTATTATTATTATTATTATTATTAATATACCACGGGAATTAATGATCCTTAATAACCCCAGGCGATTGCTTCCGTTGGTCGGGCTATGAACCTTTTGTTTCGGGATCTAAAATACCATATAAGTCCCTACTATTCCTATATATATCGGTGCAAGATCCCGCAAGTTTGAATGCAACAAAGAAAGATGAAAATATCAAGTATTTTTCCCATATGTAGCCAACTTTTTGGCAGACGCTGTATATAGAACAATTTGATTTATATGAATTGCTATTCGTCTAAAACAAAGAACCCTTGCTTTCATGTTTTGCTGATTAAATTTTTAAAATGCATCCCTATTTTTATCATAAAAAAATAATGAGAACTAGAACTAATATAATATATAAAGTGGTTAAAATAAGAATATAAATTTCAAGTCGTCGCCTGAAACACCCTACATTCCCTACATAATTTTATCGTAGTTGTTAAATATTCACTTGTTAGCACGCCACTGGCAACTGAATGATTAGGGTCAAATCAGGTCGTGCTATGTCAATGTCATGTCTATTTGTCAATGAGTGCTTGTCTTTTGTATTTCTGTTCTGTTTGTTTTGCGGTGGTTCGCTATTGAATGTAGTGGACTGTATACTTGATAAAATGAATGCACCAGTAACTGAACAAAGCGGTTTATTGTTTTTATTACAAATTGCAGCTCGTAAATACGAGCGCTGACAACGTCTTTAGCATACGGTAGCTACGACTCGACTGCGTTATAGCAGGAACCGGTTTGGCGGCTAGACCAGACTCAGTCATGCATACAGGGCGGACAATTATGAAACTCTAACATGGCCCCACGTTGAAAGGAACAACCTTTCAATAATATAAATAAATTCACTAACAATCTTCACTACACACTTCAACAGGTAAAGGGCACAATTTTGAAAATGCGCGCCTGAAGGTGGATGATTGGGTCTTGACGTCGGCGACTCGTGCAACACCATCTTGACCAGGATGGATGGAGATGATCCTTCCCAAGGACCATCGTAGAGGAGGCAGGTTGTCATCTCGGAGAAGAACCAACGAGCCAACTTGAAGGCTATCGTGGTTGGACCTCCATTTGGTTCGAGTTTGAAGTTCGCATATGTAATCCCTGGACCAACACTGCCAAAAGTGCTGTTGCAGCCGCTGAAGAAATTGGTACCTGGACAGCTTGTTGATTGCAATATCACTCAAATTTGGATCCGGTAGGCCAACCAGGCGTTTTCCAATGAGGAAGTGGGATGGCGTCAATGCATTTAGATCATTAGGATCGGTTGAGAGAGGTGTGAGGGGTCTGGAATTGAGGATGGCTTCAACCTGTGTTAGTACCGTGCAGTACTCTTCGAATGTTAGTGAAGCGTTAGCGAGAACTCGTTTGAGATGATGCTTGGCGGATTTTACGCCAGCTTCCCACAAGCCACCAAAGTGGGGCGAGTGCGGTGGAATGAAATGCCACGATATCCCTTCGTTATGTAGGGACTCCTTTATCGAATTTTCTTGTGACTCAAGGAAGTTTTTCAGATCCCTCAATTCCGAATTAGCTCCAACGAAATTTTTTCCGTTGTCGGAGTAGACGTGGCTGGGGCTTCCTCGACGCGAAGCAAATCGACGAAAGGCTGCTATGAAGGACTCAGTAGTCAAGTCAGAGACTAGCTCAAGGTGGATCGCCTTGGTAGAGAAACAGATGAAAAGGCTAATATAGCATTTGACGAATTTGCTTCCGCGACCCTTTTTATCGCGTATCATAACAGGACCAGCATAATCAATGCCGGTAGCAAAAAAGGGGTGCTGAGGAGTTACGCGCATTTTTGGTAGAGAACCCATTGAAGGGGTTAGTCCTCGTGGCTTGGCACGATAGCATTTTACGCAATTATGAACAATTAGTTTTGCCAAGTTTTTTCCAGCTAGAGGCCAGAGGGTTTCTCTAATCGTAGATAATAGTAGCTGAGGGCTTGCATGCATTAAACGTAAGTGTTCGTGTGCGAAGATTAACTTAGTTAGTGGATGTTTGGAGCACATCACTATAGGATGTTTTTTAGCATATCCGAACGTTGAATACTGAATTCTACCCCCAACGCGTATCAAACCGTGTGCATCAATGAATGGGTTTAAGTTAGATAGCCTACTTTTTGAAAGCAAACTACCGTCCTTCAGTTCCCGAAGCTCTTGGGAAAATGTCTTGGCTTGAGCAATTTTCAGTAAAGCTTGAAGTGCATCGGATATCTCAGGAGTGGTCAACGGACCACTGAGGCGATTATCTTTGTTTTTAGCGTTATGTATAAAACGCTTGCAGTAAGCAGCAGTTCGTCTACATCTATTGAATGATGAGAAGCGTTCGAATGGAAATGTATCCATTGCATTCGCTATAAGGGTAGCACATCGCTTTTTGATTTCTGGAAGCTCCCCACTTAGCTGCACCTGCTCACTAGGCCACTCAGATTCATCATCGTATAACCAATTGGGACCGTTCCACCATAGATCAGAATTTTCTATAGTACTAGGGGATAGCCCTCTAGTTAGTAAATCAGCTGGATTCTCCTTTGTATTGACGTATCTCCAAGAGCAGGAGTCAGTAAGATTCTGAACCTGAGCTACGCGGTTAGATACGAAGGTTTCCAACTGATGTGGAGGAGTTTTCAACCAGAATAGAACCACAGTTGAATCACACCACAGATGAGTAGCGTCGATGATGGTGGAAGAGGAGTCTCTCAATTTAGTGATGAGCTTGGTCAATACCAACGCTCCGCACAATTCTAGTCTTGGAACAGTTAAAGTCTTCCGAGGAGCGACCTTGGCCTTTGCAAGTATCAATGAAACTTGCACATTTCCAGATTTATCAAGACTGCGTGCGTATATGCATGCTCCATAAGCATTCAATGACGAATCTGTAAATCCGTGCAATTCGATCCGTATGAGATTATCGATAAACACTCTACGATTTATTTTTACATTGTTTAGTTCTGGCAATTCCCTTCTAAATTTCAACCAAACAGCAACCAATTCGTCTGGTAATAATGAATCCCAGGCTAGTTTGAGGGACCATAATTGCTGAAGAAGAATTTTGACTTGTATAACGCAAGGACTTAGCAATCCTAAGGGGTCAAAAATCTGTGAGATTTCTGACAGAATTGATCGTTTGGTCACCGAGAGTGGTTCTGTTGATAGATTCACACTATACATGAGACAGTCAGATAACGATGACCAATATAAACCCAAAGTTTTCGTACGGTTTTGTTCACAGAAGTGGGTGATATCTAATGATGATTCAGTAGAAATTCTCGAAATTAATTCAGGTTCATTTGATGACCACTTTCTGAGGCTAAAACACGCTGAATTCAATATGTATGATACATCGGTACATAAAGTGGCAACTTCTTCTAATGTGTTTCCGCCAGATATGAAGTCTTCGACGTAAAAATCTTTGGCGATGGCTTTTGATGCCGTAGGATATTGATTGACGCTCTCGAGTGATAGCTGTTTCAAACAGCGTACTGATAAAAAACTGGAAGAAGCCATTCCATATGTGACAGTTTGTAATTCGTACACATTTAACTCATCATTAGGATCTTGTCTCCAAAAGATGCGCTGCAGATTAGTATAGTTAGAATTTATAAGTATCATTCGGTACATCTTCTCGATGTCCGCGCACACTACGATTTTATGTTGACGGAATCTGAGGATTATGGACATGAGATCTTCTTGAATGACCGGCCCTACGATTTGAAGGTCATTTAGTGACAAGCCAGAGGAAGATGGTGCGGAGCGATCAAAAACCACTCGGAGCTTGGTGGTACTGCTATCCTCCTTGATCACTCCATGATGAGGAAGGTAGTAGGAGGCAAGATCAGAGGTCTCATGATCTTCAATTATTTTACGCATGTGACCCATTGCTTCGTATTCTTTCATGAATTTGAAATATGATTGTTTCAGTGACGGATTTCTTAGAAGTTTACGTCCCAAGGAATAAAAACGCTTCAGGGCCGTATCTCTAGAGTTTCCGAGAACCGAAGGATCTGTCTTTAAAGGCATTTCGACAATGAACCTACCTTCACTATTGCGAGTAGTAGTTTTGGCGAATAACGTTTCACAGTACTCCTCGTCATTAGAAATACACTTCAATTCGTTGTAGGATTCTTCCACTTCCCAGAATCGAGCAAGTTGCTTTTGAATATCACTAGAGTTGGTTGAGCTAAAGTTACAATGAACCTTTCGCGATTGAGATGTAGGAAGGCAAGGACCTGAAATTATCCAACCCAGCACGCTGTTCTGCAAAGTGGGAGAGTTAGGCCCCAGATTTATTTGACCATCCTGCAGAATAGTATAAAATAGTTCTGCACCAATTAGGATATCGATTTCTGCGGATTTGTAAAACTCAGAGTCTGCTAGATTTATATGCGAAGGAATATTGATTTTTATAGTATCGACACCTTGTATAGGTCTTCTTTCGTATATTTTTGGCAATACCAAACATGAGATGGATCTCTTAAAGCCATTATGGCATGATTTTATAGCTACAATACAGCGATGCTTGATATTTGTTTCGGATTGATCAATACCTAGAACTGACATATTGATGCTAGTTTTAGGAAGCTTCAGCTTGTCACTTAGATGTTGGGTGATGAAGTTGGATTGGCTGCCTGAATCAAGTAATGCCCTGCATAAATGTAATTTATTCGAGGAGTCAAGAACTTGAATAAGGGCTGTCGAAAGTAGAATTTCCTTGTCTTGTGCTACATTGCAGCTAGTTAAGGCGCTTGGCATGCTATTAGATTGTGATTGGGTAGAAGAACCCGCGTTTTGATTCGAAGGAGCAGATCCTTCCGGGTGCAAAATAGTATGCTCCGCCTTGCAATAAACGCACGATATTTTATAAGTTGTTACGAAAGACCTTGTATCCGATTTGTTAGTGCCTTTGCTATGTGAATCTCGATTTGATTGCTTTGCTTTAGAATCGTTATGATTTCGGCTCAATTTTTCTAGAAAATCAGCTTTCCATCTAAGAAATGATTTGAATTCTGATAGTTTAGGTAGTTTCCCTTCTATTTTGTAAATTTCCCAATCACGCTCAGACTTTTTATCTAATTTACTAGCTAAAATGTGAACTATGATGTCATCCCACATATCGGTAGGTAGTTTCAGTTGTTTCAAGGCTCGAATATGCTTGGACGCAGTGTCGGCTATTTTCCTGAGATCTGATGCAGATTCATGTTGTATGGTTGGGATATTGAGAAAAGCCTGTAAATGATTATGAACAAGCAAACGCATGTTGTTGAATCTGTCACATAGAGCTTCCCATGCACTCAGATAGTTTTCATGGCAAAAGTCGATTGCATCAATCACTTCTTTGGCCTCTCCACCCAAAAACGCATGCAAGTGATGGAACTTTTCCATGTCATCTAGCTCAGGCCGATTGTGAATTAGGGATGTGAAGGTATCACGAAACTCCAACCACGTCTCGTACGACCCGGTAAATGTTTGTATTTTTATGGTGGGCAGCTTGATGTGAGGTAATGTTCTTGTTCTCACAGATTGAGAATCTTGAGAAACACTAGCATTATTTTGAGCGTTAGGTATAGTAGCAACTACCTGAGGCACAGACAGATTTGAGACCGGCCCGGTGGCGTTGTTAGAGACCGCTGATTGGTCACTAACTTGATCATTTACGGTAAATCGCAAAATATGATTGTATTTATCCAAAATATCTCTGCACGTTGATGTATATCTTGAATAAGTGCTTTCGAACGCGTCTCGCTCAAGTAGTTGTTCCTCTTGATTAGCATGATTCAGTTCGATAGGATCTTGAACAACCTCAAATTGATCAAGGAGTGTAGAAGCTCTAGCTAGTCTGTTTTCGAGTTCTAAGAGGGAAGTTCTGTCAATCGCATTATTTTGAGATAATTGAGCACTAATTTCAAATTTCATCAACGAACTTCTTGAAAATTGTTAATTTGCCTTTTATTTGGCCACGCTTTTTAATTAAAACTGTTAATTCTGTCTCATTCATTTTGAATATGTTGAGTGAGAGCTACAAGATACAAAAACAGGTTGAGATTCTGATAGGAATGAACGAGGAAATGAATAAATGGAACGATCTCACTTGTTTGATCCTTTGTGTAAAAAACGCCTCGGGTACGCCACTGCTTACTCCACGACGCCGCTTCCCCAGGCCTTCGAGACTCCTCGCTGATGTCACTGTACCGCTCTCTCAGCGCACAAGGTCCGCGCTGCTTGCCGGCTTGTTGCTGTGCGGGAACCAATTGCCGCTCGAAGTAGACGAAGTACACGCTTCCCGCTTGATGCGGCGTCCGAACAATCTGCCGGCCGGTCTTTGACGATAGACAAAAACACCTGTGCTGTCTGAGTTCAATCACGACAGACAGAAATGAACAGTACTCGTTCTGTTCACGTTATCACTTCCCCGGCAGTTTCACTTGGCACTGATTCTCGTTTTATCGTTAAAATGCTACAAGATTGCTGTCGAATCTTGATGTTTTTTCGAGTCGACTTTTCACTACCGATATACACTTTCCGGTTAGCAGCCAAGATACACTCGCGATTATTTATCCGGCTCGTATGGACCAAATTATGTTCTGTTTGTTTTGCGGTGGTTCGCTATTGAATGTAGTGGACTGTATACTTGATAAAATGAATGCACCAGTAACTGAACAAAGCGGTTTATTGTTTTTATTACAAATTGCAGCTCGTAAATACGAGCGCTGACAACGTCTTTAGCATACGGTAGCTACGACTCGACTGCGTTATAGCTAGTGATGGGCAATCTCGAATGAAAAGAATCGAACATTTCGATTGTTGGAACCTCTCGAGACCTCTCGAGAGAATGTGATTTGTTCATGAGAAATCATTCGAATGATTTCACATACGACCGACGACGCACAATCGACAAGATGATGCGCGAGCAGTAGTATTTATCCATAGATCTTACTGCTTACGCTAGATCCGGCATCCTGTAGTAATTTTTAGGTCAAGAGGGGTCTGCAAGAAAGTAGGTAATATGGTCACGTGGCACTTTCAATGCGTGGCACAACACATTTATATGGTCAACAACTGAAACGACCAATCAATGGCTCAGTACTTTCAACCCTCCCTACATACAAAACAAGTAACCTGGATACCGGATCTAGCGTAAGCAATAAGATCTATGTATTTATCATTTGCAGCGAGATGTGAAATGCGTTGCGAGGTGCGGATTCGAGTGATGCGACAGATAGGTACCCACTGTGCAAAAACTCATCCTATTAATGTTATTATAGGGTAACCTTGTTACATTGTGACGTTATGATTCTTGTGCCCATAATGTCTCATTGACCATTTTAGAGTCGTTATATGTCCACCAACGTAACAAAATCGCAGATACGTTATTCAAGAAACGAATCCGATTCGTTACTTGGAACTGCGCTGTTACAGCAAAAGTACTTGATGTAGGAGTATTTTTAATGGAACCGTTACATAAGAAGTTACTTTTTGAAACTACTTTCTTACGGTAAAAGTCTTTTCTGGAATTGTAAGTGCAATCAAGCTGTTATGTCTCAAGTCTCTTTTTCTTAGGTTCTTTTGGATGTATCAGGAACATCATAAGATCTTCAATTTTATATATTTTCTGAGAATGTTTTCTTGTATGATGTTGATGAAAAATTATTTGAAGAAAAATATATTGTATATAGAATGATTGCATGAGTAATTGGGGTTTCAACTAAACTCATTTGAAATAAAAAAATATATTGAAACACAAATACTGAACATCAAACAAAAATATAAATTCCTTCTAACAATGAATAAAAAATATAGGAACAATACGAAATAATAAAAAACTGAACACAAAAACGTGGAACTGAAAAATTCGTATATGGTGAAACAAGATCTTCTTTCAGTTATTGGTTTCCCTCAACAACCTCTGCTTCGCATGACGTAGCCATTCCATAGCTATTTTATCGAATAAACAGTCAGAAAATGTTGGGAATACTTTCCGTACTGCACCTGAAAAAATATTCATTGAAATATCAATGCATAATGCTGTCAAAATTATTTTTCATTACCTCGCATGAGTTTGATGATATTCAGATCTCTTATTTTGAAATTATTTTTCTGTCCTGTCCAAGAACATAATGTTGCCAATGAGTTGGAGAAGGTAATGGATAATATCCTCCTCAGAAAATCATTCTCGCTCTTTCCCCCTAATTGTATGTATTTCTGGACCTGAAAAAAATTCTTGAATAATTATAAGGAAACAATCATAAACAATGGAGCAAGGACAATGCTTGAGTATGTTATTCTTCAACTATAACACTAATCATTGATCATACTAACCAATTGTTTGAATGATTCCTCATTTGATTTTATCATGTCATCAAATACTATGAGTTGTGACAAATCTTTCAATGGCAAATATTCTTTGATCAGATTATCACCAACTAGTGTGTCATTCATGTGCCTTTCTCCACTTTCGAGTGTGTTGAGTCTCAATGAGATCATAGAGAGTGTAGCCTGTAATTCCACCAATTTGGTCATGATATCTGAATTGGTGACACTGTCTACCATATTTATGGTTACCATCTTGGAAAAATCTGCAAGATTAAATAACTAAATGAAATAGGGAGGCATTAGATCATAATTATTTAAAACTCTGTGATTATATACTGCTATGGTAGTTAGAACATTTGAATTAAAAATACAGAGGAAAATATTTATATATCTACCTTCGTCTGCATCTGAAGTAATAGCATCGCTAATAGTCACATTACTTGTACTACTACCACCACCACCACTTGGATCAGGTGATATCCTGGACCTATAATTTGTCCTTTCTTCGAACATTCTGCTGAATATTAGTTCTAAAAAATGAAGATTATGCATTAAAATTTAATTGAAATATTGAATCAATCAATATTGATCAAATTTGCATTATCACCAATACCAATGCATTGACTGGAAATTAATCGCAATGATTGATAAAAAATAAGAATCTGTTTTTTCGCCATAGTTATGCAAATGTCAAATGATTACCTCCTGTTGGTGGGGGTGAGTGAACTGATTTCATTTTAATTTTTCTTTTTCCTGGGTCTCTCTTCAATGCATCTTCTGATTCTGATGACTCAACTGCAATTCTCTCAGCAGCAATTGCTTGCTCATAAGAAGCTGCAAAACGAGGAAGCAGAATATGAAATGTTTTATTCTGAAATTAAACTGAAATAATCACTTTGAAAGAAAATTATTATCCCTTCATGTTCTTGGCTCACAAGGATTATTATTAAAGTGACAAAACGAAAAAAGGTACTTACAATATTTTCCAATAATCTTGGAGACTTTGAATATTGGCCAATTTTCTTCAATTGGAGCCATCTTTATTATCAATGTTCTCTGACTCTTATTCGATTTGGGCCAGTAAGAATATAATTCATCTGAATCAGTATCAATCAGCCAGGTGATTGGCACCACAGAAATTTCATTTGTTTCATATTGTACGACTGCATACTGAAATATAACAAAAGATTCAGTGAAATTTACAAATCATAACTGATAAATGACTATAAATATTCTTCAATTCAGTTCTACAAAAATTTTGAAAAAATATTTAGATAGTTGTATGTGTGAATCATTCATACACCAATAAAAATTTTATAAAATATAAGGATAATTGACCTATGCATATGCAGTGTGATAAAATCTAGTATGGGATAAATTCTCTACATATTTGACAACTTGTAAATCAGTTTCTATGATACTTACAACAAGAGGAACCTGAATCATCAAGATTGGGATGATAAAAATAGTTGAAATGAGAAACATCAGGTTTAACTAATAAAAATTTTATATAGTCCTGTTATATAATAATGTTTACATAAAAATTTTCAAGTCAACCAAATTGAGGAATTAAATGAATCAAATTTGATGAAAAACCCATTTGAAAAATAAATACATCTGCAAATGTCAAACATTTTATGATCAATCAATAGCTTTGAGTGATGTACCAAATATACCTATATAGTTATATGAATAAACTGTAAGTCCCAGAGGTTGCAGTCGAAGGAAATTGACCAAAGTAAAAGTTACTCTTTGTTAATTTGTCGAGCCTTCGAAAATTATTTTATTTTCTTTATAAAGACATCTGAAGAACAAGAGATGTCTTGATGATGAGAATAAAATAATTTTCGAAGCTCGACAAATCAACAAAGAATAATCTTTTACTTTGGCCAATTTCCTTTGACTGCAACATCAAGGATAATTCTTTCTATGGGAGTTTTTTTCCAAACTTACAGTTCATTTCAACTAGTCCAATCACTTTATCCTAAAATATATATAAATATATATCAGAACCTGAAAAAATCATTATTTTGATTCTTATTGTCTTTGGTATGGATGGATTACTGGTGCATAGGATTCAACACATTGATGCTGTATGTATCAATGAAACTAGAACATTATCAAATACAATAGCTTTTTGAAAAATATGATCTAATGGAGCAACATCTTCGTCAAGAGTTAATTTTTCAACAGTGCCACAATTCAAGTTGAGAGATTGACATGGTAATTCATAATAATTTTTCATGTCTGAAAATTTTTGAAAGTGGATGTAAGGATGACCTTCATTATAAAAGAAATTCAAAATTTTCACAGCACATCCTGTTTTCAAAATACAAAAACAATTAGGTTCTTTCACTGACAATTGTAAATTGTTATAAATAACAGTACCATACACTTGATAAGATTTTTGTTTAATATTTTTCCATCCACCTTCTTGTGACAGAATTATACTGGGACCAATATCACTTGAATACTTTTGAGTACAATATGTTTCATATTCATAATGCCTATTAATAAATTGCTGCAATGGATAGTTACTTGTTTTCAAGGTTTTTCTTATTCCTGACATGAAGTTTTCAAATTTGAAACAGCTGAACTGATCTAAGGGACCAAATTTTCTGACATCATTGGTTAAATGTAAAAGATTGTGAACATTGTGCGTCACTTGCTCTTGGCCATATATATCAGGAAATTTCCTCACAAAATATTCCAAAAGCTTTTCAGCATAATCTATTTGCTCTGGGCTACTATTATCTGACGCTAATATTCTCATTGCAACATGAAGAGAAAGAAAATGTGAAAGCATTGGTTCTTTCAAATATGATTTCATTAATACTGGTCCATAATAAAATAAAAATTGTCTATATTCAGTAGCCTTCCACCGATCTAACTCTGATAGAGGCCTAGGAAGTCGTGAAAATTCCTTTATAGCAAATTTCCGATAGTGCTCTAGATTTTGATTGATAGAATCAATTTCTTCTTTGAAAAGCCTTATACCCATTTTGCCACGTAACCAAAATGTCAATAGTTTTTTCATGACACCCAAGCAAACCAGATGCATATAATCTAAAGGTACTTGAGTAACCAAACCAATATTTGTTTGAGATAATATAGTATCACCTTTATGATAATTTTCATCTACCATAGTTTTAAAGGAATCATCTGTTCTGATAGGAGAATTCAAGTCCAAATAGGTCATTCGGTTGTTAATATATTCCCCTTCTATAATGCACTTTGTACAACCATAATGAGCATTATGACCCTTCACATTAAGAATGAATGCTTTTGCAGGAGCATCGCACAATATTTTTGATATTACAACTTGGTACTGTGTTTCATTTATAATGATATTATTTTCCAAAGATTTGATTTCATCAACAATTGGTTTCAAAAAATCATTGACATCATGTGGTTTTGCATTACCATGATATATTCCTACAGGAAAGGGTCTACTTTGTTTTATATTATCTAATGAAGCCAGTATTGGCCAAAACTGACTACAACTACTTTTGGTCAGTGGTAAACCATCAATGTTGAGGGAAACTGATAGTTTATCATTCACAAATTCCTTAGGTGACTGTTTAACAATATTTTGCAGACTATTTTTCAAACCAAAATGATAATAAGAACCTGGAATCATTTCAACTATTTCACTCCTACTTGATTTGTCAGATTTCAGAAATGTTCGACAATCTTTAGGTAGATTCTGAATATCTAGATAGTTCCTCAAGAGGAACAATAGTTTATTACAAGCATTATGACTGATATGGTTTTCTATAATCCAAGTCTTCAAATTATTCAAAAATTGTTTCTCTTTATCTTCACCAAAAATATCAGAATGCTTATAATTTTCTTCATCCTCCTCTGGAAGGTAGATATTAGCCAAATTTGGAAATTGTATATGTCTTGACAACTGATTGTTCATATCATTATTAGTACTGGGTTCAGGAGGGACTATATTATTTTTGGAATGTTTCTCATCAGTGATGTCAGGACATGAATGAGCAGAGGAGGTTCCCTAATAGCACAAATGTATTCCCAAAATATTCCGGAAATGTCCCCTTGCGACAATAGAAATGTTCCGGGAATGTCGCGTAAAGTCGCATTATATTCCGGGGACATTCCCGGTAAATCCGTTGTGGACAAATTGTACGCTCCAGGAATGTTCCATTGGAACATTCTCGGAACGTCATTGGGGAACATATTTGGGACAAATATATTTTTTGCTTACTTCATAGTAGGTACTGACTTTTCCAAGAAGTGAAACACGACGTTACTATTTGCAAATTTATTGATATATAATAATACTAATGATACAGATAATTCAGTGAAATTGGCATGAACTGTGTTGACATAAAACAATTTTCAGCTAGCCCTGGTGTTTCTCAACTTCAATCATATTCAAACCTCTGGATTATCTCTGAATGTAGATGATATATTCTTCAAAGTTCACTGAAAAACAAACACATATTTCAGGCTGAATTTAAGATTCAAAAATTGTAATACTCACTGTTCACAATAACTTGCTGTGGCTCCTCAAAGGTTGGAGGAAAGTTTATGTTCAACTGGATTCACTCTGCAACTTCGTTGCTAAAGGTACTCCATCTTCCACACATAGTTTTATCACAGATTTTCACAAAGGCTGGTTATTTTGCTCAATATTCCTCTGAGATTCAACTGAAAAACACATAAGAACAAAATAATATTTGAAACTTAGGACTTGATGCTTTCTAGGTACAACTCATAGAATTTGAGTCAATATCTGTTTAGCAGGAATTATAGGATAATACTTACAAGTTGAAGGCCACTCAGTCAGGTAAAAAGATTAGAATGCTTCACAACATCACAACAGGAACTTGTTCTTCTGCTTCAACAAGTAGGTTAATGGATCTGATCCACAAGAGTACCAGAACAGATTCAAAATATTTCCACCATGTTCAAAATATACAGGAAAATCATTGCTGAAATAATATATCACATGAGTGAATTGGATGATTTCTTCAATATATACCTACTTTTATTTCCAGCCATACCCGGTTTTGGTTGAGTTAGGCTGGAATGAAGTTCATTAAACCATCATAATTATTATAAAAAATCTGAAGTGAACAATGATAATATATCGAGCAAAATTCACAATACTGGATATAATATAACAATAAAGAATGTAAATAGTGAAGATCATAATCGCTTGTCAGTTGTCACTTTGTCAGTCACCGCGTTGCCATCTTAGTGTTTATGCAAATAATGATACATAAATGATATAAAATGATGATGAAAAAAAAGGCAATGATACTATGTTCGATTCGATATCAGCGGATTTTGTTTGAACAACTCATCAAAATGTTGAAATTTGAATTTCGTTAAAAAATTTCAAACTGTTTTCATGTAACGAAAATAATCGAATTGAGTCATAAACCCAGTATATGATTTCTATGCATAAACCCAATACAAAAATCTTCAATCGATTTATTGGGAAATAATCAACTTGACAATATAGGACAAGAAAAATATGTTTCCGGAATGATTCTGTGTGTATGTTCCGGGAGCATCCTCTGTGGAATGTTCCGTGCATATCCCATAGAAGGCCGGGACATTGCGACTTATATGGGACATTAATCGTACGTTCCGGGAACAATGTGTGCTATTAGGGTTGATGCTTTTGCGCTTTCTAGTTGGAACTGAATGTTCTGTTTCTCAATCCTTTTTAGTTGTTTTTTTGAATATTGGCCATATGGTTTCTTCAGACGCTACAATACAGAAATACCTCCAGTGTTTAGTATTGTTCATGTTGATCATATGATTTTAGAGTTGAGAACAATCAAATAAGCCTATTTGATTCAAAACTACATTAAGTACCAACCTTATTCTCCATGATGATACCTGCTGGAAGGATGCCAGAAGATATATTTTCAGACTTCCAGAGTCTTTTTCCACCTGAATATTAAAAAATCTCTTGTCATTGGATGCCTTGTCAATGCAGTATCTTGTATTTTTCAAATTACTACAAGACAAAAATGATGCATAGTACTTATATTATGAAACATTTCTTCATACACGCGGTTATATGAATATTTATGTATATCCTAAGAAAGGGTGCAAACTTCTCAGCGGAAGTGATACCGGGAATAAAGATCAATTTTATATTTGTGATATCAATCGCCTGCCGAATGAACAATTACTAATGTCATAAATATGATTTTTTTTCACTTACCTAAACACACAGTACACACCCACAATAACACTCTTTGTCTTTTTTCAAATGATTTGATCACTGGTTTCACCAATAATGAAGAGGCATCATCAAGCAAAAACAAGAATACAAGAATCAGAAAGTGTAATAAAATACCGCCAATTCGTAGATTAAAAGTAAGGTTAAGTTTGACTCAAAGAACAAAGAAACTCACAAAGCATGTGAAAAACACGGAACAGATTGAAGTTTCATTCGAGACTCGCTTTCGCAACGAATCAGAGTAACGTCATATTTCTTAACCACGGAACGATCTTCGACTTTCTCGATATGACGATGCTACCGAACTGTTTCAAAACCAGAACATCCGAAAGACATAAATGAGACTTTCCTTGAACAAAATCACCAAGATGTTTCAAAGATGTAGCAGAACATGTTTGGTATGAGATGAAGTTGTGATGATTTTTTGGGATGAACCAGTGACGAAACATATAATAACATCGCGTTACAACGTCTCCATAACTTGAAAATTATGTTTTCTCAGAAACGTCGCCATGGGTACAAGAATTAAACGTTAACAAACCTCCCGGGTATGTTTCTTGTTTAGTGGGTACGAGAGAATCGAATTAGATCCGACTATCGTACTTCGTATCTACCAGTACATCGAGATTCGAGATGCTGACTGATGGTGAATGATAACGTGGCCCCGAGTGAAAAACATTTCGAATGAATCATTCGATTGTTGGAATCATTCGAGAACAGACATTTCGATTGTTTAAATCATTCGATTGTGCCCATCACTAGTTATAGCAGGAACCGGTTTGGCGGCTAGACCAGACTCAGTCATGCATACAGGGCGGACAATTATGAAACTCTAACAATTTCCGATATATAGATGTCATATCCTGTTACTCCTGTTCAATGTACGTTCAGTTTGACTGGCTGTCCTGAAAATGGAAGCACATGGACAATATTAAATTACAAGTGTGTGAGTAAATGTTCGAAGACGATACACGACTTTTATTCGAAATTACAACAATCACAACAGTTGGCGACGAGGCAGTTCGAATCTACGAGCTACGAAAAGGTGACCTAACCACACCTAATTTTTTGTTCACTCGTGTAGAGACAAAAAAACCATATAGTGCAAATATGGCTCCGCCGGTTGAGGAACAGTCACGAGCGACGGTACACTCAGTTCAAACTGTATTTTCGATAGAATCATATGACCCATCCAAAAAGTTTGATAGATGGCTGATGAGATTGGAAAGTGATTTCAACGTTTTTTCGGTCCCAGCAGACAAAAAGGCCGCCTTTCTTCTACACTACATGGTCCCAGATGCATATGATATATTATGTGATAAACTGTCACCTTCGAAACCTCATGAGAAATCCTAGCAGGAACTGGTAGATGCCATGAAGTCACATTACAGTCCAGAGCCTCTGGAAATTACCGAAATTTTTCGATACTTTCAAAGACACCAACAGGAAGGGGAGAGTGTCAAAGAATACCTAACTGCTCTACAGAGATTAGCTACAAGTTGCAAATTTGGAGACTACTTGAAGAAAGCTTTGAGGAATCAATTTGTTTTTGGGTTGGGTAACCCAAATATACAGAGCAGATTGCTGGAGGTCAAGGACCTCACAATTGACAAAGCTACGGAAGTTGCCATGGGTATGGAGACATCAGGAAGAGATGCAGCACAACTCCACCATCGAAACACTGCCCTTGTACAGTGTTGGAAGTGTTGAATCAAAAAATCATGGAAGTGGCACCAGTGTTCAAAGTTTCAATGCTTATAAAAGCAAATGTAATACAAATGATAAACCTTTATTACGTTTTAGATGTGGATCGAACAAACACCTGGCAAATAAATGCCAACAATGGAACCTACATTGTACAAATTGTAAAAAAAGGGTCACTTGAACAAGGTATGCATGAATTCAAAGACAAATGATCTAAATTTGGTAGATCAAGTTGAGGAAATTCTGGCATTGGAGACTGAACAGGCAAAATTCAGGAAAAAAATTATGATAACTCTTGAAATTAACCAGGTAAGAGTAGAATTTGAATTAGATTCTGGAGCAGCAGTTACTGTGATGGATCAAAATCAATTTCAAACAAGTTTTCCTAATACAACTTTACAAGACACTACTTTGAAATTAGTAACATATTGTAAACAATCTTTAGAGGTTAAGGGTTTTGCTAAGGTTCAGGTGGAGTATAGGGATATAGCAGAATACTTGAACATGTACATAGTCAATTCAAATAAAAAAACCACTCATGGGTCGTGAGTGGATGAGACAGTTAGGGATAGGTTTTTCCGATTTATCTGATTTCTCGGTTGAAGTGGAAAAAATTTCACATGACTCAAGATTAGAAAATTCGTTACAAAAATATTCTACTTTATTTCATGAAAGTATGGGAAAAATTACTGGTTTACATGCAACATTGAAAGTTAGATCTGACATACAACCCTACTTCATGAAAGCACGTAAAGTTCCTTTTTCACTGTTGCCAAACGTAGATAAAGAACTAATATTCATGGAAAAAGAAGGAGTATTAACAAAAATACATAGTTCAGAGTATGTGTAACTCCAATTGTGCCTTTAGTTAAAGCAAATGGAAATATTCGTATTTGCGGTGATTTTAAGTGCACTTTGAACAAATATCTCATTATTGTCCACTATTGATACATTGTTTTCATCTATGGCAGGAGGAGATAAATTTTCAAAATAAGATTTGCAGCAAGCTTACTTGCAAATGGAGGTACGCCCTGAGGATCAAAAATACTTTACTTTGAGTACTCCAAAAGGACTTTATCAAAGTTCTAGGCTGGTGTATGGAATAGCTAGTGCGCCCGCCATTTGGCAACGCGAAATTGAAAACATTTTGAAAGATATTCCTGGAATGTCAGTTTTTCTTGATGACATCAAAATTACAGGGCCTAATGATGATACTCGCATTTCATAAGATTAGATCTAGTATTGAACAGGTTAGCTATTCATAATATACGGGTTAATTTAAATAAATCTCAATTCTTTGAGAACCAAATTAAATATTGTGGTTATATAATTGATAAATTTGGTATACAGAAAAACCCAAAAAAATGAGTGCCATTGAAAATGCAAAGGTGCCTTCTAATAAAACTGAGGTTAGGGCATTCGTAGGTCTAGTAAATTATTATGGACGATTTCTTAAAAATTTGAGTGGGACATTATACCCTAGTTACAAACTTCTAAAAGACGGAGTACCGTTTATATGGGATAGAACCTGTTCAAAAGCATTCAATGCAGTAAAAAAAAGAGATAAGTTCTGATAGAGTATTGGCTCATTTTGATCCAAGTATAGCCATAATTTTGACAACAGACGCTAGTCCTTATGCAGTGGGGGCCGTTTTGTCACATGTATATGAGGATGGAACTGAGCGCCCAATTCAATTTGCATCACAAACTCTTACCAAAGTGCAACAGAAGTATGTACAAATTGATAAAGAAGCATATGGTATCATATTCGGAATCAAGAAATTTTATTATTACTCATTTGGTCGCAATTTCACCCTATATGTAGATCACCAACCTTTAGTACAAATATTTTCACCATCAAAAAGCCTTCCTACTTTGACAACAACAAGAATGCAACATTATGCATTATTTTTGCAAGGTTTTCAATATAATATCAAATATAAAAATACGAAATCTCATGCTAATGCAGATGCAATTTCAAGACTTCCGGAATTGGTAACAAGTAATTGTGATTATGATGTTTCGGATAAGTTAAAAATTTTCCAAATTGAAACTTTACCAATAACATTTGTATTTTAATGTCTCGTAGTGAGTAGACGTACTTCTGTTCGAGCTCCGTTTCTTTGTGAAATTTCAATAGGAAATAGTTCGATCTAACATCATGAATTCATTGAAAGTGTTTATTCAACTGTAAACAATCAGTGTCGTTCATAATTCATCGTTTGTAGCTGCAATAAGTGCACTTTTGGAGGTGAGCGAATTGGAATCTTCATAACAATCTATAATATACACATATATAGTACAGTCAATCGGAATAAAATATGACGTCCAAAACCAGAGATAAAACTGAAAAAAACGAACTTCAAGACACAGATGTAGAAGAACTGATAAGCAGAGTTTGTACTGCGCACTTCAGAATAAGATCGAAATAGCACATCTGTCAGCAGAAATAAGTGATCTAGAACAACGCCAGAGAATAAATTCTATTAGAATTCAAGGACTGAGAGAAGAAGCGGATAATGAATATCTTCTTGAAAATACCCTACAATTTTTTGAAAACTTCTTAAACATCAGCTGCACCAAACAAGAAATAAATTCTATCTTCGATCAGAATCAGTGGCCGTCAGGATAACGATGCAGCGAAACCCCGTCCGATAATTGTGAATTTCGTTACTAATATCAAGAAAAACGAAATAATGGGTGCTAGGAAGCTGCTCAAAAATAAGAACATTTCAGTGTTTGAGGACTTGAGTAAAGAAAAATTTCAATTATTGAAGAAAGCAAAAGAAAAGGTTGGACCTAAGAAGGCTTGGTCTCTTGGAGGAAAAATTTACTTATGGAGTTAAAAATACAACAAGAAGATTATCATCAATAATGAAGAAGATATTCTTGGCGTCAATGCCTGAACTAAAATTTAATTCTCATTCTTATCGTATTTATTGGTAAAAACTATTCAATTGCTTTTTTTTGTCTCATTAGTTCTTGCCTGCTATTTACTAGAAATAAGTAATAAACTTATCTGAATGAATCGTCCTATTTCCTATATTAGAATAATAATTTCATAATATTATTGTATTAAACGGAGTTCTTACAATAGCTCTGATTGATGCCTCGTACCGAATTTATTACTTTCGCCCATTTTAATGTAAGATCCCTACTAACCGGGTTTGATATGTTTTCTGACTTTGTACAGGAGGAGTGTCTGGATATATGTAGTGTATCGGAAACCTGGCTCAGCCAAACATTGCCAAGCCGAGCTGTCAGCGTACCGGATTATAATCTAATACGTAAAGATCGTCTGGAGAAAAAAGGTGGAGGTTTGGCATTTTACATAAAGAAATCTATCAAATATAAAATAGTTGATGAAGGTAATCAAAACAATAGCTCATTAGAGACTCTTTGGATAAGTGTGAACATATCTGGAAAAAAAATATGTATAGGTACATTGTACAGACCCCCAACTATCAATCTAACTAGCTGCCTGGTTGATCTAGAAAACATTATATCTACAATAATACCAAAATTAGACTTCATTGTATTGGGAGGGGATTTCAATGTCGATTTCTTAAATGAGACAAACATCAATACGAAAACACTACGGACTTTTTTAGAAAAATATAATCTTTTCCAAAAATGTAATGAGCCTACCAGAATAACATCAACTAGCACGTGTATCGACCTGCTGATCTCAATGGATTCTGATGTTATAAATAATGTATCAGTTTTCAAAATGGATGGTATTTCAGACCACTGTTTAGTCAAATGTGAAATCAAATGTAAAAAAGAAAAATTTCAGCCAAAGTTCGTCAGTTTCCGCAATTTTTCCAACTTCAATTATAATACCTTCACTAGAGACTTGAACAGTATTGATTGGGATTATATATTCAATATGAATGATGTTGATGAAATGATCTCTTTTTGGAATGTTAATGTCAATCATATTTTTGATATACATGCACCTTTCATAACTAAACGTGTCACTAAACCCCCCGCCCCTTGGCTCACTCCGAATTTGAAGCTTATAATAAAATTGAAAAAACAATCTCTTAATAAATATAAACATTTAAAAACACTTGAATCCTTCAATGAATACAAAGATTTGAGAAATTTTGCTAATCGATCCATTGAAGCTGAAAAAAAGCCTTCTTACAGCATAAGTTCAAGTCGAATCCCAAACTTTTCTGGAAATCCTTGAAGTCATCAAATATTCTGAGAAAATCCCATGACTTCGATATTGATTTAGACCCCATCGTCCTTAATGATCATTTTCTGAACTCTATTCCAGATCCGCATCCAACAGATAACAATATTTTGAGTAAATATGATATTTGTACAGAGTTGAAGGGTGAAACTTACCTTATAAATTATAAAACTTTAAAAAAAAATAATAATTGAAAAATAACTATCCAACGAACGGAATAATATAACATCTTGAACCATATTTCTAAGGAAAAAACTGTAATGAATATTGTAGTATGACAAACCTTGTCATTTCTACAAAGTATCCAGCGCAAAATTCAAGAATGTATCAAACCTCCCATGGTATCAGACCTCATAGTCTCCCCTATATCTTCAACATCGTGTTTGGGCGTGATATCCGGAGTTTCAGTTTACAGTATTTGATTAATGACCACTTGTTTTTCTGTAACCCTGTAAGAATACCATATGTTGGTTGACTTTCAGAATATGTATGATATTGTGTTAGGAACTATGAAATCTCTAATAATAAATTGAACTAAGCAAGTAAGTAAGTAAGTAATTTATTCAGATAGACGAAAAAGTTTACAGGTCATCCTCAGCACGAGGTACATTCTGAGTGTATTTATGTTGAGTCTAATGCGATTGTCGCTACTTAAGTAAGCTTGTGTTATAGCGAACAACCAAATAAACTCAATAACAGAGCAGATAACATACAATTATATTTCTGTGGTGCCATGACTGCCATGTGCATTTTCTTCTGTGATTTCCTCTCATGACTGATGGCTTTACGTAACTCTGTGGCTTAAAGGTGAGTACCCAATGCAGCGTTTTTGCTTCTCGCGTCGCGCGTCATGCACTCTGATTGGTGAAGCCGAATTTAGATAATATTGAAGCAATAAATTCCAATATTCTCAACTTTCTTGCGTCGCTGATCGCTGCTGGGTTAGGTTATTTATTCAACTGAAATGGAGGAACAAGAGCATGAATATATCTTGAGAGTGAATAAAATGATTGCTGTTATCCGGAATCATATTATTGAGGTTTTCAAATATTCATTGTGGATTAGGCAGCATATAACCCAGCATGAACGTATTTTGCCCTACGTCTTCTACGTTTTCCTAGGAAATAAAGTAATAATTTTCTTGTCGTTTGTTTAATTATAGGCTCCATCATTTCATTTTATACAACCGCACTGAATCCTTTCATTGGTAACAATCAGAATAAACGAAAAGCAACACAGCGCAATTTTGAATTCCGCTTCACCAATCAGAGTGCATGACGCGTGACGCGAGAAGCAAACACTTTTTTTATGCATGGAACTATGAATTGGAGCAAAAATTCCAGATATTGTAGTATATATAACTAAAATTATGAAAAATTGACTGCTCAATTCGGTTTTTATCTGAAAAATTTAACAATATTTCACTTTCAGTTGAATATTTTACTCCTTTAAAAAATGATTTGATGTTTGGGTGCGCTTGAGCTTTTCGTCACTAGATGTCTGATGAAGAAACCTAGTTCATAATAATTCAGTAGATTACGCTAGTATTTTTACCATTTTTCAATGTTTTATTACTTTTATTTTCCATTTCGACATCAGAATCATATGACTTCAGTAGATGTTTTATGCCGATTCTAGACCTCCTCCCAAGGTCACACACCCCCACGTGGCCTTGGGGGTCAATGACCTTGGGGGGTCAATGACCTTGGGAGGAGTGACCTTGGGAGGAGTGACCTTGGGGTGAATGACCTTGGGAGGAGTGACCTTGAGAGGAGTGACCTTGGGGTGAATGACCTTGATGCGATCTTGGGAGGAGTGACCTCGAGTTGGCGACCTTGAGAGGAGGGTGCCCTTGGGAGTTGCTGTGGCCTTGAGAAGAGCGCGTCCTTGAGGAGGGCTTTCTTTTTTCTGTGAGCGTGACCTTGTGTTTCCACACCTCTGAAATGGGAGGGGGTGCGACCTTGAACACTGCTGTCGCATGCGCATGCGCCATTCCCCCACGAGAGTTCAAGATCGCGTTTGTGAGAGTGGGGGAGTTCCTATAAATTGGCGATTCAGTGCTATAGTTGTCACAAGCAGTAGCAGCAGCATAACTAGCAATCAATAGAAATAAATATTGACTCGTAAAGCGTGCGTGTGTCCTTGCGTGATAACAAGTGTTATTTTTATGTAAGTAAATTCCTATATTCTATATATTCTTTTGTACTCTCTTTCACGTGTTTAATCTAGAGATGGGTTCACCTAAAATTGATTTGATCGCGATCAATAATCAAATCGCTGAAGGGTATGAATTCACCAAGCAAGTGCTGATATCATCACTGGTCTTGAATAAGCCTTATCTGATCAAGAAAATGACAATATTTGAAACTAGATTTGGTAGATCTGCCACCGTTATATTATTAGATGAAGAAAGTGGGGAAACTGTGAAAAGTTGGTTGCCCAAAAGAGTTTCAAATGTGATTGAAGAAAGCGATCTCCATTTGATCAACTCCCGCGGGCTTTATACAATAGCATACCTGGGGCAGAGTGAACCATCATATGCTGGTGCGAAAACGCGAACGCTTATGAGGTTCGGCATAAAAGAAATACCCCTTAGCGAGACTTCGCCTCAGTAAATAATTGAATTATTTTTATGATTAGTTTAGTATTAGTGAAAGGGAGTTTAAAGATTATATGTATATAGTAGTTCTTACATTCTCGCCACCCTCGTCGTCGCATTTACCATTTATGGTGAGTAGTTTTTTTTAAGCTGAGGGTATGAAATAATATGAAATAATATGAAACGTATTTGTCGAATTATCTCCTGAACTCTTTTTTTGTTTATTTATTTGTAGACTCCAGTACTCAACTTCTAAGGATATGTGGATGCACTATTCTAGCCAGTTTTGGCCAGCTGCTGAAGACATCGAATCAGCAGTCAGCAGACTTAAATGTGAACTCATCGATTTGGAGCGTGATTCACTCCATGCAGCCAACTATGATATGAGCGCATGTTTCAATCAAGAACGAGCCCGAGAGATTTTAGCGGATGCTGATCGATATAAAATCGGTCATTTTCTATGCAGTCGCCTAGAACACGGGAGTATAACTTTGGAGCAGTTTCTTGAAGAAATGGTGAAGGAGGGTTTGGAATGCTTCCTTCATGATTTAGTTGAATTCCTACCAACTACCATCATCGAAAAATACGGTTTGAGGGAAGCTTCAGAAGAAGAAGAAGGTGGAGAAGGCGAAGAAGGCGAAGAAGGGGAAGAGGAAGTTGGGGAAGAACAAGAAGGTGGCGGGGTACAAGGGGGTGTCTAGTACACTCTTATAGTCTTTAGACTCACTATTTCAATCATTGTACATAATAGGAAAAATAAAACATTATTCGACATTTTACATCTTTTATTATCAGAAAAAAAATCTGCTACAAATATATATCTTAAACTATGGTGGTAGTGATTCATCTGATCATAGCTTCATAATTCTTCGTTCACACACCCATCTGTATGGAGCCATCTAGAGCGCTATATGTCATGACTGCATCATGTAGAATGAGCGCATACACTCTTGTATTGGCTGGAAATTTTGATTTGCGAGTCTCAAATTCCAATTTGATATCTACTGTTGAGGATTTCATGGCGTCAGCTTGATGGCTGCAATCGATGATAAATAATGGGTTCTTCCTGAATTCTTCTATACCCATCATCGGCTCACTCATATCTTTACCGTAGTAACTCTTTTGGAAATTTTCGTAAGCATAATAGGCTATAGCATCCAACTTCCTATCGAATTCTAAATTCCACCGCTCGTATGGGTATACTTCTGAATTCAAATACACTCGAATATTATTAATGTCAGCATTAATGAATTGGGTGGCATCTTGAGATACATCATCCGTATTAGTAGATTTCTGGAATCCTATGATAATGTATCGCGGTCGCTCGAGGCTGTTGGTAGTTTTGACAGCCCAAATGTCTGAAGATGTTTCACGGATAGCTGGTAACTCATACAAATCCCACATCCTATATGCTATTTTTATCTTCGCAGTGGAACTTTTATTGATGCGATTCAATAGTCTGAGTTTTTGTTTATCTGACGGCATGATATGCCTTATTCTCCATTCAATCTTATCAATTTCTATTTTCGCATTAACTACTCCCATGTAGGAGTTTTTGAATGAGCGAGCAATGATTAGTATCAACTCTTGTTTTATATTCAAGACACCCTTATTATAGTCCTCAGCGAATCCCATCAAGTATTTGAGTGGTAATTTTCCGCTGAATACGTGATTGATTTTGTCTAGGATCGGTTGATTATCATCATCAATTCCCCAACCGAGGGTCTCTAGAAATTTTTTATTCGATTCCCCATAGGAGATCATACATTTCATAGCTGTAGTGATGCCTGGTTTTCGAATCATACACACTTGTTCGCCACCCATCTCATAGCGAATTTCGTCGAAGAGGAATGCTAAAGCATTATTGGATAAATAGCAATCTGCTGTGAAATCATCTGGTATGAATTTTCCTTCGATGTAGATGTAGCTCTCTGCGATATCTAATATCAAATCTTGAAAGTTGACAGCTATTCTTATTTCGTCAGAGTTCTTGAATGATGGTGAACCATATGGTTTGTATGTGTGTTCATGCAGGCTGATTAGGGAATGATCGAAGATTGGTTCATCAAACACTTCCAATTGGAGGCTAGTAGAAGTTGTGGAAACCATCTCTATTTTTTCTGTAGCACTTTCAGTCCGATAGATTTCAAGAAATCAATATCGCTCTCAGATAGGTTATGATGCCGCCTTGTCTGATTGAGACGTCGATTGCGAATGAATCCGCGACCGCGTTTACACTTCTTTTTATTATTTCTGCGGTCATTATGGGGTGTGGGAATGGATATGCGCTTTGATTGGTTACCGAAGCAGAACCCCATCTTTTCTCTGCTATTTTTCGAGATCAATCTAGTTGTTTCAGTTCAAGCTTCACAATAATCTTCTCTCCTCGGAAATCGACCAAACAATTTTCATCATCCAAAATTCTCAGTGTAATGTTATCGATAGACTGACGTCCGGTCGGGCTGATTGGTAGATATATAATGTTTTTCGGTTCCTTCGACAGCTTATATCCAGGATCCACATTGATGTCGAATTTATACAACGTGTGAACCTCTTCCCCATTCAGGTACGCCCCGCTCGTGATATTGCAATCGATGCGTATTAGGCGAACTTTAATAATTTTCACCGGCTTGGTGGATTTATGTAGAAAGTTGGATGGGTAGAATTTTTGCTCGAAACCCAACACTTCGGCTATGGAATTCTCAACTGATAACATAATTCCATATGAAGATTTCATTTCACACATTAGAGTGTTATTATTAGCGCGAAGATAAAATTCAATATTATTTTTACTTTTTTTACTATCAGAGGAGGGGTTCGAAGATGCTATAGCTTCTTGTATAACTCTATTGATTTCTTCTATTTCATAGGCGCCCGGTGGTATATGAATCATTTTCAAGTTCTCAGAGATGCGACCTTCTTTCTCATCCCAATAACCCAAAGCGTTATTTGTCTCATCTATATTGGCTATGGAATTGTAAGAATAAAAGCCATGTAATCCCAAACCATAAGTTCTTCTCGCATCTAGTTCAATTGGTGGGTAAAAATCAGCGCTCAAAACGCTATGGCCGCCCGATATGGTGAATGTTTGCGACATAATGTTGGTGGTGTGTAAAGAAAACGGCGAAAATGGGTAACGAACCTCAATGAACATTCAACAGCTGCAACTTGATCGCTATGCGTGACATTGAAGAATGTTTTTATTTTCGCATTGATAATCATTTATATATAAAAAATTTTATTACATATTGCCACATCTACATTTTCATTCGACAAAAGCAGCAAAACACTTTTCGAGGTATTGGTCCATCGTTGACATCACCACCGCCTGGTTGATTATTGCTTTTCTGATCGCCACCATGATGATCCTCACAAAATTGATATTTCGACACCTCTGGATCGTCTTTCAATCGTTGCGGTAGCTTATCCCATACTAGAGCTATTTCTTGGGAGGCCAATCCGATCAGTACTTCCTTTGGTAGGTCGGCGAGTTCTTTCTCAGTCATTTTTAAGAGAGAGCGTGATTTAGAGTAAGCTAACAATGCATGGGCCATTTCTTTGATGCTTTCTCGATCCATGATGAGCTACTTTTCGTTTGTGTTCTTCTTCGAGAGAAATTTCAAGCACAAATGCCCGCACCAGACTGTGTTGTATTCTTGTTGGCGCTCATAGTTATATACTATTTTGGTAGCTCTAAGCGCCTGCGGCCCTCTATTCAGATATTTCACCAACTCTTTTGGTGGGGGTAAATCGCCATAGCTATCATAATACTCGACTACTTTACCGCTTTTTTTATATGCAACCCAATGTGTGCCATCGCCTTGTTCGCTATCTAAATTCAATATGGCGGATTCTGTACGATATGGGCCGGATGAGGGTAAATTATCCCTCATATATATACCTCGAAAGTTCTGTATTCCTATCTTTTTTATATGTCGTGATAGGTCCACATCTGTTAAAGCCCTTCGAGGTAGGCCATCTAGTTTTTTGGAGTTTGGGACTTCAAATAGATACCCAACCCTTTGCGGTATGGTTTCAGATAGACCCCTTTGCCCATTTTACCTAGAGCAATAGCCTCCATATGTGTGTTGTGGCGGTTCGCCTCAGCGAGTTTTTCCTTACTTTCTTTGGCGGAATTGATAGCACGAACAACGCTTGCACTGCCTGCAGCCAAACTACCCAATGCTGATAATCCCGCAAAAATTGGGATTAGTGGGAGAATGCCGCCAACTTTGGGGATTGGTATTATGCGGGGTGTTCGAATATTTCTCCTTCCTCCTGCCATTCTCACGAATTTTTTAGCTGCACCGACGGCCTTTAGAGTTGTTTCACCCAAGTTTCTGGTGAGCGTTCCCCTGTTCCCCATTTGGCGTAGCGCATGTCGAACTTTGTGCACTATTCCCGATCCAAAAGCTATCTTTCTCATGCGTTTGGATGCGGTCCGCTTCTTCTTCCTTTTCAGCACACTACCGCCGCACCCCATACCAAAGCGCCTTTTTCCCTTCATTATATTTGTTGTTTTCCCCTTACGACAAATACGCCAACTTTTTTTCTTTGTTGAAGTGTATCGCTTGGTGTTCATAATATAAATGAGCTTTGCGACACTCGCAGATCATTATAAAGTACTTGGCAGTCGCATGATGCAGATTGTTCGACAAAATGAGACATTCAGTGTGGAAAATTTTGATGAAAAAGTTGGGTTAGGAAATAGTGCAATTCCACAGCGTAGGCATGGGGATCTATTTCCCAATACAATTCGAAGTTTGATTATTGGTCCATCGAATTGTGGCAAGACGAATGTTATGATATCACTGCTCACCAATCAGAATGGCTTACGATTCGCCAACATATACCTCTATTCAAAATCATTGTATCAACCCAAGTATGAGTATTTACGTAAAGTATTGGAACCGATAAAGGGGTTGGGTTATCACACTTACAGTAACAATGCAGACATAGTTGAACCTGCCGATGCAAAACCTGAGAGTATATTTATATTCGATGATGTTATATGTGAGAAACAGGACGTGATTAGATCTTATTTTTCGATGGGGCGTCATAGGAATGTCGATTGTTTCTATCTTGCTCAAACATATTCGAGAGTGCCTAAACAACTAATTCGCGATAATGCGAATTTCATAATCATGTTCAAACAGGACGAAATGAATCTTCATCACATATTTTCCGATCATGTATCCCCAGATGTGACATTCAATCAATTTCGGGATATGTGCGCACATAGTTGGACGGATAAATATGGTTTTCTCGTTATCGATAAGGATAGTGAGATTTGCGAGGGACGCTATAGAAAAGGGTTTGATTGCTTCATATATCCGTGATACCCTGATGTGGTTGAATCATTCGATCGCTGGATGGCAAAATGAGCGCATCTAGCAGTGAAAAAATGGATGAAATATGTCTCAAGCAGAAACTTGTCGAAGCAACTGATGCGGTGAGAAAAAAATTCAAAAGTTTGAAGAGCGCCCACCTCAGCGATCAGACAATGCTTGAGAAGGTATACAAACCGCTAACGAAACCATTGAAAGCTATCTCAGAAGCTGCTGCGGTAGCGATAGCCCCCTCCCAAATATCGGGTCTGAAAGTACCACCTATCCTTAAAATACCGCAGCCTACGCACCATTCTACGCCGATGCGTAGGAAAACGGTGGGAGATGCTACAGAAATGTTTGATAAACATTTGGAATCTGGAAATTCCAGCAAAAATTCGCAATTGATGCAGAGCGAACTCGATTATGTGACAATGATGGAAACACCACCAACATCATCAACTTCACATATTTTTAGCGATAATACTACCGCTATTGATACAACAACTCTACAAGATCGAGTGCAGCAGCATTTGGATAACTTGAAAACTGGAAAATCTAATTATGATACAGTATATGGTGTTCGTATCGATCCCAAAACGGGTAAATTAAGGATGGGTAATATGGAAATCCGTTTTTTGAATGATCAAATCGAATTATGGCGTGATAATTGAAGGAGTAAGATATTTCCAGCTTCTTCTGAACTATATGATTTGATTTTTATGAATCAAGCACCTGGATCTATTAGCGATCGAGATAAGCAGATATATACCTCCATTCTGAAGACTACAGGATCCGCATATAAAAATTATGATATTAGAGGAGGTTTGAATGCTGAATCCTCTAACTCGAAAAAGAAATATCGACAAATCATCAAACCTCTTATAGATAGTCCACATTATATGAGGAGTAATCCTCAACGATTTGATATCAAAGGCGGTAAAGGAGTAGTGGAGGCAATACCGCGCAAAAAAGTTCTGAATAGAAAACGGAAAGAATTTGTTTATTGGAATGATGCTGCAGAATTGGTGGAACGTCTTCGATTATTGTGGAGTTCTAAAATGGTTGGGCATACAGGGCATGATAATGAAATAATGTCGATAATAGAGGAATTGCGTGAAGAAGGTATCATACGTTGATTTTTCAAAGTGCGAGCGCCATATGTATATGTGAGTTTGGAAGATTAGTTATTAGTATATGAATGAAAGCCGAAGTAATCGCAGCGGGAAATCTACGAAGTGGAAGATGAAAATAAGCCCAACCAAAAGGGCGATTGCTAATGAATTACACAAACCCGCGAGGCGTAACTTCAAAAGGAGGAGAACGATAATCAAAGGATTTGCTGACCTGTGGCAAATTGATTTGGCTGAAATGCAAATATATGCAGATGAGAATATGGGCTATCGATATATACTATTCGTTATCGATTGCTATTCAAAATATTTATGGGTTGAACCGATAAAAAATAAAACTGGTGTGGAAGTGACAAAAGCTATGGAAAAAGTGCTGAAGCGAGCTGAATATTCTCCAAAAAATATTCAAAGTGATTTAGGCAAAGAATTCTACAATTCACGCTTCGAAAATTTGATGCAGAGATATAAGATCAATCACTATTCAACTTATAGTATAATGAAAGCAGCTATTGTGGAGCGAGTAATTAGAACATTGAAGACTTGGATCTATAGAGAATTCTCCGCCAGAGGTGACTATAAGTGGCTCGACATTCTCGCAAATTTTGCTAACGAGTATAATAATAGAAAACATAGAACAATTGGTATGAAACCTGCTGACGTAACACCTTCAACAATACTTAAAGTATATAGCCACCTGAAAATAGCGCCACCAGCAAAATATAATGTTGGAGATGTTGTCAGAATAAGCAAATTCAAAGGAGTTTTCGAGAAAGGATACTCAGCCAATTTTTCCACAGAATTATTCACCATATCTAAAGTGAATATTACCAATCCGACGACATACAACATCAAAGATGTCAAAGGTCGCCCTATCAAGGGATGCTTTTATGAATTGGAATTGTTGAAAACAGCTGAGCCAAATGCATATCTAGTTGAAAAAGTGTTGAAAACGAAGGGGAATGAGATATTTGTCAAGTGGCTAGGATTTTCTGAAGAGCACAATTCTTGGCTTGATAAATCTGCAATTGTTTGAAGTATTTAATTTTTTTTTCAATAAATGAGTCTGTTGACATTTTCTATCGTCTATTTCTTTCCTACCCAATTTTCACCCAATAAGAAAAAGTCGCATCAGAATTTAATATATTTTATTATGAAAATTTGCAAATAATATGATGAACACAAACATAAATATATATTCACAACTATATACACCTTTATTTATATTTATAAAAACTTTATTTTCAACTATATACACAATCATCTTTATATACACACATCTTTTACTAATATTTACAATAATTTATTTACATACTTACAACTATATATACATCTTAATTTATATTTACAAAAACTATTTACAATTAGGACCTTAACTAAAATTTACAAAAACTATATACAACTAGGTTTCCTTCCCCAGTAAAACAGCATTCGCGTCGGCATGTCCCCCATAACGAGAAACCTCCACATCGATTTCGGCTATGCTCTCTTTCTGCATTGCAGAAATTCGCTGAAGCTCAGCTTTCTGAGCTAAAATCTCAGCCAGCTGAGCTTCAATCTCAACCAGCTGAGCTTCAACCTGCGCGTTGTCGTGAAGGGTTCTCGTTTTGCGGTTGCTCATCACTGCCAACCACTGCCTCAACTCGACGTCATATTTTCGCAATTGGGTGGAAGGCAGTACTGGTCCCGGCGGAATGCTGTTTGACGGGGAAGGCGTCGGCGGCGCGGCATCCTCACTCTCCGCCTGTGAAGGCGAAGCCGCACCTCCAGCTGCCGGTGAAGATGGCGGCGACGGCTGCGACGGCGGCACATCCTCCCCTAGCGGCGAGGGTGACGCAATACCCGCCGGGGATGGTGTCGCAACCTCCGCCTCAGCTGCTGGCGATGGCGATGGTGGTGGTGGGGATGATGGGGGCGTCGCCGCAACCTCTGCCTCCAGCGCCGGCGATGGTTGTTGGGGAGGTCGCGGGGTGGCATCTCCATGAGGTGGCGCGGCGTCGGCGAAAACAACGATGGTGATGACTTCGTCATCAGGCGGCGGAGTGGCGGCAACTGCAGCCTCATGAACGATGGCATCACCACCATTGTTTTCGCCAACATCCGCGCCCTCAGCAGCAGTAGCACCTTCATCGTCGGAGATGGTGACGATGCTGATGCTTCCAGACTGTTCAATTTTATTGGCATTAGCCACTTCCGGTGCATCACCCACGGCGCCTACTCCACTGGTTCCCTCATCAATGGCGGCGATCGCATCACCGTCCGCATTGGTTCGAGCACTAGCCGGCTTGATCACGTCCACTCTGAGGACGTTGATTGCCGGCTTTCGCTCTTGTTGAGCGGTACGCCGTTCCGCGTACCACTCAGCAATATCACCTCCGCGGTAGGGGTTTGCCTTGCCACTATTATTGAGGAACTTGCGGAGTATCATTGAAGAAGAGGAAGATTTGCCCTTCTTGCTAGGGCCGGCCTTAGAAGGCCCCGCAACCGCCTTCGGGCTAATCTTCCTCTTCTTCGAAGGTGCCTTGGGCGACGCTTTCGAAGACGTCGATGCCCTCGATGATAACGCCCTCTTTCCACCAACACGGCTACCAAAGATCTTTTTCTTTGGTTGCGGTGGTGGTGCAAAATCATCCTCGCTATCATCGAGAAAGATATGTTGAAGGGGGTTAGCAACCTTCCTTTTTGACGAGGACACGCTTTTCCCCCCAACAGACCCCGATGATTTCGCGCCACAAACCTTCATTTTCTTGGTTTGTGGCGCGAAATCATCAGCATTGTCATCTTCGGGCAGGCTTTCAACCAACATTGACGCTTTGTCTGAAAGCGCCATATCCTCCTCACTCTCCGACGCAGAAGATGATTCACTCACCCTGCGACAGCTCATCTTAGCCCCCTTGGAAGATGCCTCTTGCGACATCGCCGGCCTCTTCTTACCCCGGGTGCCAGCCGCACCCACGGTATCGTCGCCGCACATGCTATCATACGTGTCAGCGAGAAGAGCTCTAAGATCAATATCATCTTCGGGAACATCAAATGCGTCCATGGTGATGTTCTCGAAAAATGATGAATTGATGCCTGAAAAAATTTCGAGAAAAAATATTAGGATGGTGTTACAAGAAAAAGAGTTGAAAATAACCTACTTAATTGCTGGAGCTCCTCAGAATTGTCGGGAGCGGCGGAGGATTGAGCGGCGGCGGCGGAGTTGTTGAAGGCCATCTCGTTTTTCTATAACAATGAAAACATGTTAAGTCGTGTATTGCATTGTATAGAGAAATTATGAAATTATCGCAAAGAAAAATATTATAAGTTATAGGTTATTATAGCACTTAGCAAAACTCGACTATATCACAATGAGAATGAAGTATGTTATAGAACTCGAAAATTTATATTTCACTATATGCACTCACAAGGAAATACTTACAATTGGTTCAGAAGTAATACTCCAAAAAAAATTTGCCGGTGGTGTGGTAGCTCGAGAGGAGGGCAAGCAACGGTGTCTTCTAGACCGGGTCCAAAAAACACTTGAAGATTCTACAACTTGGAAAAAGATTCAATATTAGTATAATGAAAAAAACAAGAGTAAGAGTTTTCCACTTCGGAAAAATAATTCGACATTGAAGCAATGAGGAAAAACATTCAGAGTTGGAGAAATAGAAATAATCTGATATTATCACAAGGAGAAAAATGTTCAAAAGTCCCAGCTTCTATCACTTTGAAAATGATTCGATATCAATGCAATGAGAAAACATTCAGAGTCAAAGAAATAGAAATAATCTAATGTTATCACAATGAGAAAAATGTACAAGTCCTACATTCACCACTTAGAATATAATTCGATATCACAAGTACAAAAATATGAAGATGTATACAAATTCACTATACACACTTCAAAGGTAATACTCACAGTTGGTCTAGGAGCGTCTAGTCTGAGTAGCCCAACAGGAAGGCAGCGAACAGAATGAGTTCAAGATGAAAACACTCGAAGATTCTATCACTTGGAAAAAGATTCAATATTAGTATAATGCAAAAAAAAACAAGAGTAAGAGTTTTCCACTTTGGAAAAATAATTCGACATTGGAGCAGTGAGGAAAAACATTCAGAGTCGGACAAATAGAAATAATCTAATATTATCACAACGAGAAAAAATGTTAAAGTCCCAGCTTCTTTCACTTTGAAAATGATTCGATATTAATGCAATGAGAAAACATTCAGAGTCGAAGAAATAGAAATAATCTAATGTTATCACAATGAGAAAAATATACAAGTCCTACATTCACCACTCAGAATATAACACAAAATCACAAGTACAAAAATTTAGAGATATATACAAATTCACTATACACAACCAAAAGGTAATACTCACAATTGATCTAGCGGCGTCTAGTAGGCAGGTCTAGTCGAAGAGGAAGGCGGGCAGCAGAATTAGTTGAAGATGGAAACGGTTTGCAGATTCTATCACTTGGAAAAAGATTCAATATTAGTATAATGCAAAAAAAACAAGAGTAAGAGTTTTCCGCTTTGAAAAATAATTCGAAATTGGAGCAATGTGGAACAAACATTCAGAGTCGGGCAAATAGAAATAATCTAATATTATCACAACGAGAAAAAATGTTCAAGTCCCAACTTCTTCCACTTTGAAAATGATTCGATATTAATGCAATGAGAAAAATATTCAGAGTCAAAGAAACAGAAATAATCTGATGTTATCACAACGAGAGAAATCTACAAGTCCCAGATTCACCACTTAGAATATAATACAAAATCATAAGTACAAAAATATGGGGATATATACAAATTCACTATACACAGTCAAAAGGTAATACTCACAATTGATCTAGCAGCGTCTAGTAGGCAGGTCTAGTCGAAGAGGAAGGCAGGCAGCAGAATGATAAATTCGAGTGGGCGCTTCGCTTTTGTACTCTTTCCTCCCTCCTAGCTGAGAGTGGGAGTGACTGATGGCGGGTGACAGATGGCGATGGCGCTACTGATGGCGGATGACAGCTGACACGGAACACCTCAACGATCAACTACGGGCACGGAACACTTCGCGATAGTTTGGTATGGTAAATAATAGCGATTGTGATAGATGGCGCCCCTGTTTCAAGGTCATTAGCCTTAATAGCAGGTGGCGCTACTGATGGCAAGTGGCGCTACTGATGGCAAGTGACGCTACTGATATCGGGTGATAGCTGGCAGATGATAATTGACAGGGCGACTGTCACGGCGGCCATCTTAGTCGGAAAGAGTATTGAAAAGCGGAGGTCATAGCGGTTTCAACTCCTGAGTCGACCACTAGTTTGAGAAGAACTCCTCAATTATTCTTCAGTCAATATGTATCCGAGTGCCTGGGATAACAAACCAATTATTGCAGTGAGACCGCTTATCGCGAATGGGGCGATATGCTGCCACAATTGCGGGGACGCCTTCGTGCCAGGAGACCTTAATCCCAGCACGGGAATGTGCCAGCGTTGCTCGTTGGCGAATACGGCAAGAACGGGGCCCCCATCTCCTGTACCAGCGCAGTCACCAAGTTCCGGAGCCCGATGCGATAGGTGTTTTAAAAAGGTGAGGAATTCCAACTTTGGAATCTGCCGCCCAACATGCCGGGAATGCAGCATGGGTAGAAGGCTGCACTTCCATAGATGTAGAAGCTGCCGGCAATATCGGAATGATTGCTGGCAAGGGATTTGCAGAGGCTGCAATTTCAGCAAGAAATTCTTTTGCGAGGTGGTGGGCCACTTTTATAGGGGGCCCTCCGAACATTTGGACAAGTGTTGGTGCCTACCCCTCGAAGAGAGACTTCGAAGAAGGGCTAGGGATTTGGAGGTGCCGGCTCCAACATTTAGATACTATAGGGGTGATATTGAAGGAGACTATTGAATTAGTGTATATATATTTGATTATTTATTTTTCTATTTATAAGTTTTTATTTTGTATATATTTATGTATTTCTAGTTCATAAGATTTTATTTTGTATATATTTGAAATTTGAAAGTGTATATAGTTATGTAATGAATAAATGAAAAAAATAAAAATAAATTATCTATTTTATTTTGATAAATTTGACAAGAGTTTCAAATTATATCGCCCAGCATTAAATACAAGTAATATTTTCACAAGTTGAAAAAATTTATAACGTTCAAATAATATTAACTGAGAAAACTGAGGTGCTCCCTGGGGGGGGGGGGGGGTGCTGATCGAATTCCACCTTGACACAAATTTTTGATACTTCGGCAAGGATTTTGGATTTCATGGGGGGGGGGGGTGCTGATCGAATCCCACCTTGACACAGATCTAAGGGGTGGTGCTCCAAGGGGGGCGGAGTTTTGGGGGGGGGGGGGGCGGAGTTTTGGGGGGCGGAGCTTCCTCGGGGGGGGGGTGGGCGTAGCCAATTTGAGACCCTCCCACTTGTTGAGGCCCAGCCCTTTGGGCTTCTCCCATTGGTCGTTACGCTCGGGCCTCATTACGCTTGCCCGCTTCTTGTCAACGCCCATCACTATGGTTTCTAATATTCGCCTTACTTCTCAGACATCATTTTAACTCCGTCTAACATGGTTCGCGCGTTGGAGTATCAATGCCCAGTTACATCAAGGCGTTATTGCTGCCGCAGAAAATGTTTCTATCTATTCGAATACAACGATGTCGTAGATGGGCTTGCATGCAGGAAATGTATGCATTATTGTTATTGCGTGTGCGACTGTGATTCACATAAATATGGGATTTTCACTTCTTTTGTGAGAACAGTTAGGCATCTACGAGAGAAATTGAAACGGTAGACACTTGAGGACCACTTCTTACTTATTAATGGTGTATTCAAATCATGACAAACAATTTGTATTATGAAAAAATTTATTGAAATATATAATATAAAAAACGATATATATTTGTTCACTTCACTTTCGGCTTCAACCTTTTAGCCGTGTAAGGCGGCACTCTCGACTTCTTCTTCCTACGTAGCTCCCTTCTTGTGATAACGGGAGATAAAATGATGGTTTCATCAGAGTCTGATCCAGGGTCGAGTTCTGGAATCTCCACAGCCATTATCTCCTGCATTGCTTCATCGGCCCGCCGCTCGTCCAAGTGTCTCTGCACCATTTCGTCGATCTCCACCGGGTTGGTGCGTTGTCTCTCCCGTATGGCGGCCACCATTTGTCTCATGGACATATTTCGATATTGTCCAGACATAATTGAATGCTCACTTGTAGATGCTTCTATAACAATTCAATGACTACTGCTCGACTCAGGAGTTGAAATTGCTATGGTTAAAATTGCTACCTCCTCCGCTTTTCAATGCTCTTTCCGCCTAAGATGGCCGCCGTGACAGCTGCCCTGCCAATTGTCACCTGTCACGTCAGTTATCGCCAATCATGCCAACTGTCAATTAGGAAGTGTTCTGTACCCGTAGTTGGTTGTATTTGGGATGTATGACTTTTGACAGAAGTGAAGCGCCACCTATCGCGCCAACTATAATTTACCAACTGCCATCTCCCATACCGGATGTCACCGATCATACCAACTGTCGCGTCAGGCATTCTCTACTTCGCCCATAAGGAAATTGGTGTGGAAGGTGTCAGGTAAAATAATCTCGAATGACAATATATATATTTATTTATTTACATCATAAGTACAATATGTTGGAATATAAATGTTTCATCACCATTTCAGATGTTGAGAGACCCAACTCCATACTGCATGCGATTGCCTCAAGCTACAATTAACCCTTGCAGATAGTGTATGATTCATACATAGAGCAGCTTCTTTTTCGAATACTGGTACAGGGTTTTGAAGACACATATCATGCTGATATTTTTCAATATTCACAATGTATGGCTTATAGGTCAATTGTTCTACATACTGTTGTAAAATCTCAAACTTTTGATGCCCCTTCACATAAACTATACTAGCGCTCGCAATAGGCTCAAGCACCTCACCCATCAGTTGATCATAGTCGATGAGCCCACTCGAGTATCTTATACCGTGGATGTTTCGTTCCACATAGGTTACTTGCTTTTTTTCACTCCGAGTTAAACTGTTATAGGGCTTAGGCGGTTTCAATATGTAATGATTAGTTTTCTCCCCATCTGTGATAGATATTTCTTTGGGGTGGAATACACTATTATCACCAAGCACGAAACCTTGCATGTCAACAGCGAGTAGTTTCATGGTGGCCGCCTTTCGTACAACTGACTCTAACACACCTTTGCGGTGAAGAATATCAAGAATGGCTGAGGGGTGGGGGGATTATAGCCTACTGCGCAATAATATTACAATAAATGTTTCGAGTATAGAAAAATATTATTACTTCAAAAATGGTAAATATAAACTTCACTACATATATTGCAACAAATAGGAGCAACACCTACCGCAATTGTTTCATGAAGTTTTCGATTACATAACTTCAAAAATGGTAAATATAAACTTTGCTGCGTACATTGCAACAAATAGGAGCAACACCTGTCACAATTGTTTCGTGAAGTGTTCGATTACATAATGTACATAAGAATGATCGAGGGACATTCATAAATTTATTTCGCTCAAGTGCTTTTTCGCTGCATTCGACGTCATCGTATCCTTCATCCATGAAATTGTCTATGCCTTGCTGCCCAACAGCGTTTTTGGAAGGCTGCAACGAGAAAATATACATTTATAATATGGAAATGATTCCCAAAATCGAGAATATTATCGAATAAAAAATATACTCACAGCTTTCCCCTTTTCTTTATCATGCTCCTGAATTGAAAGTTTCGCAAGCGTCTCGCTGACCTCGGTAGTCATCTCAACTGCTGTTGCCAATATCGCAGCTAGTCACCAACTCGGAGGAATGGAAATATCTTATACCCCTTATAGGGCATGTAGCAAACAATCCTCCCCTCCCCCTACCCCCTCTCCCGGTATAGAGCTCACTGCTGAGGTTCTAATTGCTCCATCAACATTTCAATTAGCGAGTCTAATCTTTTGGACCGTTCATTATCCTCCCCCTGATCATTCTGCGACAAGTCGCTTATTGCCTGATGTAGCCAAATTGAATTTTGCTCTGGACTAAATCGATAAAAATCGATATCATTATGACCCCAAGGAAGAGTTCTGACAGTATTGGGAATAATAAACCGCTTATCGTCGTGATATGAAAGAGCAACTTTGTTTCTCATCTCCGTGAAGATGTCATGCTTATAGCTACGAAAAGTATTCATCTTGCGAAATATCAAACCACCTTTCTCAACGATGTCTTTATAACTATCTAGAGATAGTTCGTTTCTTATAACAGCCCTGAAAACATTATTCGCTTTTTTCACCTCGCTAGTCGTTGATTTGACGCAATAAGCTTTGGCGCCAGTACCATAAAAACTAATTAAGGGGTTGTTTGGGAATTCATCTTTCATTTTGCCGACGATCGATTCTGTGCGAGGCATGTTGAAGTTATTTTTTACAGGATAATTAGACGTGTCGAAATATTCTATGTTTTCTTTCATAAAATCATAGAAATTTTCGCTATCAATTTTCAAGATGAGGGAATCAGTATCGGTATACAATAATGATGAGGATGTTCCAGGAAAATTTTTCTTGATACAATCATATAAGAAATCATAGATTACAATTTTCGACACATCTAATATGCTGAAGCCCACATAGAGCGGTTTATCATAATGCACGCTAACCCTACCCATGTGAATTGCAACGAAATTTTCATGAAATATCGTGCAAGTCTTATAATTGGGAAGGGCCGTCAATGCATTAGCACCCTTCCGCTTTCTGATACTCTCCCAATGGGTCACAAGTTTGATATCGGTCCTTCTATCGACATTTTCCATAGTTTTACCATACACACAGTTGACCATCTTTTTAAATAATCCATTATCGGCTTTGTTCGTACTTTTATTGCGCATCTCAGTATTGAGGTCTACATATTTCTTCAACCAGCGAGATTGATTGAATTTAAGAACTCTATGTATTCGCGTCAAGATTAAACCATTTCTAATCGCCTGTTTCAAATTTCGATAATGGATTATATAATTTAACTTATTCGATAAATTCGGAATCAGTTTCTTATGAGTGGATTTTGAACCTGGCGGGCTGATGGTTTCCACAAGAAAAGGTAAATCCGAGTGTGCATCATGTAAATTTTCAGGGTAGTGAATATCTACTTCGAGAACATACCCGAACGGATCATCATCTGCAACATTCGAGATATCCAAATTTGAGATTTCAACATCAGTTAACCATGTGAAACCAGATGTAGGTAGTGGTTGCGACATACTATGACCATACAAGTTGGTCGCATCCAAATACATTATAAACGACGATGGATCATCAGGGTTGAAATTTGGGAGGAATTTATTATTAGCTACATGGCTTCTCATACTACACTGGCTGACACCGCCTCTTATTCCCTTCTTAAAGAAATTCACCATGTCGATGTCAGTTAAGAGTTCCAATGCCACTTTTGTGTAGCGCAACATAGCATCCCACGATAGACCAGGGGCTGTATAATATTGACATGGGTCCAACTTGTATGTCTTCAAACTAACCTTCCGAAAATTTTCAAAAACATCGCATAATAACAAAACATCCGATTTCAGATATACGTCTGAATAATCCCCAAGCGTTTTACATTTGAATATCTTCCAAATACGCTCAGCTCTACGATAATCCTCATTCGAAATGTGTTCATTCGATAAATTATCGAAAAAGTCATTTTGAGAAGGTAAACCTTTATGCTCCAATTTATCGATAGATGTAATTAAACTATACGGAAATACGCCTTTTCGCGTCATTAGCTTAAATTGTTCGCGATCTTGAAATGCTCTCGCTGTCTCCACACACTGTTTAGTAGTCAGATTTTCAGCTAGAGAATGCAGCGGATCAGAAAGAAATTTATAGCTATCTAAAAAGCGCAATTTCATGAACATTTTATGATCTTTCCCATCTTTTCCCAAGTACTCATCAACAAAAACATGTTTCGTGAATGAAACATACTTTTCCTTAGTTTGAGCGATACAATCCACCCTCTCTTCATGCTCGAACAATTGTTTGATGAAGAGGTGGCTATCATACCCGCTCATATTATGGAAAAAGATGGGGATGAAGTTAGGTAGCTTGAAATTCAAATTACATTTAGAATGTGCAGCGCCATCTCTCTTTTTACCAGTCAGGTGACAATGGTCTCTAACTTTAACATCTGTGGAATCAAGTGGCTTATCACAAATGTTGCAAATTGTAGCGGTAGCGAAATCAAGCTTTTCTGCAGCACTCAATTTAGCCATAGGAACAACACGTTTCAAATGCATATTATATATAGCCTTAACATTATCGACTAAACTGGAGACAAACTTTTTTGCTACACCTTTTCCTCGGAATGAAACAAATTTAGTGAGGGAATCATCGTAGGAGCATTTGATGAGATATGCAAATGAATGCGGCTCGTGAGCGAATGTTTTATTAGTATACGACCCCGTAGGATCTGGTTCACAAGTTTGGATGGGTTTCAGAACAGATTCAAAATCCGCATAAATAACGAATGGTACTTTCATCTGTTTCTCAAAACTTTGGAATTTTAAAATATTCCCGGGAGCGCTATTTCCGAATTTATCAACCTTGATTTCTGGAGATGGAACCGTAGTGTATGTATGATTGCAATCATTCAATTTATGACGTAGCAACTTCGACTCATCGGAGAAACATATCAGACACCCATCGCAAAAGAAATTCCTATGCCCTCTGGCATTTAATTGGCTTGACACTAATCGCGATAAATTTTTTATCCAGCAATAATGCCCCTTACCGGAATCGTCCGAGATATAAAGTAAGTTTACATGCCTACCCAACCTATTCTTAGCATAATGAAGCGGCCCAATAACCCTATATTTCATTTTTTGATCATCGAATACGCTCTCTAACCCATAAACATTGATGGAGCAATCATTTTGATTTTCGAACTTTGGAATATCACTTACTTTCATAGGAAACTCTATACCAACCAGATTCAATACTGTAGAAAAGTGTGGGTAGGAAGATGTTTCGGTATTCCTTATCCTCGCAGGATACAAAGCTGATGTAACTGCCCAGGCGAAACAATGCTCATCCTGATTAATAATGTTTACCACCGCTTTCTTGTTCGCAATATAGGTGGGCAGCTTTATGTAAGACCCGCCTCTTAATGGACTATATTTATTAATATTTATTTCTAGAAACAAAATCTCTTCTAAAGCCCAACCTGTAATATCAAAGTAAAAAAAAGAAATAAGCAAACTTAGTCGACATCTGATTTTTTCAAACAACTCACCAGAATCACGTTCCTCGAATTCGATAGCTAGATTCGAAAGACAATCCCGAAATGCGTCAACGATATCTTCCAAATCTGGCGATGAAGCAATTATGCGATTCGGAGCCATGAAAGATTTCACATCTCTCACATCTCGGGTTTCAATGACATATCTACCAAAAACTTCCATGTTCACTTTAATCGAGTGATGAATCAGTAGCATATTATCTAATAGAGATATAATTGTAGCTCTATTCTCATTGAAGAACGCATTGTAATCTAAAATGTTCGTTCTACACTCTAACCTATAGCTAATAATGCGGCATTTGAACGCGCTCTCGATCGCATATACGCCATCTCTGTAGTGCATGCACGCATTAGAGCGATGCTCCAAGGTTCTCTTATGAGCACCCATCCTATCTGATGGAACATCTTTAGCGCAGGGCACACATCTTTGCATACTTCTAGATGTCGATGGCGCTGGCGGATTCGAAATATCCAATCGAGCCCTTTTTGCACTAGGTTCACCCAAATCATCCAAATCACCAACACATGAAATTCTTTGATGGCGGCGTAAATTATCACTACGCGTAAAGGTTTGGAAACAAGCACTGCAGGTCAACATGATGATGATGAATAAAAAACGCTTTTATCACTCACGAACAAACAACAAATGCTGATTAATATGTGATTCCCAATAAACTGTGCTCCGCTCTGCGCACCCTTGAATTTATAGAAGTACCGCCTCCCCCACTCTCACCAACGCGATCTTGAACTCTCGCGGGAGAATGGCGCATGCGCACGCAGCAGCAGTGTTCAAGGTCGCACCCCCTCCCATTTCAGAGGTGTGGAAACACAAGGTCACGCTCACAGAAAAAAGAAAGCCCTCCTCAAGGACGCGCTCTTCTCAAGGCCACAGCAACTCCCAAGGGCACCCTCCTCTCAAGGTCGCCAACTCGAGGTCACTCCTCCCAAGATCGCATCAAGGTCATTCACCCCAAGGTCATTCCTCTCAAGGTCACTCATCCCAAGGTCATTCACCCCAAGGTCACTCCTCCCAAGGTCACTCCTCCCAAGGTCATTGACCCCCCAAGGTCATTGACCCCCCAAGGCCACGTGGGGGTGTGTGACCTTGGGAGGAGGTCTAGAATCGGCATAAAACATCTACTGACTTCTATATCAAAATATTTTGCAAGGATTTTGCAAAGATTTAAAAAAAAAATTGCAGAAATAAAACAATTTCGAGAAATGTAGATAAGGACAACGCATGTAGTAGTGGTTTACAACAAGTTCCAGCCTGTACTTTATGTGGATTATCTATCGAGTATATTTTCAAACATTCTATGATTTTTTATTATCAATGTCTAAAATTCTTTTTTCAGTTCAAATTCGATCACTGTGGATTTTGTTACGGTTTTGAAATCCATGTTATTATACCTACCCCTGGAGAATCTCGAAAAGCACTGATATCGCAATAGATAGCACATTTTATCATTATCGGATCTTTTATTCAAACAAACATATACCTAACAAAAACAAGGTGAGAAAATTAGAAACGTAGCTAACTCTGCGAACCAAGAATTCTGGGATTGCATCGATCGGCTTCTGCCGCAAAGTAGGACCTGCAAATATACCTAGGATTAGGATAAATAAACTCCCCTGGGATCTTTGTATTTACCAGATTGGGATTGAACTTCAAAGTTCCTACTTCCAATGATGTGCTATTATCAAAGCGGAAACTTTGATCAATTTCCCTACTGGAGGTAGATATTCACTCTAAATTCCTGAAATGGTAAAAATATTCGTTATTCAGTCATTTTCAATAATTTTGATGCATAACCTGGTATATATTTGGTCTTGAAGGTGTTTGTTTACTTCCTGCAATTCTCAGTTTTCGGGAAAGGCTAACAGTTTGGTCCAGATAGGTGTCAGCAGACTGACAACTATCTCTGTCAGAGAGGTCATAGTGAAAATTTTGCCTCCAAAAATTGAGGTCCAACCTTATTCTTTCAGGCTTCTCATCAGAATTGGATGTGATTATGAAAATTGCAAAATTGCGGATTTGTTAGCCTGAAAAGCTAACTAGGAAAAAGTAGAATTGATCAAGCTGATTATTTCTCACAACTGGGTGGATTTGATTTTTTCTGAATATTGAATAAGTTTCATACTGAAACCTTCACACCATCACAGAGGCAAGTAACCCATCGACTTCTCTTGGACTCTCTATTCTCATCTCTATTTTGCTCCTTTATTCATGAAGAACTGTATTTCAGGCCTTTTTGTATACCTACATGCTTCATGCATAACAGATCTGTGTTGGGGATTAATAAGATCTGAGACCTAAGATCTAAAAGCCTAATCCAGGCGGGAAACTAGTCCAGGTACCAGGAGAGACCTCTGGCCTCTGGTTTATAGTAGGACTCCCAGTAATAGGGGCTACGTCTAAGCTCAAGTAAGATCTGTCCACTATTCGCCTGGCTTATCTGTGCTTGGAAAGTGCATGAACTTCAGTCCTGCTACACCATTTACCTTCATTTTTCATTGTGTTAACGCTGAAATAACCACTTTTATGTTTAGAGAAATCACAGTGATAATATTCTTGAATGCTTTAGCTTGAATATGAACCTGCGGTATATATACTTTAGGGCTCTATATCTTCTGTAACTAATTGGTCCCTGCACTCTTTCTCGATCGGTTCTTGAGTATAGTATATCCATTTGCCATCAAAAGTATGATTATCAATTTAACCTATCTTTTACAATATTTACATCCCACATTTGTTATCGCATTTTAACTCTGGGCGATCCGAATCGAGCCAACGGCCTTAGGCCAGTGCCGTTTTCCACTGGAGTTCAGAAGAACAGCCAGATATCCTTAGTTGAGCTTTAAATTTACCCACCCCTCTCCCTGAGCTGTAACTTGAGCTAAAGGATGTTAAACTATAGGATGGTCCATTCCGCAGAAATTTTTCACCCGGATGTGACGTACCTGGAAGTGAAACGTCACTTCCTCTCTGGGCCCGTTCCGATTCACGCAGTGACTGCATGGATTGCATAGGCGCATGAAGTCGTTTCTTTTCGCATTTGCTGCTGATGCATATCAGTGAAACGGAACGATTGTCAGTGCCGTCAGTGGTTGTCAGAAATTTGTCAGTGTCAGAATTCACAAATTTTTATCAATTTTACGAAAAATGTGTGATAAATGCATAATTATACTGAAATTAGTGAAATTTATCAATTCAAATTCATTATCGAAGTGATGAGGACGATGAGGTGCAAAAGATCCTGAATTGAGCTAACGTACCCCTATGGAAAGACTGGTTTTGTTTCAATGTGAACATCAATGGAATTATACAGAAAGTATCCAACTGGATTTTTATATTAATGCAGTATGTAAAATACCTACAAAATTTTACAGGAAAAAAACCATTGCCGAAGTTTACAGAATATTGCATTCGAATATAAAGCAAATATTCCAATGTTGGACTGAAGAAAATAATACATGGATCTTGTTGAAAAAAGGATCAGAGCAGATTTAGGTGCATGGCATACAGAATAATCTGACTAAAGAAATGCCCATTTACATTGTGTTGTGATATCCATCCATGCCCCATGGATATTGTCGGAAAAGAGGTGGAAATCAATGGGGAAGAGGCATTTCATTTAGCAGTAGGTAGATCATTATTTTATTCACACATATAACAATTTATTTTTCAGTATTCATAATACTGGGATCATAAATGTTCGAGGACATACAAAATCTGTTCAGATTTTGCTATAAATAGGTATCAAGAAGGAGCCTTCAATGTAGTGGAAGCTGTAGACAAAAATTTAAACTTTGTTACTGTGAAATGATCAATAAACTACCTTATAAATGCTTTTACTTACATTATTTAGCAGCAAAAGTTTACATGAAAGCTCAAATATTATTAGCTGATGATAATTTCCAATGTCAGTTGGGAAATTTGATCTTGGGAACAAGAAAACAATTTTAAATAAGCATTTTTATTGTTCTTGAATGTACAAATAGTTGAAATACATCATTGATGGAGCCTTGGGGCTTGAAAAATCATTTCATCATGTCTCATGATTATCTTCAAATAACTCTCATCCCACTAATCTTCCTATGCTGAAATTCCTGAGGCTTGAAATAATGTAAAAATATGATTTTTCATTGCAAACCTGGGTTCTTTCTGAGTATAAAAATATATCAATGTATTCCTTGGATGACTGGACAGACATATTTCCACCGTTTTCATTTCCCCACTTCTGGTGAATCAGTGTATTTAAAATATTCTGGAATTCTGACATGTGCTCTACATAAACACACATTTGCAGGGTTCATTTTCCATTGGCATGGCTTTCATTTCATGTGAGAGGTTGCCTTTTGCCTCAGAGCTGAAGTTTGTTCCACATCTACATCACACATAAGCGAAGCCCTGTATCTCGCCCTGTATATTAGACCAAAGAATATTGCCTAGACATCAGCTTCTCCCTCTTTCATGGGTATGATTTCATCACTGTTGTACTTATCTTGGACGAGTAGTGGTCAACAAAAACTCCGTTTACTGATGATTATCGGTGGTGTATGAACCATATGAACCCTCTGCTGAAGGCTTCTATGAATCAACAAAACTCGAAGTATTTACCTGTTTTGCCTTGTATAAACGTTGTTCAAAGTTCGTTTTGGAAATTATCATATTGTATAATGGATACATACAGGAAATAATTGTATTATGACAATAATTCGGTATTGTTTATTTTTGCGAATAATACCTAACCTAAAGGTTATAAAAGTGACAGATGCCTGACGTGCAGCAAAACTGCCTCTGGTATTTTGGAGAAGCAGTTCATGCACCGGAAGTGGGCGGAGCCATGCACTGTTGATGCAGTAAATTGCGTGAATCGGAACGCTAACCATGCGCTTGCTGCGCATAATGCATGAATCGGAACGGGCACTCTGATTGATTTATGATTTTTATCAGTGACAACATACAGAGTGATACAGTGTCTCTGATTTTTATGAGATAAAAAACATAAATAATAATCTCATCAACATTTGAGAACTTTTCACCTTATTATTATTGTCATCTCAGATCACTATTTCAGTTAGTAAATTCAGTATGAAAGAATATTTTATCTTTCTTTGATTCAGTGATTTCACTTTCAACAATATGAACACAAATTTGGTTGGGAATAGTAAGTAGGACATCACTTTCTTGAATATCTGCTGTGATAGTTGATAGGATTATATTCATGTTACATGAACAGTCTACAGCACCTACTAAATACCAAGTTCTTTGACAAAGTACTACAGTGGTCAGAAAGTCGATATGCATCGGAATAAGGAGTAAATATAGTGAAGTCAGTTGCTGACTACCATCAATGAAATTCTACTTAAAACCAGAGGTGAGTTTACATTAGAGTGATGAAATACAGGTTTTGTCACTAATTAGTATTAGGTACTTGTTTTCAGAGTATGAACAGAATAAAAAATGCTGGATGTAACTATGAAACATTGAACATTTATATAGTATATAATAGAACCATCTATAAAACGTACTGTAAGAATTAATAATAAATCATTCCAAAACAATAATAAGTTTTTATTCACTACTTATATATGAATACATGTGAAAAGTACAATCTTAAATGAGATAACAAGTGAATAAATAAATACTCGATAAGTGTGTAACACTTCTTTCGAGAGACAACTAACAAAAAGCAATAACGTAAACTGACATGAGGTAAATAAGAGTAAAAAAGAAGAGTAACATAGGTATATACATATAAAACTAAATATAAAAATTATAAGAATATAAGATATACATATTACATAACAATACAAACTCACTCAGACAGAAAATCAAAGAGTAAGATCAAATTCAAACAAACATCTCAAAACAATGAGAGGTAGGCCTCTATTATTTTGAAGTTATAATAGGTAGCTATTTATTATGAATATGATGTGTTCAATCATTATTCTGAAAATACACAAAATCAAAATTCTATGTTGAATTCTAAGAATAAATTGGATGTCTTCTAGTTTATATTTTTCCAGTTCTAGCTCTCTATTTATTGAAACAATGAGCTATATGTTGAATTTAGCATGTGAGTGAACACACCTTCGCATCATTCCTTCAACTCCTCTATGTTTATATTTCTATGTGTTCTGTGATTGACTTTAGTCAAGTCCCATCCTTCAGTATTTTCTGTATTTTGTACTATTCTCATTTTTCTTTACTCTGTCACATAATATACAAGAAGCAAGGTTGATTAGGTTTTTTGATGTACTAGGCTGAATTTGAAAAGTACTATTAAATATAAGTTAATTAGTAATGGGCAATGTGTCTTAATAAATAACAGGTTATGGGCCCAGATCACAGGCTTAGTTAGGTCGAGATATTTCAAGGAAGAAAAATAACAAAAATAAGTAAAAATCGTCAACGTGATATCCAAGGTAAAAAAGTGAACAAAATGGCGGTTACAGCAGCGGCATCGAAGAACACATTTAACATTGAACCATTGACCACAGACAATTATCATACTTGGAAATTCAGGATGGAAATAATTCTTAATGAAAAAGAAGTGATGGAGTGCATCGAAGTTGAGTTCAAGGAAGGAAATTATAATGTTGAATCTGAGAAAAAAGCGGCAAAAAGGAAAGATATAAAATGCAAATCAATAATTGTGCAATGTTTGGACGACAAACAGATAGATCTAATAAGAGATAAGGATACATCATTTTCCATGTGGAAGAGTTTACAAGAACGTTATGAGAAAAGGGGACTACCAGGACAGCTGATGTTGAGGAAAAAGTTTATGTCCATGAAAATGGGTGAAAATCAAAACTTAGAAGAATTTCTGGCGAATTATGATGAAATAATAAGGCAATTGAAAGCTGCTGGTGGTGAAATAAATGAGCAGGATATTGTGTGCAATTTGCTCATGGCTATGCCTAAATCATTTGAAACAGTTATAACTATTTTAGAAAGTATGTCCCCAGATGTTTTGAATTTGACTGTAGTAAAATCACGGTAACGGTCAGAAGTAGAAAAAAGAGGAGCTTCAGCTAAAAATGAAAAATATGAAGTAAAACATGCTGCTTTTGTAGTTAACAAAGGAGAATGCTTTCAATGTGGAGAGAAAGGCCATTACAAGCGGGATTGTAAAAAAGGAGGTGGATATAATTCTACTAAAACCAGAGGATACTCCAACTGGAATCGAGGTCAATCATCGAGAGGTCAATACAATACAGGGAGAGTAGGAAGAGGAAGAAGTTTCTACACCAGGGGCAGTTTCTCTGGAAGCAGAGGAAATCATTCAAATTATGGACTCAACATGAATTTTGAAAGAAATCAAGAATGGAAAGGACATGGACAAGAAAGAAGAGGAAATTATGCTGAAAATGACGATAATCAAAAAAATGAGGAAAGTATTTGTTTCATGTCAGATTCAGGTTGTAAAATAGAAGAAGAAAATAATCTCAATTTTTTCATAGATTCTGGTTGCACAGACCACATGGTAAATGATAAGAGATACTTCACTGATTTGTTAATGTTAGATAAACCAATAAAAATAGCAGTAGCCAAAAATAATAATTTCTTGGAGGCACTAGGTATAGGAAACATAAGAGTGATCAGTAAGGTTTTTGATAGGAAAATAGACTGTAAAATTGAAAATGTATTATATGTACCTAATTTGCGCAAGAATTTACTGTCTGTGAAAAAACTTGAGACAGTTGGAATTATTGTAGTTTTTGAAAAAGGAGAAGTGCATTTGTATAAGGAAAATCAGTTGATAGGTATTGGTCACAGAAATAATTTATATGAAATTTCTTTTGAAGCTCAAATTAGTGAATGTTTAAATTTGGAGAAAAGAAATGAACAATTAGAATTGTGGCATAAGAGGTTTGGGCACATTTGCAATGCAAATCTAGATGAACTAATTAGAAAGAAAATAGTTATTGGATTAGAAAATGTCAAAGTTGGGAAAATTGAATTTTGTGAATCCTGCGTGAGTGGAAAAATGAATAGGTTGAGATTTGGTACTCGTAGTAAAGCAAAAAGGATAATGGAAATAATCCATTCTGATGTGATGGGTCCTGTCACACCTTCTTCATATGAAAATGAAAAGTATCTTGTAACTTTCATCGACGATTTTTCAAATTTTATATGTGTATATATAATCAAAAACAAAAGTGATGTTTTTAACTGCTTCACAGAATTTGTTAATTTGGTGCAAAACAAATTTGAGTCGAAAATATCAGTTTTCAGATGTGATAATGGTGGAGAATATAATTCCCATGAATTTAAAAGGTTTTGTAGGGAAAATGGGACTTACATTGATTATACAACACCATACACACCTGAGAAAAATGGCAAGGCTGAGAGATTTAACAGAAGTTTGCTAGATAAGGCCAGGTGTATGATAAAAGAGGCAAAAATGCCAAAAGAGTTTTGGAATGAAGCAGTTAGGGTAGCAGCTTATATTATCAACAGAAGCCCAGGTGCTAATTCAGAAAATGTAACACCAGCAGAACTTTGGTATGGAAACAAGCCAAATGTAAGTAACTTGAAAATATTTGGATGTACAGCATATGCACATGTACCAAAACAATTCAGAGAAAAATTCGATGAGAAATCAAAGAAATGTTTAATGATAGGCTATACTCTCACAGGATATAGGTTATGGAGTTTACAGGAACAAAAGGTTATAGTAGCTAGGGATGTAGTTTTTAATGAGAAAGAATTTAATGTCAAAAACATATTCACAGAAAATGTCACAGTTGGAAGTGAAGAGTATGAGAATGAAAATGAGAGAGAGAAGTTTGAAAAGGAAGTTGAATAGAGAGTAATTGGTAATAATGGTATCAATGATGAAGTAGATGAAGTGGGAAGAAGGAAAAGAGGAATTAAGGTTCCTTGTAAATTCAATGATTATGAAATGTATATGGCTTTTGATGCTTGTAATTACATAGAAGACATTCCAAATTGTTATAGAGACTTGAAAAATAGGAAAGATAAAGAAAAATGGTTAAAGGCAGTAGACAGAGAATTAAAATCATTATATAAAAATGAAACATGGGAAGAGTGTGACAGTCCCAAAGACAAACAAATTCTAGATATTAAATGGGTTTTTACTTATAAGAGGTTAGAAGAAAATGAGGAAGAGAAGTATAAGGCAAGATTAGTCGTTAGAGGTTTTGCACAAGAGAGAAATAAAGGATTTGATCAAATTTATTCCCCTGTTGCAAGATTAGTAACAATTAGAGCTCTTTTGATAATTGGTAATCAGAAAGGATATCACTTTCACCAGTTAGATGTGAGATCTGCATTCTTGAATGGAAAATTAGATGAAAATGTATTTATATTCAGACCAGAGGGAGTTAAGAGTAAAAATAATGTATTAAAATTAAAAAAGGCATTATATGGGTTACGTCAGTCATCTAAGTGTTGGAATTCAGAGATCAATTCATTTTTATTGGAAATAGGATTCTTAAGATCTGAAAATGATTATTGTCTTTATATATTGAAAAATGAAATGAAAAATGTTTATTTGATATTATATGTTGATGACATAATATTATCAGGTCCAAAATTAGCAGATGTGAATGAAATAAAAGACAAATTGATGAATAAGTTTTTAATAAAGGATAAAGGCATACTTAAGCATTTTTTGGGTTTGGAAATTTTGTATGATAAAGATAGGGGCATTTTAAAAATCAGCCAGTCAAGATATACTGAAGGAATGCTTAAGCGGTTTGGTATGAGTGATTGTAAAAGCTCTGTACTACCCATAGATTCAAAAATTAATATTGAATTATGTAATGATCCTGAAAGATTGCCAAAAAAACCAGTAAGAGAGTTGATAGGATGTCTCATGTACCTAATGCTGGGAAGTAGGCCTGATTTATGTTTTTCTGTTAACTATTTCAGTCGCTTTCAGGATAAGTCATCTGATAATGTATGGAACAGTTTAAAAAGGGTTTTGAAATATTTAAAGGGCACAATTAATGTTGGTCTAGAATATATAAGAAATTATGGAAAAGAATTATGTTGTTTTGTGGATGCTGATTGGGGTGGTGATGTGCATGATCGCAAATCTGTAACAGGTTTTGTCTTCAAATTATTAAATAATACTTTATTATGGGTTACAAAAAAAAAAAACAGAAATGCACATCACTGTCTACCACAGAAGCAGAATTGGTAGCATTATGTGCTGCAGTATGTGAAGGTTTATGGTTGCGTAAATTACTAATAGATTTAGAATATAATTTTGAGAAAATAACATTTTATGAGGATAACCAGGGTTGCATTGCGCTTATTAAGAATCCTGCTAATAATAGGCGTGTGAAACACATTGATTTGAAGTTTAATTTTGTATGTGAGTATTATAATAATGGTGTTGTTTCACTGCAATATGTATGTTCAGAAGATCAGCAGGCAGATATATTTACCAAGGGATTACAAACCATTTCGTTTAATAAATTTAAGAAGCTTTTGGGTTTGAAGGAATTCAGCGAGGAGGGGTGTTGAATTTAGCATGTGAGTGAACACACCTTCGCATCATTCCTTCAACTCCTCCATGTTTATATTTCTATGTGTTCTGTGATTGACTTTAGTCAAGTCCCATCCTTCAGTATTTTCTGTTTTTTGTACTATTCTCATTTTTCTTTACTCTGTCACATAATATACAAGAAGCAAGGTTGATTGGGTTTTTTGATGTACTAGGCTGAATGTGATAAGTACTATTAAATATAAGTTAATTAGTAATGGGCAATGTGTCTTAATAAATAACACTATAATCATCAATGCTTACTTCAAAAATCGTGAAAATCCAGTAATCTTTCTTCTAGAAATCTGATTATCGGAATTGTAAGTATCCATTGATTGAGCTATTCATAACTTTGGGTGAAGAGTAAGATTGTGTTTAGGAGTGAATGATGGAATATTCGAGCATCTTTTATAACTGTTTTGTTTTGCGAAAAAAAAACTTTTATAACTTCAAATATCGTTCCTAATTCAAAATTACCTTGGTTTTTATGTTGGTAAGCTTCCAAGTCCAATTATTGAACCATTTGAATTTAGTTTGTTAAACAACATTTTTGACGTTGTTTCCAAAGCACTTTTGCAAAAACGATTTTTTTACAATTTTGACCTGCATGTAAGTTTCGAACATATCGAGTGATGAGTCGTAGTAATCAGAAAAAATGTAAAAATCCAATATGGCGACCGTAAGAAAAACCAAAGTTGAGTGTTGTATATCTGACATCAAGAATGCAATGGAAAATGCGATGACAGATTTTGATTCCTTGTGAAGAAGTGCCTCTAGAATGTCCTAGTTTAAAACGTCTAGTTTGCTTCTGTTCGTTTATTGTGCAATCTCCGCCGGCATATTTAAATTTAGGTATATAGTTTTATATAATAGATATTATAGTTATATATATATATATATTATATATAGTATATAGTTTTATATAATAGATATTGATTCATTTAATTGATATGGATATCAAATATAAACAAGTTGAAATTCGCACTTTTCGATGTCGCGCATGCGTCAACTAAGGAGAGCCAATTCGTTCGAGCAGACAGACAGCAGAGAGGTGAAGTTGAAAGGTGATACACGCTGTTTTCAATGATTTTTGCTCTCGCCTTTGCTTTTGCTTATTCAAATTCGCTACAAGCTGTGCTTCAACGCTTACACCGCCGCCGCCGCTAGAATAAGCTGTGCTTCAATGCTTACACCGCCGCCGCCGTTAGAAATACAGTCCACCCCCGCCGCCACTATAGTTGGAAACTGCATGCATCGACACAAGCAAGGTTAGTGCATTTTCAACTTGTCGTGTTCTCCTATTATTTTATACAAAGGCTAAATCAAGCCCAAACATTGGTCCTTCGAGCCGGATAATTTCTTGAAGTTCGCTTTATTCAAATTCTTACTATTAATATTGATCTCAACGATATCTTGCTAATATTCCTGAGGTATATTCTTTTTATCAGTCGATTTATCTTTCATAAAAAGTTGTTGCCAATTGAAATAGATTCAATGTCATTCAATATGCTCTTCTGATCTGCCTCAAGTTTTTGTGTTAAACGAAAGAAATTTCCATAAAATTAAAAACTTCGACGATTTGTATTCTTTGGGTTCAATAGTGACTCCTCGACAGTGCCGTACCGAAGGTTATTATAGAAATTTTTCATTCCGATATTGTTTTATCTGTTAATAGTTTCTTTCGAAAGAAAAAAAATTTCACGGCACAATGACCGCCGCTAATAAAATGAAACAATACAGAGCTTTTCGTCAAGTTTGTGCTAATCAAATAAGAGACATCAAAGAACTGGCTGATAGGGCTGTCACTGACAAAACGTGTCAAATAAAATTTAAAATGCTTTGTTCGCAACTCCAAGAGATTCGAGAAGAATTCAAACAAAATCATCAAAACTTGATAGCTTTAGCAGCCGTCAATGAAGAAGATCTAACGCAGGATGAAAACGTCCGGAAAGAATTCGATTTCAGCTTTTCATACGTCGAAGCAATTTATCACACTCTATTCGAAAACCAAAAAAATTCTCCTACAATCACAGCTGCTACTACGCGTTCGAATAATAATGTGAGATTGCCAAAGGTTGAAATCCCAAGATTCTCCGGCGACATAAAAACTTCCAAACCATTTTTAGATATGTTCAATAGTCTAATTCATTCAAATATGGAACTTACCAACATAGAGAAGTTTAATTATCTTATTTCTTCGTTGAGAGGTCCACCTTTAACCCTTGTACAAACTACGCCTATGTGTGATGATAACTATAAGACTGCTTATAAAGCACTATTAAAACGCTATGACAATAAGAGATTGATCGCATTCGCTCATCTACAAGAAATCGATAATGCTCCAACTGTTACGAATTCAAAAAACACTCGAAATTTGATATCATTGTTAGACACATTTACTGAAAATCTCGCAGCCTTGAATAACATGGAATTTCCTGTGAAAGAATGGGATTTTCTCTTGTATTATTCATTTTCTAAACATTTGGACCAGGAAACAATCACTCGTTTTGAGTTGGAGGAACCTGTCAATAATAATGGTATTCCTACCTTCGAATCATTGAAAAATTTAGTACTCAAAAGGTGCAATGCCTTAGACGCAATCGAGTTTTCTGTTTCAAATACACAATCTACAAATTTCAAGAACAAATACGTTCAAAATACACCCATGTCTAAGTAGAAACAAACGTCTACAACTTATTTCTCTAGTTCTATGAAAAATTCTTCCTATTCTTGTGCATTCTGTAAACAGAACCATTCCATTTAATGGTGCCCCGAATATTTCAACAAAACTCCTCAAGACCGATTCAATTTCGTTAAAAAAAATACTCAGCATACTCCAAACACTTGTAAGTCGATAATTACATGCAAATTTTGTTCAGGAAAGCATCATAATTCGCTTCATTTAAATACAAATATCTTGAATCCAACTGCACCTCCAAATTCATCAACACAAGGTGAATCAGAAAGTCAAGGTACATCTAGTTCACATTCAAATACTACATTTAATGGTATGATAGCGACCTCTAATACTGTATTACTCGCGACTGCCATAATTGATGTACAGGACGTACGAAATTATTTTCATAAGGTCCGAATTTTGTTGGATAGTGGCTCCCAAACTAAATATATATCACAAAAATGTTGCAATAGATTGAGACTGCCACGTTACAATTATTCACTTTCAATTCGCGGATTAGGTTCCATGACCGAAGTTACATCCAGGGGCGGAGTAACATGTAAGATAATCCGGTTATCACAATCGATGCAGTTATTTTATCGAAGTTATGTAATGATCTCCCAGAAACTTACATTGATCTCAAGTTGGTCTTATGTACACGATATTGAATTAGCAGATGATAAATTTTATTTACCGGCCGCTATAGATATGCTAGTAGGGGCTGAAATATTTCCGCATATCATGAAACAGGGTCATATAACAGGATAAGCTAATACACCTGTTGCCATGAATACCATTTTTGACTACATTTCAATGTATCCAGTCCCCAATGGTATTATTAATCCTCCATCATTTTCAAGTTTTACCGAATTCGATAGTTTCATGCTTGATAATTCTATAAAACGATTTTGGGAACTAGAAGAAGTTCAAAATTTAAAAGTTCTCTCACCTGAAGATATTCTTTGTGAGAAGATATTTCTTGACACTCATGTAAGAGATAAGTCAGGCCGATATATTGTAACTTGTAACCTTCCCTATCCTTATTAATATTTAATAGAGGATAAGATAGGCAGGGTAGCTCTTTTGTCTGGTGGCAAGAGGTGTGAGTTCAAATTTTACTCAAAAAAACTTAATATAGAGGGCGCCACTTAGTCTGATCTTATTGAACTAAGAAATATAATCTATGGATATTTTTAAATATTAAGAATTTTGATATACCTGAAAATTCAAAGAAAAACACACCTATGAACTAAGAGGTAGTTTAATTTCAGCCTATTCTATGTTTTGGTACAGGGATGTAAACATATACTCAGATTTGAGCTAACTTTCAATGGAACACAATATTTCCAAATGTGAGAATTATACTCACCACATAATAACCAGATATTCTACTTCTAGAATCTATAATAAACCCCCCTTATATATTGGCCAACATATATGAGTTCACAGCGTTTTGATGTGAAGTAATATTTCTTAACTCATAGGTATATATTATTATTGAGTGAAATTTTGAAATATAAGAAAAAAATCAAAATGAAATGGTACAACCTTATGTTTCCTATGTCAAACCATGGGTTATTTGGGTATGGTACTCCAGAGGTTCCAGGAAACAGCCTCTCGCAGATCAACTCCAGTAGATTCCCAGAGGTTCCAGAAAAACAGCACCTTTCGGCTCAACCCCAGAAAAGTTCCCAGAGGTTCCAGAAAAACAGCACCTTTCGGCTCAACTCCAGAAGGTTCCTGATAACAGCACTTTTCGGATCAACTCCAGAAGATTCCCAAATAACATAAACTTTAGAATTGGCTGAAATGCATCTCCAAGTTTAGTTCAACTCTAAAGAAATTTTAATTCTGGTTGGACGGCTCTCCTTAATCCATCCTAGAGGTCACAAAATGGCAGATATGCCGACGAAATCGACGAATCTACAACCACACCAAAAAAATGTCCATGGTACATCTCCATAGTGAAAAAGAACAAAATCCTTACCGTCTAATGGGATAGCCCCACTATTTTATAAGTATAAATTACCCAAAGGGTGGTTCGAAGAAGAATCCGAAACTTTTTTCATTCTCATTTTCATGAGGTGCTTCTCACATGAAAAACTTCAAGGCACGAAGAAGGAGCCGGAAATCGGACCTCGTATCCTGTGCAGATATTTTCGAAAACCCATTCAAAAAAACTATTTTAGATTTAAATCGGTTCTTGCGCAATGACATTTGTGAACCTTGTGATAAACTGATCCCAATACTACCAACTGATTGATCTGTCATAGAATCACCCAACCAGTTCAAATTTACCAGAGTTCCAAGGATATAATCCTGGTCACGTACTGTCTCGAGACTCGAAGATGTGAACTATCAACCAAAAACTTCTTGTTCTTTACAAAATCAAAGAATGGAAAGAGAGAAACATATAATCCATCAGGAAAAGTCAAAATTTCATGTTACAAACTCTACCATTCAAAAATGATGACCCAGTCTTTCCTTTCGGAAACATCCGTAACATCGCTTTACGTAGATTTATTGCATTAGAAAAACGACTGCTTTGTAAACCGAAAATTCACAAACAGTATTCAGATTTTTTGAAAGAATATATCAGTTTAGGTTATTTGGAAGAAATAGAAAACTTGCAGGAAATCAATAGGGTATTCTATCTGCCCCACCATTATGTACTAAAGGATAGTATATCCACCAAACTTACAGTAGTCTTTGACGCTTCGGCTAAAACTACTCAAGGCGTTTCACTTAATGATACACTCCTTGTTGGTCCAAAATTACAAAAAAATATATTCACGATCTTACTCAATTTCCGCCTTCATACCATCGTTTTCACCGCAGATATACAAAAAATGTTTCTGCATATATTAGTAACCCCAAAACATAGAGATTATCAAAGGATTTTATGGAGTTTCAGGCTGTCAGGCGGAGCAGACACATGTTAAATATTCACTCCCGTCTTTTCGTTAATTAAACTGTTTAGTGAAATTAATTACACCAAACGGATAACTTAAATGCAAGTAAGTGAGAACTGTAACATTCATTGGACATTTTTGAGTGGGCCTAGTGAGTTAAAACAACAAAAAGCTCCAATAAACAACGAAGGAATTCCAAGCATCTCAGGAATTCGGTGGCTTTGTTTCTGCAACACGTGGTATTCGACTCGGTAGGTAGTACCATGTTTACATGCCATGCGTGCTCCAAAACACTATCAACACAAGATGATAGCAATTTACGTTGCTCAGTTTGCCACAGATACTGGCATGGAGTATGCGCTCGCCCGCAGCCCGTCGACAATCAGAAAGAGACGAAAGACTCCTATACCTGCGAAAAATGCTCACCTATTTCACGAAACGAGGAAGATATTGAAACTTTTCGTTTCAATGCTATTATGTCCAAACTTTCCGATGTCTCCAACACAGTTATCCAGTGTCAATCACAAATTGAAAAACTGAATGATTTGGTAGCAGCACAGTCAGTCCATTAACGAATGTGTTACTGATATCGCATCTCTACGTGAAGAAAACGATGAACTACGCGCGAGAATGAACATGCTAGAGGCGAACTCGTCTAGTCAGTCATTCGAAAACATGCAGGCCGAGCTGTCAGAGAGACGTCGCCGGGAAAATAATGTCCTTATTATGGGCGTTCCAGAGTCAAATACAACTGAGGACCACAAACAAGTCCAAAATATTCTGGATGTCATTGATCCAAAAATTAATGAAAAACTTTTATCCCTAACTCGTCTTGGTAAATCCAGAGATGACAGCAAACCACGCCCAATCAAGCTAAATTTTCATTCTGCAAATGATGCACTGAACACACTGAAGCGTAAGGCAAATATCCCACGGGATAAATTCCCGAATATTTCCATTAAGTCCGACCTCACCCTTCGTCAAACTGAACACCTATCCAACCTAAGGAAAGAACTACAACGCAGACAACAAGAAGGGGAAAGATCCTTCTCCCCAAAAATACTTACTTATGAAAGTTCCTATTCAATTCATCAGGACTCTTGCTCAAATGAGGATGGCCAGTGAAAATGTAATAAATTTAACATACAATGGTAGTACCTATCGAATAATTCCTAATGAAATATGCACCATATGCAATCGAAATGAACTTGAAACGCTGCACCATATACTTTTCGACTGTCCAATATATTCTTCCATTAAACCTTCGAATGTTCATAGTCTTTCCAGTTACGAAAACCTGATAACTTATTTCGAGAATGTTGCCTCCACTGAAGCTAAAAAACTGTGCACACATATATGGAATGTACTTAAACTCAGATCATTTGTTCTCAATGAATGAAATTTTACATGTCTGTTGATTTTATCTGCTGATGTGAGCAGGTATGTGTGCGGTATATAAAATCATATAGTTTTTGTTATAATTTTTTCCGCTTAGGAGTGAATATTTTATTTTTCTTTTTTTCTTTTCTACTTTTAACTCTTCTTTTCTTAAGGGTAATACTTTAATTTTGTTGAAAGCTCGAAGCTCTTGTTATATGATATGTAATCATTTGAAACAATAAAGATATTGATTGATTGATTGATTTTATGGAGGTTCTGACCCGATGAAGATGTTAAAGATTTCCGCTTATCACGTGTCACATTTGGTCTCTAAGTATCGCCTTATTTAGCCAATAGAACTATTTCACAACTAGCTCACGATGAAAGAGTCAATCTTCCTTTAGCAGCAAATGTTCTGGAAAATGATATCTACGTTGATGACGTAGTTACAGGATGTGACTCACTGGAGAATGCTAAAATATTACGTGATCAAATCGTAAACATATTGAAAAGAGGCAACTTTGAATTACGTAAGTGGTATTCAAATTCTCAAAATTTGATCAACGATATTCCTCATTCGCATCATTACTTACATTCTCATCATCATCATCATTTTCCTTTGATTCCGAATCAGATTCAACAATAAAAACTTTAGGCCTTCAATGGCAACCTTCTACAGACATTTTCCACTATAACATCGACAGCACAATTCACAGATGTACAAAACGAACAATATTATCAGATATAGCGCGTATATGTTTATGAATTTGTTGCTTTCTTTCACTGTCACTAGACTATATTTTTCTTCAAGGATTTTGATACTTTTATGCACGACCGTCAAATATGAATGGAACAACCTCAATTTAAATGAAATAAATCTACAAATCGAAAATGAAAACATGAAATTGTGTCATGTATTAAATATCTTGGATTCCAGTTAGGCAATATAATACTTTTTAGTGATCATTTAGTTTATATATGTAAAAAAATATCTAAAAAACTATTTTTTTGCAAAATTCGCTATTTATTTATCCAGTCTAAAATTACTTCATATAATGCGATTATTCAACCACATTTTGACTACTGTGCTTCTATTATTTTCTATAACCTTAATCAAACATCTCGATTACAAAAAATTCAAAATCGTAGTATACGCATTGTTTCAAAAGTGAATGGATTCACTGAAATCAAACTGATAATGGATGATTTCAGAACAACATATAATACATCTTTAGTATAAGTATCAATCTCAACTCACCTAAAAAAGTTTAAATTAGAATTTGTACTGCAGTGTTTGCATTGCAGCACCATGCACCTTTTACCCATATTGTTTATGACAATGTTATTACATATAATATCAAACAGGGCTAAATGACGATTTGGAACAACTTCTCTTCGATTTGGATTTGACAAATGACCATTAACCATTCGACCAGTGAATTAACACGAAAAAAATAGTGCCAAGCCGCATCTGATTTAGTTCATCTTATCGAAGACGTACGTCATCAAATGTATGAAGTTTTAGTGATCAAAGACATGATCTCAATACATTTACTTTTACTGCGTCGTCGCATAATCTGAAATTTCAGTTCTCATAGTTGGGCTAAAAGTTCCCCGCGCATATATTAGCGTTCCAGTTATTGGTTATATTTCAGTGTTGTACCTTATATCACAGGAATGATGTTAATTATTGAGACGATAAAAAGAATAATACTAATAACAAATCAGATCATGCATTGCGAACATGGGATTTATGTTGAAAAATTGATAAAAGGAATCGGTAAGTCAATTTAGTTGAAATATGATACGATAATAAATGAATGAGAGTGGATAAATAAATAGCGAATTTCGCAAAAAAAGTTTTTTAGATATTTTTTTACATATATAAACTAAATGATCACTAAAAAGTAATATATTGCCTAACTGGAATCCTAGATATTCAATACATGACACAATTCATGTTTTCATTTTTGATTTGTAGATTCATTTCATTTAAATTGAGGTTTGTCCATTTATATTTTGTTGTTATAAAGGCGGATTTATGCACACCGCTTTATCATCAATAATGGAACTCAGTATTTACTTTTCAACATTTATGCATACAAATTAACTTTTATCTTTCATCAACTATGGTCGCCATATCGGATTTTTTTCACTTTTGAAAAGTCTGTTTTTTTCTGATTACTACGACTTATCACTCGATATGTTCGAATCTTACATGCTGGTCAAAATTGTAAAAAAATCGATTTTGCGAAGAGTGCTTTGGAAACAATGCCAAAAATGTTGTTTAACAAACTAAATTCAAATGGTTCAATTGGACTTGGAAGCTTACCAACATAAAAACCAAGGTTATTTTGAATTAGGAACGATATTTGAATTTATAAAAGTTTTTTTCGCAAAACAAAACAGTCATAAAAGATGCTCGAATATTCCATCATTCACTCCTAAACACAATCTTACTCTCCACTCATGAATAGCTCAATCAATGGATACTTATAATTCCGATAGAAGAAAGATTACTGGATTTTTGTTTATGGGGAATAAAGAAAGATTTCTCGAAATTGTACCCATCGATGATATTGCTGAGCTGGAAAGAACAACGGGTGAAATTGTGGCCAGAAGATAATGGTGGAGTATTCGAGAATCTTTTATAACTTTGTTCCGTTTTGCTGAGAAAAAACTTTTAGCTTTCCTGTAAAGATCGTTCCTAATTTTAAACATTTTATAATAGGTAAGCTCGACAAAAATGTGATCGTTCTTCATTTGAACTATCAAAATTTAGTTTTTGTTAAACAAAACTGCTGGCATTATTTTAAAAGCACTTTTCGACGAACGATTTTTTCTCAATTTTGATTAACATGTGAGATTCAAACATATCGCGTGTTACATCATTGTGTTCAAAAACTGACAGACTTGCAAAAATCCAATATGGCGCTCATAAGATCAACCAAAGTCGATTGTTGTATCTCTCACAACAAGAACGCCTTGGAAAATACGATGACAGATTTAGATTCCTTGTGAGAAAGTGCCTTGATAAAGTCCTAGTTAAAAACGACCAGTTCTTATGGTTCTCGCTTTTAAAAATAAAAACGAAAACTACAAATTTCCGATTTTTTTCAATATTTCAATAACGAAAAAAGGTGAATGAAATTTTCTTTCAGATAATTGTTCAGCATGAAAATGCTCAACTTTGCCCCAATTCAACCGACCTCGTATCTCTTATAATAACTGAGATCCCCATGGTTAAGCTCGAAAAACGGTATATATGTATATCGAATTCATGTGAGATGTTATCTTGAACGCTGACTTTTTGCTTTCTATGAAATAAATAGTCAGCTAACCAATGATAAACATTATCATCAATGCCATGATATCTTAATTTCATCAGAAGAATATAACAGTCAATTGTTTCGAAAGTCCTCTTCAGATGAAGGAAAACTGCTACTACAAATTCATTGTTATCAACTTCTTTTCGGAACTTAGATGAAGTGAGTTGTAGTGCAGATTCACATGAATATTTTTTACGAAATCCTGATTGTTTATTGAAATTTCATTTTCTTCAACATGATCGAGTACCTGCTTGTAAACAGCTAATTCAAGCAATGTTTCTATTGGTGGTAAAGTATTTATAGGTAGGTATTGCTTACCTTCTGAATAGGAACTATAGTGCAAACTTTTAAAAAATTGGAAATTTTGGAAGGTTGTAGAGAAGTATTCACAAGGTTTAAAACCATATATCCACATGTTCCAAAAATCGTTTTTGTTGTCTGAGGAGTTAACAATTAGACGTAATTCAAGAATTTGGATATAAATTATAATTATTGAATTTCCTATCTTCACCACTATCAATACTATCATACTACATACAACGTGGGTAGCCCGTTTGAAAGGATTACTATAGACATTGTTGGGCCATTTCCGATAACCCATGGTGGCAATTCTATTCTAGTTTGCATGGACTACTTCATAAAATGGGTGGAGGCGTATGCGATTTCTAATCAAAAGGCTGTAACCGTCGCTGGTGTACTATTGAAAGAACTCATGAGTCAATTTGGGGTACCCATGAAACTTCACTCTGAACAAGGCCGAAACTTTGGGGGTGAGGTATTTCGGACAATGAGCAAGAGGCTAGGAATCAAGAAGATTAGGACAATACCACTGCATCCTCAATCAGACGGAATGGTGGAGCGCATGAACCGGACTGTAGGAAAGTACCTCTGCAAAGTCGTGGATCAACATAAACGGGATTAGGACCAACATCTGCCCTTCTTCCTGATGGCCTACCGATCAGCAGTGCAAGAATCTACAGGATAGGCACCAGGAAAGGTGCTGTTTGGGCGAGGGATGCGGCTCCCATGTGACCTGGTATTTGGATGCAGACCCGGCGAGGACGTGGCAGGTGAAGATTTTATAGTAAACCTGTGGAGGAAGATGGACGATATACATATAAATTGGCTCGTTCTAATCTTCAGATCTTCAACGAACGAATGAAGGAACGCTATGATATCAGAGCTAATGGCAATTGTTACGCAGAAGGTGATTTGGTGTGGTTCCACAATCCACAGAGAAAACGAAGACTATATCTGAAGTTGCAGAAATTTGGGGAAGGACCCTACTGCATAAAGAAGAAGATAAACGACGTTATCTTACCGTATCAGTCAAGTTCCCAATGGTAGACCAAAAGTCGTTCACTTCAACAGACTTGCACCGTTCGAGGGAACGCGGAGTATTCAGCGGTTCATCGAAAGTAAAGTTTGACGTCACTAAAGAAGAGCATCGCGACCATTTCACTAACCCTGTAGAGTATGCATTAGCGCACTGCTGCCCGATACATGCTTGAGGTTGTATTCAGATTTACCGGAGTTGAAATTCCAATGTTTCTGGAGTCCCAGGTCGAATCCAAAGGAGAAGACGCTGCAATGTTACTTCCATGAAACTCCACATTGCCGTCACCATAATAAGAGTAATGCATTCCAGGTGGAATGCCTTTTAAGGATGGGCCAATGTAATGGAATTCGGCAAAGTCAAGAAGAAGTATCGCCGATATCAAAATATCCTCCTGTATTAGACATTTCAGGTAGTTCTAGAGAACAAATCAAACACACAGAACTCAAAGAACTAGAAGGCCAATGTAAGGCTGAGAAATCTCTAATAATCGATACCATCCGTGTGCTTCGTACACATGTGAGCATGCGCACATTATCGGCCACATTGCCAGTTATATTATGTTCATACGCAAATCTACTTATTTTTGTGCATTAGGATTTAGTTTATATCATTTCCTATAAACTTACTGATGATTACCAGCTGTACAAAATCATAAAGAACTCCGAACATAACCGCTGACTAATTAATAATAATCTAATTTGCGAAGAACAAGAAATTCATGATTTATTATGAAAGTTCTGATTTTGCACATCGGAATTTTGAGTTCATCTGGCAACTCTGTAGAAATTGACCTCTGTCAATTTGTTTGACGTAGACTTCAATCAGATCCGGAATCAGGACAATCAGAATCAGGTTATTTTCTCTATGTTTACGGTTCTAGTAGTTTGATTACTACTGGTAACAGCGATTCAAAGATTTATCGAAGAATTTGGTGGCTTTCAGTGGATTTTGCTTCAATCTGGAAAGTTTATAGTGACGATTCATTTTGTGTTTAGTTCAAAGTACTTTGATTCAACTTTTATTGAAGTGTTTCCAAAATGACTCATTGTATGGTCATTTGGTGTAAAAATACAGGATAAATTCCAGGGATATCTTATTTCAGGTAAGTTTTCATAGGAAAACTTTGTGGTTTATGACCTTATAGTACTTATACATGATTTTTAATAGATGATTCCTTTTGTTGTAGTGATTATTGTTACCTACAACTCATAATTATCTGAAAAGGAGTCACAAGCTCTTTGAAATGAATGGCGAATGCTATGAAAAATCATATTTTTAGGCTAACCAAGAATCGTCACGATTGTTGGATGATTGCTCTTGGGCGAGATCCTGTTGTTGAGAAGTTGAGCCCTAGCAACATGGTTTGCAGTGAGCATTTCAATGAAGCAGATATAATACATAAGAATAAGACCATACGGTTGAAATCAAATGCTGTTCCTACTTTAAAACTGAAAAAACAACATGGTTTGGTTGAGAATCGAAGATATCTGAACAGGTAATTTGAGTAACACTTAGATTTTTAAAATTTACCTATTGTAAAGATGAGTTGTTAAGGTACCTAAACAGTATACAATTGCATGAGTTTATGAAAGTTGGTTGAACGTATGAATGGTGCCTGGGAACTCTTAATTGAGTATACAACTTATTAACATTCATGCAAGTTCTTTATTATAGGAGATGTTTTTAACTAACTAACTTTAATAACTTGATAACTACACTATGTACCTACATTGATAGGGCTGCAGATCCTGAACCAGGTACATCAAAAGAGCCACTCAGTGTCATAGAAGTTGAAGAATGTGCAAATACTGGAGAACAATCACCTTCTAGCAGTGAATATTATTATGTGGAGAATAAGGAAAATTTTATACCAATATCATCCACTCCTGTTGTTGAAATATATTCTCAGAAGAGGTAACTTCCTATGACCTTAACACAATATGGAACTACAAGATTGGGATACTTACCTCTATTATTTTCAGCACTAGTTCACCAGGAAGTAGTATCACAATCAAATCCGTCATTGATTCACCAATTATTCAAAGGTTCAAGAGAAAATTAGAAACATCATCATCTGATAATAATAGCTCATCAAAAAGGGTTTCAAAAAAAATCAAAAAAGACATCAAAATAATGCCCAACTACAGGCAAGTGATATTTTTTACAATTATTCTGTAACAAATATTTGATCAATTGAGTCATTATACCTACTCAATTTTTATACAGGGTTCAACCCAAATACATTGAAATATTTCAGAGAGGTAAACTGTAAATCCTTGGATAATTCCGAGGATAATTCTCAAACATTAACATGTCTGTTTTACTCCCAATATTGATTGAAATTTTCATTATAGCTCATCTCCAAGAAAAATTCTGCAAGAGTTAAAGGAATATCGTCTCAAATATATGATGGCACAGAAGAAACTGAAAGCTAGCAAATCAAAAACAAAGAGACTTTCCAAAAAAAATATCCAATATGGGACAAATAATATCTGACTTGAAAAGAAAAAAATTGGTATCAGAAAATGCATTGGATGTCTTAGAAAAATCCTGTTCCAAGGTGTCTGTTAACATCATGAGAAGAGCACTCAAAAATGCTGAATCTCTAAGTAAGGGAAAAAAAATTCCAAGGGATGCAATACCAGAAGATATTCGCAGTTTTGCATTAACTTTGCAATTCTACTCCACGAAAGCATATATTCATGTGAGAAACACTTTTAACCTAGCATTACCCTCATTATCAACAATGAGAGGTTGGATGAGTAATACAGAGTGTGAACCAGGTTACTGTGAAAACTCTTTTCGCAGTTTATCTGTAATTGCTGATGATAATATCAAACAGAATAAAAAAACCTTGTGTGCTCTGATGATAGATGAAATGGCTATAAAAAACAGATAGAGTTTCGAGCAAACAGAACATGGGGCTATGAGGATTGTGGAGTTGGTATCAAGGATGATAGTCTCAAATGTGCGACTGAAGCTCTGGTACTGTTAGTAGTTTCTGTGGATGGCAACTGGAAAATTCCTGTGGCTTATTTTTTGATCAACTCTTTGACAGGGGCAGAGAAGGCTAACATAGTTAAAGAGGCATTGAAAAAGTTGCATGAAGTAGGGGTAACAGTTACATCTGTCACTTGTGATGGACCTAGTGCCCATTTCACTATGGCCAAACATCTTGGAGCAGAAGTACATGATATATTCAATTTGAAACCTTATTTTCAACATCCAATAACGAAATTGAAGGTATTCATAATTTTTGATGCATGCCATATGCTGAAACTTGTCAGAAATAATTGGGCAAGGTGTTGTGTTTTCGAAGACTTCACAGGACAACGAATTGATTATAAATATATTGAACTGCTACATGATGTTCAAGAGAGGGAGAAATGTTCTTTTGGAAATAGGTTGAGAAAAACTCACATGGAATGGAAAAGACAAAAAATGAAGGTATATATATTTTTCCAATTGTATATTGACAATCATTGTAATGAAAATGTATTTTTAGGTGAATCTTGCTGCCCAAACAATGAGTGCAAGTGTGGCTGATGCACTCGAGTTTATGATGAATGATATGCAAGATCCTAACTTTGAGGGAGCTGCAGCAACAATTCGCTTCATTAGATTTATTGATAGATTATTTGATTTGCTGAATTCTAGAAATCCACTGGGCAAATCATATAAAGCACCGATAAAGGAAGAGAACAAGGATTTTTGGAATGATTTTTTTGAAAATGGATTGGAATATTTAAAAGGTCTGAAACATACTAATGGACGACCGATATATGTTTCACAAAACAAAACTCCAATTTTGGGCTTCTCTATAACGATCAAATCAGTTATGGGAATGTATAAAGAGTACATTGGAAGACAAGGTATACTTACATATATCTTGACATACAAATTCAGCCAGGACCACCTTGAACTATTTTTCTGTTGTCTCAGGTATTTACATCAATTTGAAATGTGACAGTAACTCTTCACTTTATGGAATTTTCAGGGGCAAAAATGGTTGGAACAATAATCCGACAGCTTTCCAATTTCACTACACCTTCAAGAGGCTGATGTTGAGACATGAAATCAACTCTTTACATAAAAATTGTTTTGCACTTGACAACATGACAATTCTGACCACATCATCGCAAATACAAATTCAACCAGCAATAACATTGGATGAAATATCTCTCATAAAGAAATATAATATTGACATAAACGATATGGTCATCGATACAGAGGAGTTCCAAGGAATTATCAAATTCTTACCAACTCTCTCTACCCTGACAGATAATGTTGTAGCGTATATTGCAGGATTTGTAGTGAAAAGTATCAAGAAAGTTATCAAGTGTGAAGTGTGCATATCTGCATTAGAAGAAGAGAGGAAAGCCAGCTTAGATCTTGATTATTTCAAATTATTAAACAGAAAAAATAGGGTCGACTCTTTCACTGGATTGATTAAGCCATCTGCAGATGTTGTAAAATGTTGTTCATTTATTGAAAAAAAAATCAAACAAATAATGTTTTCATTACAAACATTTCAGGATCCCTCTTCAATGATGATACATTATTTTCTGCATTGGATGAGCATATATTTGATACATCCATATTCGAAATGAATCACAAAGTGAAGATGTTGAAAACAATTGTGAAAATCTATGGTAAAATTTGTTTTTATAGTTTTTCCAAACTCCAGACTGAAAATGTAAGGGGGGAATTAAAGAGGAAAGAATTATCGAAATTAATACTTTTTTCACACCAATAGTTTGTGTATTTCAGGATTGTTGTATTTTTCAATAAATGTTTATTCCTTTTTTTACTATGTTGTTGTTGACCTCTGACGGAGTGGAGCTCATTTAAAAAAAAACAGTTATATTAATAGATTTTCCCATCTTAATTTCAATATTTTCTGAAAAAGTACCAAATATCACCAAACTATAATATGAATACATATATAGCTTTATATCTCTCAATATCAATAATAGAGAAAATTTCGTCATAGGAGTCATAAAATTCGACTTTTTTTAGAATTTCTCAAAAAAGGTCGATTCGAGATTTACGGAGTGAATCTGGTTATAAAATTATTCTGAGGCCACCCCTGGCACTACTGTCTCTTTACTGCGCATGCTCAAATGTGTACGATGGGCTACGGCAGGTCACGCTTTCATAGCATGATATTGTCCTTCTAGTTCTTTGAGTTCTGTGATCAAACACGAGCAATGACAACTTCCTTTCATACTCGGGTGTTTCGAATCCAGCTAACGCTGATTTACTATCATTTTATGATAATAACTATAAAGATCATTATGAATCATTATTTTTTTTCTCAACTATTGATAGCATTAGTGTCTATAAGTATCTAGTTGAAATAAAATCAAGAGCCACCGGGGTGGACGGATTACAAATTGAAATGCTATTACTTTACTGCCCTCACATTCGGCCCTTTCTTACGCATATTTTCAACACATGCATACTCCATAACAGTTTTCCAGATCGATTGAAGATATCAATGATTTGAGACCCATATCCATTCTACCAGTTTTATCTAAGGTGTTCGAAAAAATAATGAAATTTCAAATAAATTCCCATATTGAAAAATACCACATTTTACCAGTTCACCAATCGGGTTTTAGGAATGGATATAGCTGCACTACTGCCTTGTTAGATGTTACTGATGACATTTTCAGAGATATCGATAGAGGGTATACCATAGCCTTGATTTTATTGGATTTTTCAAAAGTGTTTGATACTATAAATCACTGTTTACTATTCGCTATACTTCACTACATTGGATTCTCAAATAGTGCAATCAGTCTCCTCAAATGTTATCTTACTGACCGTGCCCAGTTTGTCGAAACTGGATCAGGTAAGTCAGATATAAAAAACATTTTCTGTGGTGTGCCCCAAGGCTCCATTCTAGGACCTATAATTTTCTCAATATATATACATGTAACATAACTAGTCGTTTAGTAGGATGCAAACCATATATGTACGCTGATGACACTCAAATTAAATTCACTTTTTCTCATACTGAAGCAAAGATAACTAATATATTAATTAATGAAGAATTATCTAAGCTTGTCTCTTTCTCACTGAAGCATCAATTATCAATAAATCCTTCAAAATCACAAGTTCTGATATTTGGTAAAAACAAGAGTCAAATTGAACAGGAAATCAAAATTAAGATTGATGGAAAAGCCCTGTCATGTGTCAATGTTACCAGAAACCTAGGTTTAGAATTTGACACAGACTTGCGGTTCAAATCTCACATAGGTAAATGCATCAAATGGGCATATGCTAACTTGAAAATGTTATATCCTCATCGACAAGTATTAGAAAAATCGACAAAAATTTTACTTACTGATTCATTGGTATTATCGCATTTTAACTACTGTGATGTAGTACAGTGTTTCTCAACCTTAAGCATAATTTTCAAGGACCCCCTTGATGAAAACAACAGCAATGAATTTCGGACCATTTATTTAGTACTACCTACAAATACAAAAATATATTTTTTTCGGCAACCGTCCGGAAAGTACGTACTTTCCAGACGATTTTTTTTGAGAAAGTGGCATTTTTCCGGCCTAGTCCGGGAAGTACGTACTTCCCGGACTAGGCCGGGAAGAATCACATCGTTGTTGCCATTGTAAATATGAAAATCTTGGTAGTATGGTTTTGATAAATGCAGTTGATCATTACCATAGCAGCAAAATAACGACTGACAGCTATCTGACATAAAATTAGCTAACATTTCAATTTTTGAAAGAAATGTGTTTCTTTGATTTGTTATTCTACACGGTTGCCGAAAAAATTGTGTACGCAACACGCCCGAAAACAGTTTTTTTGGACTCGCAGACTTCCAGGACTCGCTACGCTCGTCCTAGAATTTTTTCCACTCATCCAAAAAAACAGTATTTTCCGGACTTGTTACGTAAAATACTTTTTATCAAAAATACGTCAATGTGAAGGTTGGTGTTGCTTTTTCGCAACTAAATTAGATGTTATTACTAAGTTGTAATCTCAAGTCGGATTCTACTTGTAATCTGTTTCTGTATTTGTTTTTAGTATATACAAGAGCAGATAATGCATTTTCACAGCGATATGTGGTTGAGAAAAGCAGTAAATGTTTTAGTGCTTCTTCTGATATTTCCTTGTTATATTTTCTTATATTAACCCAAAAACTTGATAAAGAGGATTCTTTGAAATTACGTTTCAGAGCTGAATCACAAGATATTTCTATCAATTGGTTTTCTTGGGCCATTGTCAAGCCAGTAATACCAGTAACATCTGTGTTAAAAGGGTCTGATATCCAATTTTTATTTTTGTCAGGTACTGGAAAATATTCCCGAAACGAAGATTTCAAAGCGCCAAGGTGTTTGATCATTTCGTCTCGTACTTGAGTTGGCAACATTGCTCCACCACCAGAGGATCCCAAAAATGCTGACAGTGTAGGAAAGTGATTATAGTTTTTTTGAATTGTACGAGTTTTCCAAAGGTCAAGCTATTTTAGCATTGTTTCAATTTTATCTTCAACTTGGAAGATATTGTTATCTCTCCCTTGTAGACCCAAGTTTACCTCGTTAAAGGCACTGAATATATCAGCTAAATATGCTGCCATTGTGAGCCATTCAAAGTCATTAAAGTGAGCAGCAAGATTATTGTCAGAATTCTTCAAAAAGAACATTCTGATCTCGTCTCTCAGCTCAAAAACACAAGACACAACTTTGCCACGAGACAACCAACGCACTTCAGCATGCAATAACAACTGCTTGTGAATGCTTCCCATTTATTCACAAATTATACGGAAAATAACTTTTCCGGCATATTTTTAGCAGCTAATGCCTCTCCGCTTGCTGGCGCTCGTTTGCCGTGCGTAAGCGTAGCGATCACGAGAATTTTGATGACATTTATTTATTATTGTTAAATAGTCCAGAGATGAGATCGCGGACATACATACATATAGTCGCGAACCCCCTGGGGTCCGCAGACCACGGGTTAAGAAACACTGATGTAGTATATGGGCCTTGCATAGCCAACACAGAAACTAATCGAATCCAACGAGTTCAAAAATCTTGTCTTAGATATATTTATGGTATAAGAAAATATCAAAGTGTCACACATAAGTTGAATGATACAAAATGGCTTAGTATGTCTTCAAGAAGAAAGTTACATTCAGTGACTCATTTTCACAAAATACTTTTAGACTCCTCCATATCTCTATAATGAAATAACCTTCCGTAGTGATGTCCATAATTTGAACACTCGTTTTAGAGGAACTATCACTCCACCAAATCATAAAACTTCAATATTTCAGCGGTATTTTACCTTAACAATCTATCATCTTTACAACCAGGTTCCGGTGAGACTCAAAACATTTTCTGCTGCTAAATTCAGTATTTTTTACAGAAATCTGCAATAAGAAGCTAACATATGAATAGTAACCAGAATTCTAACACAACACAAAAGTTAACTTAGTTAAGTATTATCACTATATATAATGAGAAATCGCCAAAATTTTCTAATTTTTTTTGTTTATTCAAATGCCGATGTGTTTTTTTGCATTATTCTATTATAGTAATCAGGAATGGCACTCGTATCAGTTTCACTGCCTGTCATTCCTGTTTTGCAGTTCTAAATGTTTTGACTTATTTACTTATGTCTTATGTTAAACTGCAAATAAATATCATTATTGTTATTATTATTATTATTATTATTATTATTATTATTATTATTATTATTATTATTATTATTATTATTATTATTATTATTATTATTATTATTATTATTATTATTATTATTATTATTATTATTATTATTATTATTATTATTATTATTATTATTATTATTATTATTATTATTATTATTATTATTATTATTATTATTATTATTATTATTATTATTATTATTATTATTATTATTATTATTATTATTATTATTATTTGAAAATTTGAATTTAATCAATTCCAGTCACGACTCTGCGGTCTCCGACACCACGCAGAGTCGAGCTGGAGAAAAACCAGTGACCACTCCCCACGCCGTGAGGTAAGTGATCACTGGGACCGAGAATCGTGTGCCCTGAGTAAACGCAATGATCCCAGGATGACGGCCTTCTGCATGGCTCCAGCTAAAACGCTTGCCTTTTGTCGGCAAGCTGGAATTTTCTGGAGTTCTGAGAGCAGCGTATGTCGTGTACCACCAAGAGAGCCTATAATCAGGATGACTAGTTCGACAGAATGGTCTGGATAAAGTCTGCGGAGTTCGTAGAGAAGATCTCTATATTTCGTCCGTTTTTCCTCCTCCTTCAAAACGATGTTCGGTTCGGCTGGTGCCGAGAATTCGATCACGAACATCGCTTTCGTTTGATGGTCGAGGAGGACTACATCAGGCTTATTAGCTTGTATCTGCCTGAGGGTGGGGAATGAGAAGTTCCAATAAATTCGGCACCTCTCATTCTCCACAACGGACTCAATATCCCCCGGAGCATAAGGCAGCACTGGAGTTTCATCAATACCGTACGTGTGTCTAAGATGGTAATAGAGCACACGTAATGCCGCATTATGTCTATGGATATAGGCCGAAACTGCATACACCGTGCATGCTGAAAGCAGGTGCATCAGCGTTTCCGGCGCCCTACGGCAGGCCCTGCATCTTACATCAGGGACCTCTATACCCATGACTCGGCTTCGGTAATGTAGGGTATTGAAAACTCCATCCTGGCATGCCATGATGAACCCCTCTGTTTCCGATTTAAGCCCGCCTGACCTTAGGAATGCGAAGGTCAGCTCTTTGGATAAACCCCTGTCTTCAATGTTGTTGAAGAAGACAGAATGTAGAGGTTTATCCATGTGAAGCTGCAGAGTCTTTTTAACTTCTGCAGCTTTGATGCGGGCTTTCCTCCGAGCGTGGTCGAGCTCAGTGACTGAGTCACGGGCTCCACGCTCGGAATCGAAAATCAGAGAGAGCTCATCGGCTGCTCGATGTGCTGCCTTGAATAGGAATGCTCCTACTCCTGCATTCTCATGGCTTATTATTATTATTATTATTATTATTATTATTATTATTATTATTATTATTATTATTATTATTATTATTATTATTATTATTATTATTATTATTATTATTATTATTATTATTATTATTATTATTATTATTATTATTATTATTATTATTATTATTATTATTATTATTATTATTATTATTATTATTATTATTATTATTATTATTATTATTATTATTATTATTATTATTATTATTATTATTATTATTATTATTATTATTATTATTATTATTATTATTATTATTATTATTATTATTATTATTATTATTATTATTATTATTATTATTATTATTATTATTATTATTATATATATACAGTGTAACGAAGTTACTTAAATTTTGATACATACTGTATATAGTAGTAATCGGGTAGTATCCTAGGGTGAACATCATGCTAGGAATTCCGTTCTTCTTCGTAACGATATGTTTTCACACACCGGAAGTGTTTTAGTAAATATCAAGTTAGTGCGAAGTCATGGTTTGATGAATACGAAGTCGTTGGAAGTGAACATCGTTCATAACCTCCAAATTAAAAAGTTTGTAATAAGTGTTCGTGTTCGTTGAAATAAATTAGTTATCAAGTTGAAACTCGGTCGTCGTTCACTTCTACCCACGAAGATCGTAACACTATGTTTGATCCACGTTCTGTGGAACAAGCTGAACATTTTCGAATGAATTCTCGTCTTCCTCTTCAACATATTCAACTTTGAAATTTTCTTCGTTATGACAAGGTTTGTTGAATTTTCTCATACTTGTACAGTTTGTCGAAGTTGAGATAGTTAAGCTACGAGATCTGAATAAAGACTGGTTTTATTGAATCAGAATCTAATACTACAGGTAAATGAACCATCTTCCGTACACATTACACGTTTCCCCTTCACACAATGATGAATTTGTTATAAAACACCTTTAACTCTTAGTTTCACAATTACTTTACAGGTACAAAAATCACCACAGTTTCAGTATTATACAGTGTGTACCAGCCAAATGGAATAAATTCGTTAATGAAGAAACGGTGGCGTTTTAGGAAAAACGCTCGGACACGTCGATTTGTATCTTTAGTTGCGCTATTCAAAAAAAAAACTTTTTATACAGGGTGTGTCATGCCACAGTGGCCAATATCAACTTTCTTATTTTAAATGCAACACCTTGTATTTTATTTCATTTTCAGACTCTTCCTGAAGAGCTGATTTCGTCGATCTATCATACTTGGGGTATAGCGCGTACGATTACAGATATATAGGTTGTGAAAAATCGAGATTTTTCAAATTTAGGAATTTTTTGTGCCGAAACTATCCATTCTTGCTCAAAACGGCTTACATGTCCCTATCTCAACTTTCCATTTACTATCGATTGATATTTAATTTAAACAAATACGGGTGGTTCAAAATTTTGAGATTTGCATCACCTTCTATTTGTTTCTATTAAATGTCAGTAGATAGTAAATGAAAAGTTAAGATAGGAACATGTAAGCCGTTTTGAGCAGAAATGATTAGTTTCGACACAAAAAATTCCTAAAGTTGAAAAATCTCGATCTTTCACACCCTATATCTCTGTAATATTTCGCGCTATACCCCAAGTATGATAGATCAACGAAATCAGCTCTTCATGAAGAATCTAAAAATGAAATAAAATACAGGGTGTTGCATTTAAAATAAGAAAGTTGATATTGGCCACTGTGGCATGACACACCCTGTATAAAAAGTTTAAAAAAAAAAAAAAAAAAAAAAAAAAAAAAAAAAAAAAAAAAAAAAAAAAAAAAAAAAAAGCGCAACTTAAGATACAAATCGACGTGTCCGAGCGTTTTTCCTAAAACGCCACCGTTTATTTATTAACGAATTTTCTCCATTTGGCTGACACTGTATAGAAAGCTTTAACTGGACAATACAATTTTGAATAGGTACTTATAATTGAAAGATTGATCGACTCACCTGAAGGATGATCAATCACAATTATTTGAATATCGTAATCCTCCTTTGGTTGATGATAGATACCATTATTTTGGTGTCGAGTGTACACATCTTGAGAGTAGGTATTCGGAAGTTTTTTATCATCGCTGATATCCCGCTAGCCTGCGTCGGTCATTCAGTCTAGATTTTGTGGCTGTGGTCGCACTTCCAACGGGGATTGAATTATTGGTGGTGGGAGGGTTGTACCAAAGGAGGACTACGATATTCAAATAATTGTGATTGATCATCCTTCAGGTAAGTAGATCAATCTTTCAATTATTTTTCATATCTTCGTCCTCCTTTGGTTGATGATAGCTGTTGAGAGATTCAAAGTGCGACCTGATAAAATGCAAATCCATTCAATAACAAAAGTAGAATTTGATACAACATTCAATAGATATTGATTTTAACAATAATAAGTATTTCCTCCACCAATCAATATACATTCTTAGATATAATTAGGCTAATTTTTATAATTAACTATTTACAAAATCTCCCTGTTGGGGAATTAATGGTTTGTTGTAAAAGTATTGAAAACTGTCGATGTCTCTGACCAACCTGCGGATCTCCTGATAAGATCTATGTTCAAACCTTCTCTATATGCAGCCGAAGTGGCTGCGTGTCTAACACTATGACTCGGAAACATTTTCGTGTCAATACCACTCATGAGGAGCATTTCTTTTATTCATCGACTAATGGATTGTGTTGTCGCTGGATGGAAGGGTTTTCTATGGGTTGAAATAAGAGTTCTGAATTTTGATGCTCTAATAGGTTTTGTTTTTTCCATATAATGTTGGATTGTTTGAGCAACACATAATTCTGGTTTTTGTTCAAAGAAAGGGATAACTAAATATGGTTGTGTTCTGTTTGGACCTGATGTTTTTATTCTGTCAGCAATTTTGATTTCGAGTTGATTTCCATTATTCATAATATAATCTAAGGTTATTTTTGATAATGTCTGCACCCTATGGGCCGTAGAGATGGCCAACAGGGCGACAAGTTTTAACGTTAACTCCTTAAGGGTTAGATTTTCTAATGAAAACATTGAGCTCAATTTTTGAAGAAGTTGGGAAGGTTCCCATGTGAATGAATATTTGGGTATCGAGGGATTGATATTGTATGACCCTTTAAAAATCTTTTCAAAATTATCTGATCCTCTGATTTGAAGTCGAATTGAAGATGCATATGATAACTTATGATTCAACAAGTCACTTGGGAACTTGAGGATATTTGATAAGTTGTACTCCTGAGGATTTATTTTTTGGCACTGACAGTATTTCCACCACTTTTGAAAAAGTGGTGGAAAGTGAACTTGTGTACTGATTCAATGTTTTCTGCCCTAATGAAGCCATCATAATATTTACTGCCTCTTCTGGCACTTTTCTTGAAAACCCGTTGCGGATGATTTCCCTGTCACCAGGGAAAGGTCCTGGTGAAGTGGGTGACGCTCTCTGAAAGGAGAGAGCAGAAGTTCTTCATTAGGATGAAATTTTATAGGCTCTGATACTAATAGCTCCTGAAATCTCGTATACCAAGATTGTGTGGGCCAGTCAGGAACAATCACAATACCCGTGGCTCTATCCAGTATGATGTTTGATGTATTAGAGAAAATGGTGGGAATGCGTAAAAATATTTTTTACCCCAGTTCAGAGTGAAAGCGTCTGTGGCTATAGAATATGGATCTGAGTCCCAAGAGAAAACTGAGGCACTCTTAGCGTTTAATGTTGGCAAATAAGTCGATTATGGGTGTTCCAAATTTATTAATAATTTTTTGGAATGCTCTGGGATTCAATTCATATTCTCTATCCACCGACTTCAACCTGGATAGTTTATCTGCATTTTTATTGTCTTAAGAACGTAAATATGCAGCGACCACAAAAATATTTTTTCTCTCACACCATAACCACAATTCTCTTGTTATTGCATTGAGACCCTGATATCTCGTTCTTCCCATTTTCTTTGTACATGCTACCGCCGTGATATTATCTATACGTAACAAAATATTACAGTTTATCGATTTTTTGGCAAAACTCTTGAGATCAAAACTAGCAGCACATATTTCTAACCGGTTTGTATGTTTTATTTTCATTTCCTCACTCCAGAATCCTTTTGCTTCCATACCTTCACAATATCCTGAATTAGAAGCATCTGAAAAAATGTCAAAAGCGAAATCCCCTCTTTTGATTGGTCTTTTAAAATCAGATATGTTTTTCAACCATCAGAGAAATTCTTTATCCAAGGATTTCGGAATTTTCATTTTAGCTTGAAAATTGCCTCTATTACTTTTAAGTGCTCCATGTTTTTCTATTTCAAAGTTTTTAATATGAAGCCAACCATATGAAGAAGTGGGGGCTATGGACACGAATTTCCCTATTAACGAAGCAAATTCTATTACTTTACATTCAGTTTTCATTTTTTAAATTATTTTCGTGATATTTTGGACTTTATTTTGTGGTAAAGTGATTGTCATCCTGACGCTATTAAAAATAAATCCCAGATATTTGATTTCCTGGTTTGATATGATGTTACTTTTTTATAATTAATGATGAATCCCAAACTTGTGAGAAGATTTTTTGCTTCGTTAACATAAACCTGACAAAGAGAGTAAGTTTTTCCAATGAAAATCAATTCATCTAAATAAGTGACCAAAGTACAACCTTTTTTCCTCGAATACGTTTCTATGGGTTTCAATAGCTTTGTAAACAAAAACGAGGCAAAATTAATTCCGAATGGTCGCATGTAAGCTCGTATAATTTTCCTCTTAGTTGGAGTTATGATAACAGAGATAACAGGTCTAAAAAATCGGGATTTTTCAACTTTGGGAATCGTATATTCCGAAACTATCACATACAGGATGGTTCCGAATTCAGAATAATCAACCAACCTGTATTTGATTCAATTGATCATCAATCGATGGTAATTGAGAGAATCAATATATTCAAGAAATATTTCGTCAGCGCCCTCATCCTAAATTGAAGCTTCATTCGAAATTTATTCGTGAGCCAGCTGAACGCGGGAAATTCGTATGCATATCTGGGTACATAAAATTTTATAATAAATCAATGTGATTGCTGACTGAATCAATAGGATGTGCTATAGTGTAGGTGGTTGATCTGTGCCCAAATAACTCTCGTAGACGTGATTCATCGGATAGTGTGTCATGATGGATGTTTGCAACCAATTTTATAATCATATTTCAATCTGAAGTTCTATGAAAGAGTTTTCATAATATTTTGATTTTCTTGGAATTGCTAGAGTATTTATTAACATAACAATTTGAAAATTTGACGACGAATCATTGAAGTATATTGAAATCTCCAAAATCGTTGCCAAAAAACATAATTAAGCTAATTACGTCGCACCACGAAATTCTGCCCCTGTTGAAATATGAATAACTTTTTTCTGCTTTGAACAATTTGAATTATGTTCACACTGTTCGCTAGCTCAGTCCTTCAGCTATAATCTCGTACTTCTTCGATACATGAGATTTCTTCCCTAAAATTGCTACAGGATGTTTTTTGAAACTCTGCAAAATTTCGGAATATTAAAAAGGATCTCAAATGAAGAAAAACAGTTTTTTCTCATTACCTTTGACCATCTCTAAAATTGTATTCATATCTCTTTTATTTACAGAGTGATCTCAAAAAATCAATTTTTTTGGTTTTGCAGACATAACATTTTTCCTCTTCAACCGATTTTCAAAATCTCAGGCTCATTTTGAAGCTGAAACTTTATATGATGAGATATAAAGATCGAAATCAACTCAACATGAACATTCAAGATCGATGGTTTCCTCAAAGGTGACCCAAATCTGAAACATACTGTAAATCCCGATTGGGAGGAGAATTAAATCAAAATCAACTTGTTTTCGGAAGCATCTTTCATTCTGAATACGTCCAGATCTTTTTTCTTTCACTAGTCAAAAATTGTGCGTGAGGAAACCAAATTGAAACGCCATGTTCTCGAAAAAAAATCAGCCAAAAAAATGCATGGTCCGTAACCAACGTAACAAGAATCATAATGAGTGAATGACAAGACAGGTTGAAAATCACGTTCTCGTGAAAATGAAGATCAGGAAAGAAAAAATTATTCGTAGGTCTTTCTTTTCCGAAGATTGAAGACTTCATAAACAAATTCGAAATAAAAAGAAAATTCTGAACACTTCTAAATTTCAGGGCAACTTTCTCAACCCCCTATACATCATGCTTCGGATATTTTTCAAAGGTTTTAATTTTTGAGACTCCCAAAAAAATTTATACGTACGCCTATTAAAAAAAATTGATCTTTGATCAACTTTTCCCGCTGAACAAAGCTATGGGTACCGCTTGTCTCGATTCTGAAAAATAACTTTTTTTCGCCCTGTACATCAAACTATGATAATTGTAGTACCCGAGATTGAGCGATTCTTAGTGGTTTTGTACGAAACTCACGAGAATAATTTGTGGAAAAATCTCCTTTCCCTTCATCCGTACTCAAAGTACCCCAAGGATGGAAGGAGGGGTAAGCATTATTTTTTCAAATCTCCGATCCCGATGTGGGGGTCAGGTGAAATATGTTTACCGATATATCTAACCGTTTGACCTGCAAAAATTTTACCCCCAAAAAAATTTTGGGGGGTGGAAGTCAACAACAGTCTTCTTGGTGGTGATATTTTCGTTTCGATCAATCAACGTTTTGGATATTTTTCTTTTTTAATCGGGATTTCGTGGTGGATTTAGATTTGGGTCACCTTTGCAGAAACCCTTGATCTTTAATATTCATTTTTAGTCATTTCTAATCTTCATCTCTGTTGATCTAACGTTTCAGTTTCGAAATGATTCTGATATTTCGATAATCGGTTGAAGAGGAAAAAAGTTATGACTGCAAAACCAAAAAATTGATTTTTTGAGGTAACTCTGTAAATAAAAGAGATAAGGAGACAATTCTGGATATGGCTCAAGTTAATGAGATCACCTTTATGCCTCTGCTGTTGAAGTTTAATATAACTGTTTTTCTTCATTTAGGATCCTTTTAAAAATTCCGAAATTTTGAACAGTTTCAAAAAACATTATGTTGCAATTTTATGGAAAAAATCTCATGCGACGCAAAAGTATGAGATTATAGCTGAAAAACTGAGCTAGCAAACAGCGCAAACAGAATTCGAATTGTTCAAATCAGAAAAAAGTTATTCAAATTTCAACAGGGGCAAAATTTCAAGGTGCGACGTAATTAGTGTTTCGTAGTTTATTTACCGAAGTGTCGTAATATCTATAATATTACTTATACAATTAACATTTTTCTTTTGCGAAAGAGGGCTCAGGGCTCATCAAGATAATATATATGACCGTGCTAACCGTGAAATATTCTTTCATCTACCAAAATTGCTCCCTCACACCGGGTAGGGACTTGAAGTTCCCAAATCCATACTATAGATTGCAATTTGGTGGTGGAGAGGGGTCAATTCATCATTCATCATTTGATAGTTTCTTTGAAAACATCAAATGAATGTTTCCTGTTTTGATGATCAGATCAGAGCAATTTTTCTCATCGGGATTGTTTATTTATTGAAATTTAGAAAATTATTTCTTTTTTTTTTTCTTTCAAAACTCATCCCCTCATCGACTTTGTGCATCTATAGGTATTTCACTTCATATTTCTAATCTAAAATTATTTCTGGCATCGCATATTGCATTCTGACCAAATTTCGCGTCGTCAAGTTCTGATGCCTAATAGACCTTTGTGCATGATTTTTACCGGATGAGCACATTTTTAAGATGATTTCAACAAATTGCTCCCTCACACCGGGTAGGGACTTGAAGTTCCCAAATCCATACTATAGATTGCAATTTGGTGGTGGAGAGGGGTCAATTCATCATTCATCATTTGATAGTTTCTTTGAAAACATCAAATGAATGTTTCCTGTTTTGATGATCAGATCAGAGCAATTTTTCTCATCGGGATTGTTTATTTATTGAAATTTAGAAAATCATTTCTTTTTTTTTTCTTTCAAAACTCATCCCCTCATCGACTTTGTGCATCTATAGGTATTTCACTTCATATTTCTAATCTAAAATTATTTCTGGCATCGCATATTGCATTCTGACCAAATTTCGCGTCGTCAAGTTCTGATGCCTAATAGACCTTTGTGCATGATTTTTACCGGATGAGCACATTTTTAAGATGATTTCAACAAGAAATTAAACGTGTTATCTCAGTTCCTATTAGGGAACATTTCATGTGGTTTCAAGAATATCTTGATGAATTGCAGAGATCTACGAAAAAAACAATATATTGTGATGATTTATGCATAGTAATTTGATCAAATCTATCATATCTGGTATATAAAATACTTCGATGCAGTGTACAACTTAATGGAAAAATAAATTGTTACATATTTTCAAAAGATTACCTCGACGAAATGTAAATGATATATGTAGTTCAAATGTTTGAAACAAATCTTATTCTCATATTATCGATGTCCCATTCTGTCAAGAACTTTCCCTTTTAGTATTATGGAAAATCATTGAAATATCCAGTTTCCCTGATCCCAATCCCAAACATCAAATCAGCACTTTCATGATATAGCTACATTTATACAGTTTATCAATCTTCCATTGACAATGAAATCCTTCTCACTTACTTGGGGTGAGCTAGGAGCATTCCAGATTGATGGACGGGCCATCGATATCGCTGCTAGTTTTTCTGATTCGGTTCTCGAGGTTGTTCAATAATCCGATCGTCAGATGCAGCATGAAAAACAAAAGATATAGCGCCATCGGTAAATTCAGCAACTCCGAGTGAGGTTTTCGAACATTTCAATAAATCTTTCTAGATAGTCACTCGACAGCTACGCGATGTTACGAAGATAGCGCAAATACGATAACTTGTGAGTATTCTTCAAGTTTAAAAGATGTTTTTTCCGAATGCAACTATAGAATAACCCCAGATATTCTGATCAAAGAAGAAGAAGTAAAAACTAAATGAGAATGCATTATGAAATTCAATCAGATGTAACTATTCAGAAAAGTTTATATTAAACAAAATTTGAATCTACTCGAATGCCCTTATAGAGGAAGTTGGCAAAAATACGTAAAACAAGTATGGAAAATGACATATATCGCATGAGTGGTCGGTAACGTAACGAGTGAAGGAAATGCACTTTCTAATGAAATGTGTACACTATTTTTCCTACCACCCTGAATACTTTCATTTCCCGGAAAGTCATATCGAATATGTAAGTTGACCGGTCTCTATAATTTCAGGGTTTCGGAACCCTTCAGTTGAAACCACATGTGTACAAAAATGTCAAAATTTTGAAAGACACGCAATCAACAATTATTCAGCAGTGTATATTGAACATTAACCGATAAATAGTTGGTTCGTTATCTCGTTATCTAAAAAGTGGAAACATATGTGATGCAGGCAATGTGAATGATGCCACTCACTGCCATCAACATCATCGGACATGTAGTTGGTGCTAGTTCCAGACTAATTTTCATCAAAGTGAATGTAGAGTTCATGTCTCACTGACACATTGAAATTATGGTTATTAATTCTCTTTTCAATACGAGAAGAGGCAGAAAATCCAATGAATATAAATATTGTGTAACAAAAGCGCTTATGGTGACAGTTAGTACCAACTAATATAATCATCTCAATCATTTCTATCCATATACATGCGACTGTGTGATATTTTTCATTTCAACACGTGTGCTTTTTTCTTTCAAAACTACGCGGGGGTGGTTGGCCTTCGATCCAACCAAAATGTTCGGCGATCATATCATCTTGGGTTTCAGTTGTTTTAATCAACGAAATGCCGGACAATAACAAATGATAAATTTTTATTAGAATATTTAAGCAACAATAAATAGCGCCACTGCGCGTCGTATCCAACCTACACGTTCGGCAATGCCGTCCGCCCAAACATTTTTTTTAACAATAACACATGATTCGAGAACCCGAGTTTTTTTATACAGTTCGACTAACGTGACCCCCACCCTTTGGTCCACGATTTTTATTAGGCGAAATTGGGATCAGGAAGGTTCATTTACTGATGAGTGTGAACAAAAATCCGTTGTGGGCTTCCGGTATATAAGAGAAAAGGTGATAATTGATTGAATATTAGTATAGGCATGGGATTTAAGTATCAATAAAATTCATTGTGCAAACGTTACGTTTCCGCACTCGCCACTTTCCACACTTGTTACGTAATATCACGAAAAACTGACAACACTCTAGACTCCTAAACCACTTTCATAAGTCCGTTAGAATCAGAATCGGTAGAAAGTCGTCCCGTCTCATAGAGATTAAGAGACTATATTCTAGTTGTAATTTTGGTTTGCCCAGTGGTCTGAACCGAAAAGCCTGAGGGTTCTTCTCATGGCTTCATGTTCAAGATATAGGGGCGGTAGCCCTATCAGAACCTTGATAACTCTGGTGAGCGATGTCCTCATTCTCGCTATTTCCCCTGAACATGCAAGCTATTGTATCTTATCAAGCAGGAGCTTGGTCTTGCACTTGCCACCATACCACGGCATCATATGTTATGATTGGGCGAATGACAGCCTCATAGATCCAAACGAGGATTTCCTGTGTGACTCCTCATTCGCTCCTGAGGGCTCTTCTACAGCATGAATAGGCATTGGTAGCCTTCGTTGTACATTTCGCAATATGCTCGTTCCAGGTAAATTCAGTTCCAGGGTGATTCCTGGATAGTTTGTCGACCTAGCTTTCTTATGGCAAAACCTCCCCAGGCTGGTGTGTGTCTGGCATAGTTTCCAATTTTCACTTTGTGGTGAAAAGCACTATATCAACTTTTTCAGACTTGTTTATTTCTGAGTTGATGCTGTTTAACACTAGGCACTATGAGAGAGCGAAAAGCACCTACGACTTAGTTCAGCATCAGCATTTTCCTGATCCATCGTGTATCATAAATGCTTGTGGTTCTGTGGTGGCATTGTAGCAGTTGGCAACACTGCGACCTCAGTCACAACAAAAGTAATGACAGTTGACATTCATTAGAATTAGATTAGACTAGGCTGGAGCTGGATTAGACAGCAAGCAATGTTATAAACCACTTTTGTATTAACAATATTTAATAAAGGCCAATACTCTTGTCGTATTGAAATTATTGTGAACTGGATCACAAGAATAATACATGGTGTCAGGTAACTGGTAACTCGAAAATCAGTGTAGACTAAAGTAGCCAAACTTGTTTGAAAAACAAAATGGAGAACGTGTTCAAACCGCCAGAACCACTTGTGTTGGATGGTAACATATCAGAAAACTGGAGGAAATTCAGTCAGAGGTTTGATTTGTTTTTAACCGCGACAGATCTAGCTAGTAAGCCTGAAGAAAAGAAAATTGCCGTTCTGTTAAGCTTAATAGGAGATGAAGCACTAGAGCTTTACAACACGTTTTCCTTTGATAACAATGAACAAAAGACACTGGAGTCTATTAAAACGAAGTATGATAACTATTGTTCGCCGAAGAAGAACATAATCTTTGAAAGATTCAAATTCAATAGTATAGTCCAGAAAGAAGCTCAACCTTTTGATAATTTTGTAACGGAATTACGAAAAGCAGTACAGACAACAGGGTATTCTGATACTGATGATATGATCAGGGACAGAATCGTCATGGGAATTTATGATAAGACAACACAGGAACGTCTTTTAAGAGAATCAACTTTAAATCTTGATAAAGCCATTAACTTTTGCCGAGCTATTGAAGTCAGTAAAAGTCAGTCGAAAGTTTTGCAAAATGAGTCTGAAGTACATGCTATGAAAGCTAGAAGCACATCGAATAGTGGAGACAAGAAGCCCTGCAGATACTGTGGATATAAGCACCCACCAAGACAGTGTCCAGCATACCGCAAAACTTGTGCAAAATGCCAACGTCGCAATCACTTTGCAAGTATGTGTAGAGAAGAAAATATGCAAACCAAAGAGAAGACAGTAGAGAAAAGAAAGAAAAGTGTGAATGAAGTAGCACAATCCAGAGAAAATGAAGAAAGTAATGAAAGTGACTATGATTTCTATGTAGACTCCATTGAAAAAAGTGTAGGATCGTTAAGAGGTAGTGGAATGTCAATGTGGACAAAAAAGGTATTTATTAATAATAAACCTGTAGATTTCAAACTTGATACTGGTGCAGAGGTAAGCGTAATGCCAGGTAATATTCTAAAACATATTGATCCGACTATAAGGCTTCGGAAAAGTAATGTCTCGCTAGTAGCATATGGCAGTAACCAGTTCAAGCTTGAAACCATAGGTGAAGCAGAATTACAGTGCAGAGTAACAGATAAGTGTGTTAAAATTAAGTTTATAATAGTAAAAGCACAGAATCAAAAACCATTGTTAGGACTAAAAGATTGCGTAAATCTAAACTTGATAAGTCGAATTGATAGTGTAAATGTTGAATCATATGAAAATGTGTTGAAAGATTATCAAAGTGTATTTGAAGGTTTGGGAAACTTTCCTGGTGAGCATCATATCACCCTTAAAGAAAATGTTACACCTAAAATCACACCGATCAGGCGGGTACCTCAAACTCTTCATGATAGGCTTAAATCTAAATTAGTAGAAATGGAATCACAAGGAATTATCAGAAAGGTGGAAAAACCAACAGAATGGGTCCACCCTCTAGTGATAGTCGAAAAACGTAATGGTGATCTGAGGCTCTGTTTGGACCCTAAACATTTGAATAATGCCATAAAGCGTGAACATTTTTTAATTCCGTCCTTAGATGAAATTGCTGGAAAATTAAATAATAAAAAGTATTTTACCGTGCTTGACATGAAGGACGGTTATTGGCAAGTTTGTCTTGATTCAAGTAGTGCTGATCTGTGCACCTTTGGCACACCATTTGGTCGTTATCAGTTCACTAGACTAGCTTTTGGAATTTGTTCTGCCCCGGAAGTTTTTCAAAGAAAAAACTATGAGATATTTGGTGATCTAGACGGGGTCGGGTTGTATTTTGATGATCTCATCATAACAGGAGAGACAGAGATTGAGCATGATAAGAATTTGAAACGTGTATTGGATAGAGCATTGAAGTACAACATAAAGTTTAATAAATCAAAAATGCAATATAAACTAACTAGTGTCAAATTCATGGGCCAAATATTTTCTAAAAAGGGCGTGGAAACAAATGTAAATTATACTAATGCTATACGTGATATGCCAAATCCTCAAAATAAAAAAGAATTATTGCGTTTTTTAGGAATGGTAAAATACATTGGTAAATTTATCCCCAACTTGTCAAAAATAACTGCACCCTTAAGGCACCTTACTAGACTTGATGTTGACTGGCAGTGGACTGATCAGCATCAAACAACTGTACAACAGTTGAAGCATTTACTAACAAATGCACCTGTGTTATCATTTTTTGACCCTTGTAAAGCAGTAGAAATTGAAACTGATAGTTCTAAAGATGGGCTAGGAGCATGTTTACTGCAAGAAGGACATCCAGTTGCATTTGCTTCACGTAGCCTAACAAAAACTGAAGAAAAGTACGCTCAAATTGAAAAAGAAGCTCTAGCAATTCTGTTTGCTGCACAAAAATTTCATCATTTCATTTATGGGCTTAATGTGATAGTACATAGTGACCACAAGCCCTTGGAGACTATTTTTAAAAAAGATATCCAAGCTATTTCGCCCAGGCTGCAGAGAATTCGTCTCAAACTATTGTACTACAATTTGACAATCACATATAGACGAGGAAAATATATGTATATTTCAGACACTTTGTCGAGAGCATTCCTCACTAATGACTCGGGTTTAAAATCAAATGAGGAAATTGAATACGCTGTACATTCGATATATAACTATTTGCCTATGTCAGAAAAAAGAAAAGAACAATTCAAACGTGAAACTCAAAATGACCCCATTTTGAACTTAATAATAACATATCTTAATAACTCATGGCCAAAGAATAAAAAACATATGCCCGAAAATGTAAAAATTTACTTTAATCTGAAGGATAAACTTTCTATGTATGATAACCTAATATTTTTAGAAAATAAACTAATAGTTCCAACTGTACTCCGCAATGAAATGATAAAACTCTTACATGAAGGCCACTTCGGCATTGAAAAAACTAAGTCGTTGGCAAGGAAAACATTTTATTGGCCAGGCATAACATCCGATATAGAGAAGTTCATAAAAAAGTGCAAAGTTTGTGAAAAATTTGCTCGTAAAAATCCAAAAGAGACTCTAATGCCGTATCCAATACCGACTCGCTGTTGGGAACGTTTAGGCATAGATATATTTACCTTTGCAAATGTAAGCTATGTAGTACTATTTGATGCATACTCTAACTGGCTGGAATTATTGGAAATAAGAAATAAAAATGCAGAGTCTGTAATAAATCAAATAAAACCAGTATTCGCCCGATTTGGACCACCAGACATCCTAGTTGCGGACAATGTACCCTTCAATAGTGAACAATTTAGAAAATTTGCTGAGGACTGGAATTTTAAATTATGTTACAGGAGTCCAAACTTTCCTCAATCCAATGGACTTGCTGAAAAGGCAGTGTCGATTTCAAAAAATATTGTAAAAAAATCATTAGAGGGAGGAAAAGATATACAGATATCATTGCTCAACTATAGAAACATACCCCTTAAAAACATGGATTATTCACCATCACAGTTATTAAATAGCCGTCGATGTAAAACAAATATACCGACTTCAGTAGACCTACAGCTTCAAACTATTTGTAAGTCTCTGCGTGCTAAAAAAAGTCATCCTACATTTGTAAATTTTAATATCTCGTTCGATTTGCTCAACTTTCGCTTCGCAACAAATTCCATACTGTTGAAAATAAGTTTCGAAGTATGTTATTATTTTCATCGTCTCAGGAATCAGGAAGAAATGAAAGGACTGTTTGTTTTGTCTCGGATTTGAAGAAAACATGAAAAATTAAAATAATAATTGCTTACGTGAACTTTTTTATAAAAGCTCCTCACGTTCTAGCGCTACTTCTTCAGCGTTACCCCAATACTTAGGTATCAAAACCCCATTACACGGTGGCTGTTTTTCAGAGAGCGGCTATGGGATTCGAAAACACATCTCATGAATTTTCAGTGGAAATTTAGATGTGAAAAAAAATATATAGCAAACCAAATGGGCACCACCTCAGAGATAATTAATAAAGAAGGACAGGGTAGGACAAATCAAAAATATCAAATCAGGTCTATTGAAATCCATGCTGATACAGGATGACTCACTACTAGCGTAAGAAACATTTAAAGCGAAACGGCAAAATCGAAAGTATACGTCACTTTAGTAGTTTGTATGAAGGCTTCTGTTAGTGAAATCGTATGTGCCAAAATAGAAGATAGAAAATGTTATATATTCTCTGATTGAATGTTGAAATTGATTGATGATTGAAATTATTATCGAAGTGAAAACTTGGGGCCTGTGGCTGTGTCACAAAATTGTAGGAATAGTCTTTGCAAGGTTATTTCAGATACCGAAAAGGGTTTCAATCAGCTGTACTCACGGCGGCAAATCTTTTGTGAACCTGCCGCTTTTATTAGCAACATTGGGTCAAAGATGCTGTAACTATTTGTCAAAGCAAGGTTATCAAGCGATATCGAAAATTTCGAAAAATGATCATGACGACAATATTAAAAAAATGGGTTCCAGAAAACTCCAAGACATCTTTTCAAAAATACACTCCTCAAAACATATAACATTTGTTTCCCAACTGGAAATCCCGAATTATTTATTCATTGACCTTTACCCAGGCCGACGACGGAGGCCGTGCTACTATAGTGTCTATGTCTATAATTTTATGGCATATTATAAGCTTATATCGTCATAGTCACGATATCAATAAAAGAGGTCATAACTCCATTTGGGATGTTAGAGATGCTATAATTTCCTCTATAAACAAGTATCATAGCAACAATATAACAATAACAACATTTCTGATTCGAACATACTGGAAATATGATGATTTATTTCTGGGCGAGAAAGAGACAGTGGACTGTAATATTTCGAGATTTTTATATTTCATAATTTTGAATCGCAAGTGACAAGAGGTGCGAAAATGGCCACTCACCAGTGGGTTCTCGGAATCTGGTCTAAAGTGGCGGCCGCCTCAGGATTCTGATGTGATGACCCATCAACATAAGCACCACCGAAAGGACTTGTCACAAAGTTTGGGGTGTTGTTTGCTTAATTATTGCACACTCACAAAAAATGAGTTTTTGTATCCGGTAAACTTTTCACCTGATTATAGCGAGTTTGAGAGTGCCTTCTGTGCACCGTCCCAATCTTCTCGGGGGAGTCGTGGCCAAAATTCTCTTGTCACTATCACGCGTAAATATTTAGCCTAAATCGCTATACTGCGTGGCACAAATCATTTGCATAATTTAGCAAGACTCTAGAAAGGTATTTGTGATATTATAAGTATACATGTATCATAATAATATGAAAACTGACCAATTTCGTTGTATTTGGTCAGAAATATAATTATGTATGTACCACGAGAATTAATAAGCCTTGATAACATCAGGCAATTGCTGTCCCTCGGGCCAGAGGCCCTCGAAATGCAAACTCTACCATCGGTAATCAAGTCCTTTATAAATTTCTTGATATATAAATAACTATTATTTCTGACTAATTTTAACGGAATAAATGTTTCAATTTATCATCTTCCCAGTATATTCGAATCAGGAATCTGATGTTGCTAGATTTTTGCTATGGTACTCGTTTATAGAAGGGATTATAGCATCTCTGACATGTCAAAGGAGTTATGACCCTCTTTATTGATATCGTAACTATGACGATATAAGCTTATAATATGCCGGTCAGAAATAAAATATTGTTCAATGAGACTGCATTAACTGAAAAAACTAACCTATCAGTGGTGGTCCAGATCACCATTTACGGTGTATTTTTGAGAAAGGAACAACAGTTGATTGATATCGTGCTATTTTATTTCATGAGACTGCCTGAACCAAACAAACTAACCTATTAGTGGGGGTCCGGATCACTATTTTCGATGTATTTTTGAGAAAGGAACAACAATTGATTGATAATTGGAAGAAATAAAAGTCTACTTTGAAATCCCGGCTCAATCAACGCGCTATCGCGCTATATTATTCGATGATACTGCCTGAACCAAACAAACTAACCTATCATTGAGTGTCCGGATCACTATTTTCGTGAATTTTTTCAAACGGAACAATTAAAAAAAAGAATTAATTAGTAGGAATCGAACCCGGTACACCTAGCTTGAGAGGCAAATGCGCTACCAACTACGGTATTGTATCTTTTAAAATACGTTTCCCACCCTTTCTATGCGCATGTACCCTAGCCATAGATCTTACTGCTTACGCTAGATCCGGCATCCTGCAGTAATTTTTAGGTCAAGAGGGGTCTGCAAGAAAGTAGGTAGGTACAACACATGTATGTACGTGGTATGTACGTGGTACAACACATGTATGGACAAAAATAAAAACGACCAATCAATGGCCTAGTACTTTCAACCCCCCGGACCTACAAAACAAGTAACCTGGAAACCGTATCTAGCGTAAGCAATAATATCTATTCGCAGATTGCGCAGACGCAGACGCTAATGCTAGAACGGGGGTCCAAGGCGTTCGGTAGGGAAAGACCGAGTCAGAGATGAGGTGCTTGGAGCTTCTAGCCCTTCCCCAGGCCGCCGAGGAAGCGAGGAGGCGCGGCCTTGTAGGTGATGTGGCGCTGCCCCAGATCCGGACGTCAGCCAACGCACTCGGGGTGTACCCTTGCAGGAGGCGAATGGCAGCACGGATGGACCTCATCTACGGGGTGGCGGACCGCGTATCCTGGGGCAGGATGCCAACGACGAGGAATGGAGTGCGCACTCCTGTCACGACCTGGGTTAGCTACCCCGTTGTCGGACCTTATTTGAGGGGTTATGCTTGGCAGCAAGAGGTTAATTGAATAATACTTGTGGAAGAAGACATGATAATAGTGACTGAAAAAGTATATTGAGAATAAAACGAAGTGAATGTGAAATAAAGTGAACAACTTGATAAAAGAACGTGAATAGTGAATACAGTGATTAAAAACAAGTGATTAAAAACATGTGACTTATTATCTAGGAAAACAAGTGAACAATCATTTAGTGTTTAAAAGCAATTTATTAAATTGAGTACGAATTTACAACAATATTCGACTTTTATTCAACTTGACAAATACAACATATATGTCAAAATAATTTTTCTTTTTAACATAATCGAAATAATTCATAGGGTGTCACTTGGACTGTCTCTAATATGTGTTCCTTTCTTGGTCTTTATCTTCGGAACCCTTATAATACCGTCTTTCCAAGGGTATGTTTCTTCTATGCGTGCTATCACCCATTGGTTTCTTGGAGTCTTCTCATCAACGATCGAAACTACGTCCCCTATTTTAACAGCATTTATTCCATCGTGCCACTTCTGCCTCTGAATGAAAGTGGGTTTGTATTTGAGTACCCATCGCCACTAATATGAATTTACTAATGACTGAACAATCCGCCACTATTTTCGACTCGAAAGTTGAAAATCGTCATAAGATTTGACATTTCCTGGTCGCAGCAACAAAAAATGATTCCGACTATCGCTTCCGGCTCACGCGGATCCACAAAAATGTGTGTTAAGGGCCTCGAGTTGATTATGAATTCGATTTCAGCTAACAAGGTTACCAAAATTTCTTGTCTTGGTTTTATAATTTTGAGACTTATCTGCAGAGCTGTTTTGATGGAACGTATCATTCGCTCCCAAATTCCTCCCATGTGAGGGGCTCCGGGTGGGTTGAATTTCCAAACAATCCCTTTTGAAGCTAGATCGTCGGCAATTTTGTTGTGATCCAAACCCTGGATACACTCTCTAAGATCCCGTTCAGCCCCGACGAAGTTGGTCACATTATCGGTCCTGTATTCCTATGGCTGTCCTCTTCGACACATGAACCGTCTTATAGGAAGAATGGCAGAACTCGTATCCAAAGATGCAGCTAGTTCTATAGGTATTGCTCGTATTGTGAAACAGGCACAAAGAACAAATATGGTGAATTTGAATAGATAATAAATCACATTCCTGCATTGTCCATTGATATAATGTGGCCATGCGGCACAAGAAAACATGAGGGTGAACAAGACGATAAACAAATGTACCTTCTTTTACGACAATTTTGATTATTAGATTATCGCATAAAGGGCCTACCAGGATGAGGAGAAGTGTCGGCTAGAGTTGACCATGGCTGGGGTGGCTTCCCTAGTTGTTCCACTCGCGAATAGTTACCGGCAAAAACGGATGAAGACCTGAGCAATGATGCTTCTCAGATGAATGACGATATGATATTGAATGCCGAGATCTCAATGACTGATTATTTTAGCGCGATTAATATTTATAGGCGATTTTTAGAAAATTGCAGAATCAGCAATTCCCTTGTTCTTATAACTAGTACGACGTTGAACTCTAGGTTACAGATATTCCGTTTCTGCCAATTTTGAGTTTCAAATAAATAATATGTTCTCAAGTTGAACTCAGTTTCCTGCCCATGTTACCGACATGAACTGTGCAACCTGAGTTAGGGTTGAATTACACGTGAATCAGGTGAACGATTTTTAAAATTATCACAAATATGAATTTACTTGACTTTAAGAATATATAAATACGCACGTGGACTCTATAACCGGATGAGTTTGCTATACTCAGCATTTCTATTTGTGAAGAAGGGATCCAGGGCGCATCACGGCCGACCATTGAGCTGGCCCGAACCCCTTCTGTTACACCTCTAGGTGTACTAGGTGTGGGGAACGGGCCCGAATGGATCGACACCTCGTGCAGCTATATCCTAGCCACCCTCTGGGATGAGCTAGCCGGGGTGCATCGAACCTGGGGTTTATCACCGCTCATACAGATAGATGAAGAAAAGAAGGCCGGAGCAAGCATCGAACCCAAATTACTGGCGTGATGTGCTTTCGCTTATCCAACTACATATCCAAGAAAAATAACTTGTAAGCTCGGTTATTACTGTTGTTAATGTGTCCTTGTTATCTCTCCGTTCACACGTGCATATAGTGATCAAGTATTCTCGTTCCTCAACTTACTCTTCAATCGATCGACTTGACATAAACTAACTATACATAAAATTTTTTTCTCATTTTCTAACTGAACATCGTATAAACGGAATATACATGTTCACTGAGAGTAACGATCTGCATGATAAACATCAATGTTGTGATGAATCGGATGCATTAACAAAGCAAACGAACAATTGTTCAACTGCAAAATATCATTTCTCAGTGAAAATGTAATTATGATGCATGTTGCTCGAATCCACATTCATCACTCAACCAAGCGAAATCTCCAGGAGTTTCAACTCAATGGTAATTACACCCTAACAATATACATAATATTATATAGATTGTTAATGGCTGGCGTTTCCATACGAAACGGCGGTTAATTCATAGTTGTGACACTATAGGATAATCATATCCGTCGACTCAAATATATACCAACTATTGATCAATTCAATTACGGCAATGGCCTATCATTGGAATGCCGATGCCGCTATCGAGCCAATCGTCTATTCATGTTTGCTGAGGCGTTTTGCAACATATTTAGTGGACACTATATAGGGTGTCCCATTGGAAAACGAAAATATTTCAACGGTGGTTAGGCATCACCAGAATGGTTCCGAATATATCATATTTTTCGGTCTGAGTTTTATAATCGAGATATAGGGTAGATATATCAATATTGCTCATTTCTTCGTGGGATCATAACTTAACATAAGCACCAACTGGTATATTTTGCTGATAGTTGGTACACAAGTTCTTCTACTTCTGCCCAAGTGGCTTGCCCAGAACAAAATTCAGGTCCAGAATAACAAAAATTGAAAATTTTCAATTTCTGAAGACTTCCAAAAAACACCCTGTATTTTCGAATTCACATAATCCGCTTATGTATTTGAGAAAAACATGAGGAACTGTGTACTTTGTATTTTCCCGCAGATTGTTTCACAACTTGAGTCCGAATTTGAATTAGAGGTTTTATGCAATTGGAATATTCTCAATTTTCCCAATCGAACTATACAATTATTTCATTCTTATTCGATATCCCATCAAACATTCATTATCTGTATCTCTAAGCCTGGAGAATACGGCAATGGGTGTCTACAGGTTCATGCTTTGAATCATCTCAACATATTTCCAAACACACACCTATTCAAATTTGCTATTGCAAAACTGATAATATTATTTCATGTGTATTGTAACGCTTTCTGCTCGGAGAAGCGTTATTTGGCGCTTTAGCTCGGGTGCTATATTTACAGATCTCGGGCGCCACCTATATTATAGTGGTAGGTCCACTTGCACCGGGTAACTATCAGTGAAGAAAGTGTATGATTATAAATCACCTACTCCTTGCGGTCTCAAAAAGTTGGCTATTGGAAAAATAATACCAGGCATTTGACATTTTATTTCCTCCATGTTGATCGATACATTTTCTGTTCCAATTCTCTGAATGAGCTTCCCCTTGGTATTGAATTCGGTTGATTTGAAATAACCCCAACCTCACTTATGAAGTCCAACTCACACGTGACGGTGTAAACAATATTGTCGTTTGGACAGAAGAAAATCCTTTTACTATCAGACAGTCTCAGACAATATTTTGACAGTTTTACTGGACAGAGGCGGACTAACTGATAGCGGGGCCCTGGGTTATTGATCGAACAACTTTGAAATGCTACCCAGTTCATAATTTTTTTTGAGTCTTCATGTCGGATATATAATACATAAATGTTATGCTTTTATTTATTTACATTTTATATGAACAAAAAAAAACGGAAATGAAAAATAAATACAAAATTCAACGACACACTTCGAATTGTTAGAATTTTTGGAGGCTTATTCATCACCTTATTGTCGAATTTTTGAGATATTTTTACGAAAAATCGTGGATTCCTTGAGATGGCGAAACCACTCTTAGAAACATATGTTTTCGAAGAATGTGATTACACCATAATTTTATGCTCTTTTCATGTGACTCTCACTTTAGTCTAATATCGCCGAATTTTCTCTTTCGTCTTGATAAAAAATACAGACTGTGTTTTTCAGGTATGTGCTATCTGAATCGAATATCGAAGACAATAGTATCATAATAATTATTCCACCTTATCGCTATTTTTCTCTACTTTTTTTAATCGCGGGTTTTGCTAGCTTGACCGTTGAGCATAACATAAAATAGAAATTTCATGAAAAATCTGAATAATTTGAGGCTCATTAACGGCTCTAATTTCAACCTATTGCCGAATGTTCTGCCTTCTGAGAACAAAGGATAAACTATTCGAAGATAGGCTAAAGTGGGAGCCTCTATAAACTATATGGTGTATTCATCAGGTCTTTCAAAAACTTTTCTATGTCTGGTTCTGTAGTGTTATAAAGTGGTTCTGCTTTCAATACTTGGGATTTGCTTTGAACACAAGCCTTTATATTGCCTCATTATGAGTTAACGATTTGGTATTGACAAAATTGAGAACTAGTACTACCAGTCTTTCCCTCAGTCTCCCCTTTTTGTAGTCCTATATATATATTTTCAATCATGAAAACGGCTGTTCTGCTTCGCAACTTGTTATGAGTAACGTCAGATATATTTTTGATGAAGTGAAAATGTCTATTCAGTTACATCATTGATATTCATTGGAGCAGTTTTGAAAATGACGGGTGTTCTGAGTATCTGCCCTCTTCCCGAAGTTTATTGATTCATCAAGTGCCTTTACCTTATTCAATTCATTTTGAAAAATACTTAATCTGTCTATCTCTCTATCATCAAGAACTCTCAATATTATACATTACCCGATTAGGCAGTAGGAATCAAAGTTTCTATAAATATAGCAGATCTGACGCTGAATCAGAACAAAAATATTAATATCATAATAACAATATCAATTTCTATCCATTATTATACAAGTGCAGTAGCAACTAGAATAAACCGTTTATTTCATATTTTGGGGGCCCCTGCAGAATCCGGGGCCCTGAGCTTAAGCCCCTATAGCCCCCCCCCTTTATCCGCCCCTGTTACTGGATGACCAAAATATCGATATTGCAGGCATGTACTTTCAGCAGGACGGTGCTCTGGCGCATTATGAGCTCATTGTCAGACACTTTTTGAATCAGAATTTTCCCGATTCGTGGATTGGACGTGGTGATAACTCGCTCTCAAAGATCACTCGATCTGAATCCTGTGGATTATCACCTTCGGGCTTATCCAAAACCTACAGAAATTGATACCAGGAAGAAGCTCATTCAGAGAATTGAAGGAGGCAAATTTATCGATCAACATTGGAAGGACACAGACTACGAGCAGATATAATTCAATGTTTTGCGTGGTATTTACCAGGAAAATAGTTGTTTTCTGCTCGTAGTCTACCAGACATTCATTTCAAACTATGTTTGATATTCTAACTGGATAGACTGTGGGGGAATCCACATATATTCTTTCCAGGCTCTTGCTGGTCAATTAGTTCAATGTTGTGAGCTAGTGAAACGCCAGAATTTCTGTTTTTCCTTTTATTAACTAAGGAACAAAATTATGACAATATCTGACATTGAGAATATAAATTATCTGACAATTCTATCAACAACAACCAAAAACAGTACAATATTTCAAGTCAGAGAGAGATTGATGAAATCAATAAAACATTATCTATACAAGGTATAATATTTCCAAACATACTCCCCCCATTGAAGTGACAACTTCAATCTTTTCTTTCATGTGGTAGTGGGGAAATTTTTGTGATCGCTCTTGTGAATATACCTTCAGCAGTTTTAATTTTGACAACTCTAACTTTTCCATCTGAACTCGGTATTGCTTCTAAAATTCTAGCCAAAGGCCATTTTAAAGGGGGTAAATTATCTTCTTTTACAAGGACCAAATCATTGATTTTCAAATTCTCATATGGTTTCAACCATTTTGGACGTTGCTGGAGATGATTCAAATATTCAATAGACCATCTTTTCCAGAAATTCTGTTGAATTTTAGTACATTTTTCCCACAAATCTAAACGATTTTCTGGAATATCAGTTGAATCTCTTTCTGGGTATGCAGTTAAATGGGTTCCAATCAAAAAATGCCCAGGTGTTAAACTATCAAGATCTGATGGGTCATTTGAAATTGGACAGATTGGCCGTGAATTCAATATTGCCTCTATTTGAGAGAGAACTGTTGAAATTTCCTCAAAAGTTAGATGTGTGTTTCCGATAACACGATATAAATGATATTTCATACTTTTGATAGCGGCTTCCCAAAGACCTCCCCAATGAGGACTTCTTGGTGGGATAAATTTCCACTGAGTGTCATTGGCTGATAGGAAATTTCCAATTTCAGTCAAATTTTGTTTGCTTTTGAAAAAAATTGATACTTCCTTGAGCTTATTATTAGCACCAACAAAATTTGATCCATTATCACTAAAAATTATAGATGGATTTCCTCGTCGTGATATGAATCTTTTAAGGGTCATAAGGAATGCTTCTGTAGATAAATTAGAGACTGCTTCGATGTGTATAGCTTTAGTAACCATACACACAAAAACTGCGATATAACATTTTTGTACAGGGGCTTTTCGTAATCTTGATGATTTTATCAATATTGGTCCACCAAAGTCTACACCAACTTTTAGAAATGGTCTACAATATGAAATTCTATCTTTTGGTAAATTTGCCATGAGTTGTTGAGCGCTCTGTGCTTTGAATCTGTGACATGTAATACACTATTTAATTATATGTTTTATTTCTCTCAAACCGTTAATAGGCCAATACCTTAATCTGATATTGGACAGAACTGTACGAGCACCAGCATGATACAATTTGATATGTTCCTTTCGGGGTAAGAGTTTGGTGATAAAGTTTTTATTGGGAATCAAAATAGGGTATTTTTGATCAAATTATATGTCTGCATTCGCTAAACGACCACCAACTCTTAGTAAACCCAAATCATCAATGAATGGATTCAAAGAGGCTAATGTTTTATTTTCAATAATCTTTTGAAGTTTTATCTGTTGAATTTCTTTTGAGAAACATTGATTTTGAACTATTTTTAAAATGACTAACAATGATTGTTTCAATTCTTCAACAGATAATGGACCATAGTTTTTTATAGAATTGGGTTTCACGTTATTTTTGAATCGTAAACAGAGTGCTATAATTTTTTGTAAACGAGTGAAACAAGAAAATTTATGGAATATATCACAATCGCAGTTCGCAGGTAGATCAAGTACCTCTGTATTAATAGTGGTTTGAGGTAATTCACAAGTGACTTTTTGTAAGATCACACAAGATACTTTGAGACTCTTGTCAGAATTTGGGTGTATGGAAATATCTACCATTTGGTTAGAAAATGATGAACTATTTGAGATACCAGAGATCTGAGTGTTTTTTTATATATGGGCGAATATTCAATTTTTTGAATAAATCTTGAGAAATAAATGAACATTGACTTCCATTATCTAATAGAGCTTTAGCGCTGATGGGTATACCGTTGGCTGAAAACAATGTTACTTTAGCAGTGGCTAAAAGAATTACATTATTAGAAAAAACTGTGTGTGTTGCAAGATTATCAGTTTTAAATTCAGAAATTTTCCGAATGGGCATACTTTCTGATTGAGAATTATGTGATGAACTAGTTGAAGGCTGATGTAACACAGTTTTCTGAGAATTTTCAGAGGTCGAGTTATTTGACGGTTGAAAATTCCTAGTTTGAGAGTTTGATCCAGCATTTGAGAGTACTGGATTTGTATTCGATTGTGTGAAATCAAAATGTAAAATTGAGTGATGTTTCTTGTGACAAATTGAACATCCTCTAGATGAACAGTTTTCAACTGTGTGCTTTGTTCCTAGACAATTGAAACATAATTTCTTATTGATAACAAATTGCTTCTTCATGGGGTGGCTCAGAGAATTGAATTTATTGCACTTGTAAATATTATGATTATTATAATCACAATACAAACATTTCAAATTATTGAGCGGTTTTGCGGGAGGGTTTGAACTACAGAGATGAGAAACTTTATTAGTTTCTGAGGATGAGAGATTTTCCAATACAGTGCATTTTTTTTTCGAGAAAAGTGAGAAATGTGTCAAGAGTGGGGAGTGCCGTTGAACTTTTTTCCTGTTCAAAAGCTTTGCGTGTGTTGAAATCCAACTTCTGTGAGAAAATGAAAATCAATATCAAATCCCAAGAATAAATTGGCACTTCTAGATTTTCTAAACATTTTAAATGCTGTTTTGTTTGAGAAATAAAGTTTCTTAATGTGTGTGCTGTACATTTGTTCAAAGGAGAGAATTCTAACAATTTTTTCAAGTGATTATTTATAATTAAGTGAGTATTACCATATCTATCTTGTAAAATATCAATAGCTGTTTGGAAGTTTTCGTTGGTGAGTTGTAAATTATTGATTAAAGTGAGTGGTTCATTTTTGAGAGCTGATTTCAAATAAACGAATTTTTCTACATTCGTGATATTTTTGTTGTCAATAACAAGAGCTGTGAATAAATCTAAAAAAGCTTTCCAATCTGATACATCTCCATTGAATGAAGGTATATTCAACTGGGGCAACTGAACATTACTTTTCTCAAGGGTTTCTATTTTATTTATTTGTGATAAGTTAGGATTGACCAATTGTTGTGATTGGTTTTCTATATTTTTGGTCATTTTTTTCAATTTGGTTAGGAGAGTGCAATATTTACTTTCAATCTCTTCTCTGTCTTGAGATTGTGATTCGTCCAGTATTTCAATATCATCCTGAATATTACAATACTTTTTGAAATTATCAATCAAAAGTGATTCCCTAATAACATATTCTTCTCTATCTATATCTGTGTTCACATTCCTATCAATGAAAGTTTGTATAAACATAGACTATTTTCTCTTTCTGATGAATCGTGAATATTTAACGTATTCAATAAGATCATTTACGAAAAAATGGAGGTTCGTATTATCTTCGAAAAATTAGACAGGTAACAGGTATTAACCATTGAGAGTTTTGAATAAATATCAAATAAAGTGAGGTTTTTTATATATCATTTCATTTTCTATATCAATGGTGATATGGTGAATGGTGGTACTAGATATAATAAAGGTATTATTATATTATTATTTGTTGTAGATTGATTAAATATTGATGCTGTAGAGATGTTTCTTTCCATGATAGTGTTGCCTTTGAAATCTGTAGAAGAATCTGAAAGCTTACCTGGGAATTTATACCAGCATCATAAAATAATGAAAGAAGTTCTAAAAAACTTTGGGATCTGTCACTAGGCACTAACTACATTGCTAAGTGCTCAACAAGAAGCTGAAATGTATTTTCTTCAGAAATAAAATGACTTTTACATGACAGTTTTTCATTAGAACATATTGAAAGTGTGATGTTGATCGATATTCACTTTGTTTTACATTATAATGTATATATAATTTTACATTTGTGTGACTGATTCCTTTTCAGATGTTGAGGATGCATTTTCTTTATTACTCCTAGTATACAAGCTTTCAATTCGTACATTATAGTATGAAAATACTGCTAGAGCTACATGTGATGGCCAAGAAACTATCCTCTTAAACAGAAACTCATTCAATCACTACTGGTAAAGTTGATCTACAACAAATATTTCAAACCTTCAATTCATCCTATATACTATTATATATTTCAGCTCACCTCTACTTTATGTTTTATTATGAATATTAGCATGGATCAACGATCAACCTCATTAAAATCTTGAGACCAGCATCAAATACAATGATCTAATGATCAAATACCATGTTCTCACCATGGCCTTTTCACCCATGGATACCAGTTTCTCCTCATCTTTGAAGAAATACATTATTGCAGATAACTTATTTTTCACTCATTATTATCAGTATACTGATATATTGATGAAAAAAACTAAGTCGAAATATCAGGACACCGAAAGTAAACACGGAAATAACATTACCTCAAAAAATTTCAACAAAATTCAAATTTTTTAGCGTTTCTCATCTGTTTCTATTTTTCTAATAGGAACTACTATGTTCTATTTTCCATAAATTGTATCGAAATATGTTACTTTTCCACTATAAAATGAGATAATCGAGTTCGAAAAATCTCTATGGAGACAAAACTAGTTTGTTTGGAAACAATTGAAACGAATTAGAAATTAGGAGTACCAACACAGATTTGACGTCTTAGTTGTCATTGCAGAACAATGCACTCAACTGTAGTTTATCATGTCATTCACCGATCCGCCATTCCGCCATCTACGAGCCAAAGGCTGAACTATTATAGTACTAGTTTTTGACGTGTTCACGTATTTTTTACATAATAAATCTGTTTTGCTGAAATCTCTGGAATTATTACATTTTGAAACTTAATATTCAGGCAGGACCTAGCCCACTATGTAAGGAGGAGGGGATGAAATATTATCACATTCTGTGACAAAAAATGTTCAATGTTTAGATTTTTCGATCGTCTATATATCTCTTCAACTAACGAGTTAAGTTTCCAAAAGTTGTCTCAACTTGGGTTGAACTTTCTTCTTCACGAAAATATAATAGTTTTTGCGATTGGACTCTTCTTTTGGCAGAAAAAGTATCAACAAAAAAAGGTCTGTTTGACGGTTCTTGTGAAACGCCCCTCTTAAGCAGTGTATGAATTTATAATGTATGTAAAAGCAATTCGCATCTACGTCAACTTTCCACTTGCCAATTATTTTCCTGCTCTTTCTTATCCTACCAATCCGAACAATGCCGAAACGCATTCTGATTGTCCTGAATAACTAGGATCTACGTCACCTTGATTTGTCGAATTCCCCCTTCCTTTTTTTCCTACTCGAAGTAGCGGGATCATCATAACTCCTCGTCCTCAACCTTCGAGTGGGTCATGTATAATACATATAGTAGGCCAGGACAGGTTCGGTCCAGCAAAATCGATGGTGGTGCGCAAACGCGATCCCATTCCTGCCAAAATTCGCCAACCTGGAGCCGCAGTTCAGTCCGGTATTCGGTCTGGTGGAAGAGCTTCGTTTCGTATAATTCGGAGCGTGTCCTGAGCGTGTTTCAAGCACGTTTTCTAGTCGCAATTTGCGATTAATCACCATCCCTGAGGGGACGGTGCCTGTGGACATTTATTTCTGAACTGTATGTCTCTCGACATCATGTTGATTTGAAAGATCGCAAGGCAGACTCTTCGTCCTAGGTCAAGAACAGAAATAGTGCGTCTATAGTTCTATCGTTCTTTCAGAAGCAGACGATAAAAGGTGATTTGATGAATTATTGTCACATGTTAAATTTATTGCCTTGGGTGAAAAACTAGGTTCCTTGAGGTTTGATTTTCGTATTAAACATTCGATCAACCAGAATAATTGTAAGAATGATACATTTCTTACTGCTTCAAAGTTTGAGTCTGGATAAACCATAAAAAAACCGAATAATTTTGCTCATTATATCCGGACTAATGAAATGTCGTTTGTCACTTTTTGATGCATTGAAGCTATCTCAATTTTTCAGTGATAAGCTTCAAGTCGAGCTTCAAGTGCGATTTTTTGCTCATCTATATCATTCGATCCCATTTATAGATAATGTCAATATTTATATTCTCGATTCTAGGATAATGGAAATTATTCAGTTGAAATGTTGCATATAACCAGATCACTAGGGTGATGAATTTGACCTTAGGTAATCAGTAGGGAACATTCTGCCTGACTATGAAGAATGCTGGGAACACCACAATATAATATGAAACAATATGAGAATAATATAACATTCATTTATTATTTTTTCCAAAATCCTAACTACCCTTCAATCCCAGTAGGTTTCAATGAATATATTTACAAAATGACTTCTATATCCAAACATTCAGAGAAGCTGTCATCGGTTATTATTTACCTATGTTTTGACTCACTTAATGTGAATGAAACAGTCAAAATTAAGATGGGAGTCGCCACGGAAAATTTTGAACCGTTATCAGCGGCTCGCCTTGTTATGTTCAGTAAACGGATGGTTGGAGTGAATGAAATGATTTTTGCTACAGAGATGGATGAAGGATGAATACATGCATTCGACCCATGGCAAAAATGGATGAATATTCTGAAAAAAAAATATCTAAACTGTTCAAGTTTTAGGTTATTTTAGTTATCAAATCTTCTAGAATTTATATTGGGGATTATGAATTAGCTAATGACATCACTCAGAGTATTAAGAATGCATCACACCAAAAGAGTTGGAGAAAAACGATTTTATTTTCAAGATGAACATGACAAAGTTGATACGCGATTTAATGCGTTCTGGTACATTTTATGACGTAAGATTTTGTTTCAAAATTTTTGTATAGATTTCTTTGGATCGGAAATTGTGAGTTTCTTGGTCGAAATTAAATATGACGAAAAAGTTCTCAGATTCAAATCTGGGGGTTTTTGTGATGTTTTTATTCGAAACTCGATAATTCAAGATGGCTTATCAATTCTGTTATTCTCGCAAGTGAATTTCGACCCACTTTTAGTTGTCTCATTGACTTGGAATTTGGTGAGTGTTATTAATTACGGTAACAATATTTGTTACAGAAAAAAAATGGCAACTCGAAGATATCGACGAGTTTTGTGATTATGGTCCGATTCGATTGAAAATTGGTATGAGGAGAATTTTGGGATAGAAGTTGATATTCAAAATTCCTAAATTCAATATGGCGGCTCCAAGATAGCGTCGAGTTTTGCGATTTTGGTCCGATTGGATTGAAAATTGGTATGTGGAGGATTTTGTAGTTGGAGATTATGACTTATTCATCATAATTCAGAAATTCTAGATGGCGGCTGTAATTACAAAACTCGTCTGCCATGCTCAAATTTAGAATTCAGACATTTGTAATCTCCGACCCCTAAAACCACCTAATACCAATTTTAAATCGAAATTGATCATAATCACAAATCTCGACCGCCATTTTTGAATTCTGATTCACAACGAGAAAATTGAAATTTCTTACCACGAAAATCTCCAAATACCAATTTCGATTCGAATTGGACCATAAGCAAAAAAATTCGCCATCTTGAAATTCTGAATTTTGATACCGAAAACACGATATCAAATCTAATCGGATCAAAATCACAAAACTCATTCTCCATCATGGAGCAACCATTTTGTTTTTCCTCTAAAAAAATTGTAATGCATTGTCACTGGAATTATGAATACCTACAATATTTCAGTTCAATCGGATGTTGCAAGTGCTTGAAAAGTTTTTTACAGATTTTGAACCGGTATCAATCAATATAGAGTTTTTCTAAACTACACAACACTAATTACGTCGCACCCCGAAATTTTGCCCCTGTTTAAATTTGAATAACTTTTTTCTTCTTTGAACAATTTGAATTCTGTTTGCACTGTTCGCTAGCTCAGTCCTTCAGCTATAATCTCGTACTCCTGCGATAAATAAGGTTATTTCCATAACATTACTACAGGATGTTTTTGGAACTGTGCAAAATTTCGAAATTTTCAAAAGGATCCCAAATGAAGAAAAACAGTTTTTTTCAACTTTAACATCAGAGGCATTAAGATTATCTCATTACCTTTGACCATTTCCAAAATTGTCTTCTTATCACTTTTCTTTACAGAGTGATCTCAAAAAATCAATTTTTTGGTTTTGCAGTCATAACTTTTTTCCTTTTCAACCGATTTTCAAAATCTCAGGCTCATTTTGAAGCTGAAACCTCATATGAGAAGATTTGAAGATCAGAATTTACTCAAGATGAACATTCAGAATCGAGGGTTTCCTCAAAGGTGACCCAAATCTGAAACACTCTGTAAATCCCGACTGGGAGGAGAATTAAATGAAAATCAACTTGTTTTCGGAAAGATCTTCTATTCTGGACACATCCAGATCTTTTTTTCTTTCAGTAGTCAAAAATTGTGCGTGAGAAAACCGAAATGAAACGCCATGTTCTAGAAAAAAAATCAGCCCAAAAAAAAATTCATGGTCCGTAACCAACGTAACAAAAATCATAATGAGTGACTGACAAGACAGGTTGAAAATTACGTTCTCGTGAAAATAAAGACCAGGACAAAAAAAAAAACTATTCGTAGGTCTTTCTTTTCTGAAGATATAAGACTTCATTAAAAAAATTCAGAATAAAAAAAAATTCTGAATACAACAAAATTTTAGGGTAACCTTCTCACCCCCTATACAAAGTCTTGCATCATGTTTTGGATTTTTTTCAAAGAATTTAATTTTTTAGACCCCAAAAAAAATGTTATACGTACGCCTATGAAACAAATTTCTTTGATCAACTTTTTCCGCTGAACACAGCTATGGGTACCGCTTGTCTCGATTCTGAAAAATAACTTTTTTTCGCCCTGTACATCAAACTATGATACTTGGAGAACTCGAGTTTGGGCGATTCTTAGTAGTTTTGTACGAAACTCACGAAAATTATATGTAAAAAAATCACAAAAATCTCCTTCCTCTTCTTTCGTACCCAAAGTACCCCAGGGGGGCAAGGGGGGCGAAATAATTTTATTTTTTTTCAATATCCGATCCCGATGTGGGGGTCAGGTGAAATATGTTTACCGATATATCTAACCGTTTGACTAGCAAAAATTTTACCCGCAAAAAAAAATTTGGGGGGGGAGGGGGTAACAAAATTTTTCATCAGTATTTTTGGTGGTGATATTTTCGTTTAGATCAAACACCGTTTTGGAAATTTTTCTTTTTTAATCGGGATTTCGAGGGGGATTTAGATTTGGGTCACCTTTGCAGAAACCCTTGATCTTCAATATTTATCTTTAGTCAATTCTAATCTTCATGTCTGTTCATCTAACGTTTCAGCTTCAAAATGATCCTGAAATTTTGAAAATCGGTTGAAAAGGAAAAAAGTTATGACTGCAAAACCAAAAATAGAATTGTAAAGAAAAGTGATGAGAAGACAATTTTGGAAATGGCCAAAGGTAATGAGATAATCTTCATGCCTCTGCTGTTAAAGTTGAAAAAAAAAACTGATTTTCTTCATTTGGGATCCTTTTGAAAATTTCGAAATTTTGCACAGTTCCAAGAAACATCCTGTAGCAATTTTATGGAAATAACCTTATGTATCGAAGAAGTACGAGATTATAGCTGAAGGACTGAGCTAGCAAACAGTGCAAACAGAATTCGAATTGTTCAAAGAAGAAAAAAGTTATTCAAATCTCAACAGGGGCAAAATTTCGGGGTGCGACGTAATTAGTGTTGCGTAGTTTATATTTCCAAGAAAATAATCGGACTCAACTACTAAATTACAATAACCGACCAAGTCGCATTCTCAATTGGGCGAGGTCTGTTGGGTTGGTCATACAACTTCATTTTCATAGCGCACTATGAAAAGTAGGTTTATGTCGAACAGTTTTCCATAAAAAAATAACACGTCATCTTTGGAGATTTTTTTGAAATTTTCTTAATAATTATTTGACAGATTCCATTTAGAATATAATGGTATATCAATGCCGTTATAGAAAACACTGATAATATTTCTCGGAATATTTGAACTCACAGTTCGACTACAATTAGTAAAATTGTGAAATAATCAGACTAGTTCATTACATAATCAATTACAATTGTAAAACATTGCTTCATCAAATAATATTTCTAAGAATGGACATCAAGGAGCAATTCAATAGTTTTTGAAAGTGACATAGTATTATATGATTTCAAAATATTCGGTTTGTAGCATTTAAATTGCTGTGCTGCCTTTGCTATCATAGGATGGAAGGACAAATATCTCAATAATATTGTACAACGTTGCCAATGATTATATACAGAGATTATATTTCTATAGAAAGAAAGTATAGGCGATCGGATGTTGCGGTGCAACTTCATTGAATGATCTGTAATTGATACTAGAAAGGGAATAATAAATAAAGAAAAATAACTTATCAGGAATACTGGTTTCAATTAGACTAATTTGCATAAATCGACAAATTATGGGGATTTTCTAAGAATGCAAAAAAGTTATCAAAAAAGTTGTTCAAGATCCAACTCGAGGGCCCATATAAAATGAAACTTCCAAGTTTTTTCTACGAATACTAGAAAAGAATCAGAATAGAATATTTTGCAATCATAGCGCACACATGTATATTATAGCGCCAATGGTTTATTCACAACATTTCGACTTTCAACTTTTCAGCCTTTCAGTCACATGTTAGCGTTGCAAACGTCGCGTATGACTTTTGAGCCTATCAATTCTGGTAACTGAATAAATGTAGTAGCTCTACTGGTAAATACGAAAGATGCGAAAAAAAAACTTTCATCGAAGTTTGTAATGGTACTAGGTGGATAGATAGGTATAGGTCAGGTTCAGCTGAAGATACATTATCCCGCTAATTTTGAATCAGTGTTGAAATCACTCATATTTAAGACACATTTGTTATTTTGAAACGCTTACTCGGATTAATTTGGGCAACGAACTTCAATAACTAAAGATGAACGTCAGTTTTCAGATCAGAGGGAATAATGAGGGCATATTCAGTAAGGGTAACGAGGTACTGTATCTACTATGTAACTAACAGTCGTAGAAGTTTGGGGAAAAATCCTTCGGGGGAAATCGACCAAGAAAAATTGTTGGAAATATTTTTTTAATTGATACGTCCATCGCTAGGAGGCGTAATAGCTTCGATCGTATAAAAATTGATTTTTTTCGGAAATTTTCCTATGAAAGTTCAGAAATTAATACTCTCACGTGAATGTCAACATAATGGTCTATCTTTTTCAAGAATATAGTTTAATTATAGGACGTAAAACGATGGCTAGAGGAAATCCTAAACTTTTAGGAATGCAAATGTTTATAACTTAAGTTTGACTTGACAGAATTTTGCTAACAAGACATGGTTCAAGAAAGAAAGGATTGTTGAATTGGATGAAAAACGATCCATGCCATTCTGGTTCTCACCGCCTTCGCAAGTCTTGATATGAGTGCCTAGTCTTTATCTGATGACATTAAGCATGGACTATCCCAAACATCGCTTACACTGTCAGAGGAAAGTCCTCATTATATGTGTATAATTACTGTATAATGAACTGCCAACTCGTATAAAGGAGAAAGAAAGTAAAATATACTTTATATCGGAAATAAAAAGTATTTTGATTGCACTGGGACCATATTCGCTGAAATAATAATATATAGAAACTTTTTCGTCTTTGACGTCATTACAATTTGTGTAAGTGAATGTAATATTGAACCCAACATTATTTGAAATAAAGAAGCTCATTTTTATTATTATTCAAACAAAGATTCGCGAAATAAACTGACATTTTCCAAAACACGTGAGAGATGAATGCTAGCCAACTTTTTTAGGACCTGAAACTAATGACACTCGTAAAAATAGTTATTTTGAATAGCAGTAGATGAACTTTTTATGACTCATCACTTAAAATTGCTTAAAAAATCTACGGTATATTCATCAAAAGCGTGAACTGAACTGCGTTCAAACCATAGATCTTATTGCTTACGCTAGATCCGGTATCCAGATTACTTGTTTTGTAGGTCCGGAGCGGTTGAAAGTACTAGGCCATTGATTGGTCGTGGCAGACCCCTCTTGACCAAAAAATTACTACAGGATGCCGGATCTAGCGTAATCAATAAGATCTATGGTTCAAACGTTCATAGCATTGCCAGGTCACAAAGTTCTACATAGCTGCGACCCGGTCGTAGCCTTAGATGGTTTCACTCTATCCATACGATTATACAGAGTGATGTTGAAGATGATAAAAAGTCGATTGCTTATCAGTAGCCCAAACAAATGAAGAAATAAAAATACCGCGACAACACCTTTGCTACCATTTCCCGTGATATAATTTCTCATAAACTTTTTCCCTCTTCCCAGTACTTGGACTGATGTTGAGATCTGGCGAATGAATAATGGATGCAACTATGGTATAAGACCCAGTAAACACATCTGTCTGCAACATAATATTGGGGGAACTACTATGCCTTAAATGACACATGAAAAGTTACATAACAGACACCAGTAGGAACTGCTATTGATACCTAATTTGTTGAATCAAAAATGTACATGATCATTTAGCAGATACATAAACATTATGTGATAGATAAGATACGCATACAGCACTTTGAAACATTATTTCTCGTATTCTGAGCTGTTCCTGTTTGTATTCGTTATGTGTATATCTCATAAATGAAATACAATTCTCGATCACATCATAATTGCCTATTAGAAACATCTGCGGAGATCAATGTGTTGACATAATTGTGAAGAAAGTTGAAACAGTTTCGATCATTTGTATGTGGCTAGGTTTGTAGTTGTCAAAGACATATCCCTCCTTTCAGATATCATCAAAACATACATAACCTCATTTTTATTCCAATTATTTAGTGGAAAACTATGTTATTTTTACTGTGATTGAATAGGGAGCTGAATTTGTTCGAATGTAGCTGATGAAATGGAAAAGTACATATTATGGGTGTCCCAGATGGTAGTGGACGTTCATTTTATTTTGTCAATTTTGAGTCCGAATAACCATCAGGACCATGTCTGGACGTTTTGTGAACTGATTGTATAACAGTGAAACATTGCGGTGGTATCAAATTTCTCTATACTGAAAAGTTGCCAACATCATCAAGATAGCGATATAGGTACAAAAGAAGCATCAATAAATATGTCGAATAAATACTCAAAAATGAAAATTACACTCTTCGAAATCCTATTGGAAGCCAGAGCTCGCCTAGAAGTGGTTTGGACACAACTCATACTCTGCGAATAACAAATAAATAATATTAACAATTGCTGATTTATACAGAGGTTATGTTAAAGGTGACGTATTAATCAAGAGGATAAATACTATAGTGGATATAAAATATAGAATACACGAAAATCATCCTTATCAAATCGTAATGATCGAATAATATAATCAAGTTATTATTATTCAAATATCATTGATTTATAAATATAAATAAGAAGACTGCAGTCACCAAGTAATGAAGAAGAGGTTTAATCACAGAGGTCAAGTAACGTTAGGCGTGTTTAGGGTTTGGATGGGTGACCGCATGGATCTTATTGCTTACGCTAGATCCGGCATCCTGTAGTAATTTTTTGGTCCAGCGGGGTCTGCAAGAAAGTAGGTACTATGGTCACGTGAGACAACACATTTGTATGGTCAACAACTAAAACGACCAATCAATGGCTTAGTACTTTCAACCCCCCCGGACCTACAAAACAAATAACCTGGATACCGGATCTAGCGTTAGCAATAATATCTATGGGTGACCGCGACGCGACTGACTGATACTGACTTTTTCATTTCACACAAATTACAAATCATGTATCCGACACATATCTCTTCATAATCGATCATGTTTCTTACATGTATCAATAATGTGGTAAAATGAAAGTCTGATACCTCTCTGTTCATGTGACAACGATGTTTCGCTAATAGATTCATGATATTGCAAAATATGTGTCCAACACATAAATTCAACATCAGAAGAGTAGGACATTTCAAGGTACTTGCAAGTTCCATGAACCTTACATGGCATGTATCAAAGATCTCCTAAGTTACACAAATTATATGTATAATGTTTATGTTTCCTTTACATATCTGTGTTTACTGGGGATTGGCTTGCCAGCCACTGTAATTATGTATAATAAGCTGAATTATGGCTGAATCAATCGTGTGTAAGCATAATCAATGAAATAATCGTTGAAAATGTTGTTGTGATATTGAAATCGATTTCTGGAGGAAATCATCAATGAATACCATTCTATTATAGGGAAACAACTCTTGATTGCTCTAATCGAAACAGCTTATGAGGATGAGTTCGAGACTACATTAAAATGATCATCAATACATAGAAGACAGCAAATGGCCTTTGAAAATAACATTCCAATCCAAGTTAAGAGCAATCTGACGAATGGAGTTCTGTATTGATCTAGATACCTATCTCTGAACATTGTTACATCTTCTTGAAGTGAAATGTTCTGAAAAATATTCCCTTTTGCAGAGATATACATTTCAAGAATGACATGTATCAGTTAAACTAGTGTACAGCAATTAGTCATTCGAATTTCCAAAAACAATACAATAATATCATCATGGAGGATAATCTTATAGGTACGAGTTGGTTCACTGCCCTATTCACGCCAAATTGTTTGAATGAAATGTGGCTCCTTACTGAGATGAAATGTGTTTCACTCGAGTATTTGAAAAATATATTTTCCTATTACTTTACAGTATAATAAACTCATCTGAATTTTGTTGAATAAACATCTCTGGCTACTCTACCAGAGGCTTATGATATAGGAGCAAGTGAGTGGTTAACACCTGTCAACACTTTCCAAATTTCACGCAGCTGGAGCTATTTCTGCTTTATATGTAAATGACAAATTTCTTCGTAACGATGAAGTCATTATAGCTGCAGCTAATTCGTGTTGAATGACATGAAATGCACTTTTCAACGAGCACTACTTTTCTTACAACAACTAATATTTTATTATATCTCGTGGGAAGTAATTACAGTGATGTAACTTGAGCGGCCTCCCAACTCCAATTGATGTCGATTCGATATCACTGTCTATTTCCATAGTTTAGGTTATAGTTGAAAGCTACTTCGGCAATTCCAGATGTGAATTACTGAATTATTTCAGTTTGCACGAACAATTTCTGGTATTTGAAATCACATGAGAGTTACAACTTTCAAGGAAACTATTAAGATAAGAATCGGACAATGAAAAATGGAAAAGCCATAAATTGGACAACAATTTTAGAAAGAGAAATTAGTCTATCCAATTAGAATATCAAACATAGTTTGAAATGAATGTCTGGTAGACTACGAGCAGAAAACAACTACTTTCCTGGTAAATACCACGCAGAACATTGAATTATATCTGCTCGTAATCCATGCAACGATTCACACTGTGAATGCAGATCGCAAATGTTTCTTTCTTCCTAAGACGTGACAAATTCACATCGGGACAGGCACGCCTAACAACCTACAGACCGGTTTCGGGCTTATTGGCCCTCATCAGTGCAGGGTAGTTATCCGAGTAGAGACCGTAGAAACATTTGCGATCTGCATTCACAGTGTGAATCGTTGCATGGATTACGAGCAGATATAATTCAATTTTCTGCGTGGTATTTACCAGGAAAGTAGTTGTTTTCTGCTCGTAGTCTACCAGACATTCATTTCAAACTATGTTTGATATTCTAATTGGATAGACTAATTTCTCTTTCTAAAATTGTTGTCCAATTTATGGCTTTTCCATTTTTCATTTATTAGCTTAGTCGAGCTATAAGCCACTTCCAAGTTCTATGATTTGGGAGATTTAGTTCTGGAGTGTTTCTTTCTTCTGCCGCATGGTGTCGCCACTTCCAATTGTCTGTTTTTTTTTAATGTGCAAACATTTTGATTTGGTTATAAAAAGAATTGAAGTCACAGACATTTTCTACATGAAGAATGCTGTCGACAAAACTATCGCATGACCCTTAGTGTCATCCAAAATTTTCCATTGAAATGGCGTCACACCGACATCTTCATTCGAAAACCAACTTTTCCATCTGGAAAAGTAATTTACTTCGTCTGATTTAACATTTCTTAATCTGAATTCTGCAACGCAATCGGTTCGAAATTTAACAAGAGGAAGGGGAACTTCAAACAGGCACTGTATAATGATGTACTGAATTTGTTTGATGAAAGTCAAATTTTATAGCTTTTAATGATGTTGTAAAACACATCTGATGTTGGAATTCGCAGTAATCAAATGTGCCATAAACCTGCCATAGCACTATCGCACCATGTAAAGAATGACTTACGGTCGAAAAGTTCACTCATTTTAAAAATACAACGTAATCAGAACAATCACAAACCAATGACAACTGAAGTAATCACAAATCAAAGACAACTGTCATTATCAGTAGTAATACTATAACTTGTTGTATAATTTCAAAGAATGTCAGTCTAACAGCGGGAGATTAATTCTGTTAAACTGACACCCCTTCAATTGCCTTTTTTTGGGATATACGAAAAATATAAGTATTCAGTGAAGAGAACATCAGCCTTGCTAGCATCAATAGTTGCTAGCATCAATTTTTTGTGAGAAACATTTTTGACAACTAACAATGAATTATAAAATTATTACTTACATATCATGCATTATGGGATGTAGTTGTCTGTGAATTTTTCAAATACCCGTTCAACACAAAATGCATAAATCAGATCACATTTCAGAAAGCAAATTTTGAATTGATGACTGTTTGGAAGTGAAAAAAATATGTACAGGATATTCCTGTGAATGAGATAATTTCCTTCACTAAGCTACCAGTTTTGCAAACCTTCTAGATAATATTGTATAATCATCACTCCAGTTTCTTAACAGTTGCTCAAAACCGCTGTAGCAGTGATATTTTAATTGAAATAGTTATAAAGTTCTTGAGCAGAAGTGGAGCATGGCATGAAATTTCCGAAGGTAGTGATCGCCAAACTGGAAGGACAATTAAACAGAATTGACTGAGACTTTTAAGTTGAAATCCAATAACAAGAATATAACAGTATGATGGATGTTGATGTAGCATCAAAATCTTCAGGAAACTAACAGGGAAAACTATAGCTGAACAGAAAGTATTCAAGAAGATAATGACACCAGCAAACTAAATTGAGTTATGTTATGATGAAGACAGACACATTCAACTATAAACATGTAAATAACATAATACAGTGTGATAGGTACTATAACATATCTATAGTCACGCACGATTGTTCTTATAAAATCATCAATATTTATTCTCGCTATTACCATCAACAAGATCTTATAATAATGTGAGGTTTATTGCTGAAACTGCTTCATCAGATTTTTGTTTCGTATACCAAGAGCCACTTCACACCTCAACAGCTTCTCATGATCTGAAAAGCACATAAACGTTATGTCGTGAAATATTTATCACATGTTTGGAGTTCAGCACCCAAAGAGATGCTGAGGCTCCTGTGGATTCTATTCAATTAAATTCAATTCAAGATGTACTTTATTATCGAAGAAGAAAAATTCTTATTGACAAAGCATGTCTGAAAAATTATAGTAAAGACGACAACACAAGTGAAAAAACTTACACGTAACAGGACGTGGGATCCTACAGAACAAGTGAATAAATAATAAACAAATACAGGTTCGGGTACTCAAAGTCTGTCTTCAAAATATTCTTCCAAGCTGTAATATGCTTTTGGAAGTAAAAGTTCTTTCACACATTTTCGAAATACTTTTGAGTCTGTCATACTTTTCATTTCAGTTGGTAGATGATTGAATATCTTCCGACTCTCAAAGATTATGGAATTTTTTGTTAATGATGAAGTTGGTTTTGGCAGAGGTATATTGGAATTTTGTCGGGTGTTATATATATTTTCGGAAGGGGAATTGTTTTTTCTCTTCTCTCTCTCAAAAGAGAGCTGTCAATCTGGTTGGTGATCCTGTACAGATGATTGACCTCTCTAGAAAATCGCAGAAAAGTCGGCGATATCCCCTTATTTTTCTATAGATTTCATGGCTGATACCCATTGGAAATCACGTAATCATTCCACCACGACCTATTTCGAGCTGGCAGACCAGACGAACGCACGCCAAGCTCAAGACTTGCTGAACTACACTCTATCAGTATTCTTTTTTCATTGAAGGGCGGAACTGTGGACCTCACTTTCAGAGAGGTTTTTTCTGATACCTATAACCACCAGACATTCAAGACGAATTCCAATATTCATTTTCTTGCCCAATATCAAAAATTTTCCTTATTTACTTGTTTTTCAGTTATATTCTTCTTGTGCAATACTTTGAATTTCTGTTTAAGTAGGTAGTGGTAGAAAATGTCTTTTAAAAAGCACTTCGTGTTAATGGGTTCGGACACTAGCGCAAACTCTGAAAATAAACTGTTTATTTCAATAACAAAGACACCAGGACAATATGGTTGTCTGCTTTCACAACCACCCATCAACCCCCAAGGATATGCTTTCCTGTGAGATCATTATGATGTAAGTGATAATAAAGTTCATAATTGAAAAGGGGACCATATTATTTAATATTTCTTTTCAGTTTGAGTTTTAGATATCAGAGAAATATTCATCCAGAAAGAGAAAGTTGGAAACCTTATAGAGAGATGGGACGAAAAGGAGAGTTCACTTTGAAAGTCCATCTACTTTTGTGAAATATCATCAAGTCAAGGGCTTGTATACACTGAAGTGAAGACTGGTACATTTTAGTTATCATAAAGTAGTTAATAATGTAGGTATGGAATATCACACATCAAGGAAATAACTCAAAATTAATTCATCCTCTCGACTGAGTCAAACATATATTTATTGATAAAGCTATTTTTCAGTCATTATTTTTTCATTCATCTTGACAGGTGTCCTAAGATAGAATATTCATTTCAACCAAATAGATCTGTGCAAATAGTATAAATTCTGTAAAAAACTGTAAATAATTCAGAACTTATGCAATACTTTCATCAAAAAACCACCAATGACCCTAACAGTTATACTAAATACTGAATAATCATGCAAAAAATGTTCAGGTCATTAAGTAATCAAGAACATAGATTATAGAACAATCAACAAAATATAATGTGAATGACTAGTACTACAATGTCAGTATGGAGATACATCTTGGATATCAGTTAAGCCATTCGAAGAAGCATCAAAAATTGAATACTGGGTATTATTGATTTATATTCCAAAAATGTATAACAATTCTCTTGAGTTTCCCTTAACATTCAACAGAAGTGACAGAAGGTTCCACAAATTTCCTATGCAGCCATAATAGAGATGCCAAGATTCTCTTGTTGCTCTAAAATAATTGGATGAATTATCTCTTGTAATTATAATTAAACGAATGTTTTCGAAATTTTCCTGTTCAACTTTCTTTTTGAACTCAACAGACTGAAAATCGGGATAATATCGATGCCACATATTTGAACACCATGGATGAAACTACCAAAGGCAAATTTTGATTAGATCCTGTTTTCATTTCATAGGTATGATTTTTCAATGTTCAGGTGGATAAAATCGAATTTTCAACACAAAATCAAAACAAAATACAACTCAAATAACCTCAAAAACATAGTAACGAAATCATAGAATGAAAAATGTTATATTTCACTGATACCAGAGTTGCCGCAGCAAAATAGACAAACTCATTTTCGAATTTTCGACATAATGTATGGAAATTAAGATAATAGAATTATTTATTTTTCACAAATTTTCATAATATGATATTGTTATCACAAATCGATACGTTTTTGGTAAAATATAGCAAAGACATAAAGAGTAATTGACAAGTAACTTTGACAACACTGTGATGGTGTAGGAAAAGGAAATATAATGGAAACAGACAGATATAGACTCAGGGGATAGTACGTCATAGTCTCATAGCACCGCCCAGTTATTTCTGGCGATTTTTAATTTTGAATGAAAATGCTGATTTCAAAACGCTGTATAATCTATCTGCTTTGATTTCGATCCATGAAATTGTAGGTACACTGAATAAATATCATTATTCGTCGATTGAAAGAGGTTTGTATGAATTTCATCACTTAGTGGTCTTTCCCATTATCTTCCAATTAGCAACATTTCTGAAGTAAAAAAATCGTTGAAATAATTCTAAAGGATCATCTTTAGTCTTATTCTGAAAATAATTCTACTTCAGCAAATCACAATATGGTTTTCGCAAGAATAAATTTACCACTCAGGCAGCTTTCAGTATAGTGACCGACATAGTTCAGGACCTGAATTAGGGCAGACATACTTCATTAACACTATGCGATCTGATCAAGGCGTTCGATTGTGTATCACATACCATGCATACTCACTTATTGATAAATTGGCTCATTACGGACTGAGAGGTATTATTTTGGACCTCATAAGTTCCTACCTAAAAAAATAGATATCAGTATGTTGAACTGAACAATGACAAATCAGATCTCAAATTTAACATGGTGAACCTCAAGGATCCATACTTGGACCATTTGTGTTCCTAGTATACATATAAACGACTTGAGTCAGTCTATCGCTCCTATTATATGTGTCTTATTTGCTGATGACACAACACTTATAAGCTGATGGAATATGATATTAAGGTGACAAAAAACTGATTTACGCGCAACTAAATGATAACAAAACTCAGAATTTGATTGTCACCTCAAATCCTCTGTATCAAATGGGTCGTAATACTGGGTATTGAAATTGATGATCGATTGAATTGGTCTATTCATGTAGCCAATGTTTTGTTATCTAGTGTCCTTTTCGTACTGAGGCGTACTCAAACATGTAACCAATATGAATGTACTGCAAATCACATACTTCTGTCTATTCCACTCTGTCTTATCCTATGGCATTCTTCTTTGTGGTAACTCTCGTGATGCCATAAGGGTATTCAGGTCACAAAAAAGGGCTATAAGAATTATGGCAAATCTTGGGTATAGAGATAACTGTTATCAATCTTTCATCGAACTAAGTATGTCTGTTCTACTGGAATTACATAATAACAAGGAGCAAATTTACTGAGCACTGAGATCCACAATCACAACACCAGATCTGCTGACTAGCTAGAAGCCACCAAAATTTTCCAAATCTCAATGTATGCAATAGTATCGATGAATCAGTTAAGCTACTAGAATAAAAAGAAAATTGAAATGACAACCAAAAGATTTTTTCTTGAAAATTGTTACTACAGTATATCGGATAGTATACGTTTGCTATCGTCTTTTTCTGTTCCCCATGTCACAGTTTCATGATTTTTATATTCCTTTTTATTTTCACAATATTTTATAATCTCAGGAAGTAGTCCATGGCATCTAAAAGTGGAGTGGTAGATTTAGAAGCATGAATGAAGCTCGAAGTCATCTCCACAACATTTATTATGAAAAAAGGGTTATGAGGAACATGTTTCGAATGCATATGCATTCATCATCAGCCCAAATATAAACAGTTGCTACAAGAAAACATATGGGGTGAAGTGACCAATCTTAACAAGAAGTGTAGTACTTACTTGAAAATGAAAATTTTACATAACTAGATTATTAATTAAACAGGTAATTCAACACGGGACCCTGTGCCAAAAAATTAACAATATCAAGATGGTAACATCATGAGAATTGACGAGTTAAAAAGAATGTAACAAGGCATAGTTGTATTCTTCATTTTGCACAACAAAATGGCGATAGTGGAAACGGAAATAATCTGAACGGCAATACTAATCAATAATAACAATTGACATAAATGAAGTAAATATGACAGACAGATGACATAAAACATAAACAAAAATCTTAAATTGCATTGGCGTGTAGAGAAATTTGAAAAGGTGAGAGACCAAAATCAGAAAATGAACATTGGAAATTAAGTTGGTTAAAGAACTTTTGGCAATCAAATTGTGTTTGTTCATTGAGTGAGATGATGTTATTATTTTTCAATAAAGAGTTAATTTCATAAATTTCGAGGGCCCTTGTTGCAAACATGTAAAATTTCTAGATCCTTGTTGATGTCAAAGTGATGTCCAGAGTTGAGTATGTGGTTGGCGAAAGAACTTCTGGTATTATAAATATCCAATGGAGAATTCTTGTATTTATCAATTAATTCAACATGTTCAGTTACTCTACACCTTTTCCAGTTGTATTTCAGAAACCATCAAGTTTATTTCAGAAAGCGTCAATTGAATAATTTTAGAATCGTCACTTGTATTTCAGAAAGTATCAATTGTATTTCAGAATAGTCAGTTCAATATCAGAAAGCGTCAAATGTATTTCAGAATAGTCAATTGAATTTCAGAATTCGTCATTTGTATACAAATGATATATTCTGATATTCAAATGACGAATTCTGAATTTCAATTGACTATTCTGAAATACATTTGACGCTTTCTGATATTGAACTGACTATTCTGAAATACAATTAATGCTTTCTGAAATTAAACTCGCTATTCTGAAATACATTTGACGCTTTCTGAAATCCAACTTACTATTCTAAAATACAATTGATACTGTCTGAAATACAAGTGATTATTCTGAAATTCAGTTGACGCTTTCTGAAATACAACTGGAAAAGGTGTACCCAGCCAACACATCTGCAACATGACATCTCTGAGATGTCGCAATTAGGTAACATTGCGATTTCACGAACGTTGCATCGATGCGATGTGAAAAAGTAAGCATATTTGCGACATAACATCTCTGAGATGTCGCAAAGAGATCAAACTGCGATATCACAAACGTTGCATCGCTGCGATGTAAAAAGTGAGCACATCTGCGACCTAACATCTCTTAGATGACGCGATGAGATCACACAGTGATATCACGAACGTTGCATCGCTGCGATGTACAATAGCAAACACATCCGCAACATGATATCTCAGAGATCTCTCGATGAAATCAAACTGCGATATCGCAAACGTTGCATCGCTGCGATGTAAAAAAGCAAACACATCTGTAGCATGACATCTCTGAGAAGTCGCGATGAGATCAAACTGCGATTTATCACAAACGTCGCATCGCTGCGATGTACAAAAGCAAACAAACCTGCGATATAACACCTCTGATGTGTACTATATATATATAGCACAAATTGTGCAATTGTTTATTGTATTGTATTACACAAAAACCGAATTTTCCTTTTTTTGGTACAATTTATCAAAATTTATCGTATCATTGAAGATTTAGACATTATTATATGAAATCTATATTGATAATTATTAACATCATAAACGTACCAAAACCTTAGTTACTCATAGTACATTATAGTTACCATAATTTACGTCAGTTACGAAAGCATAATACGTTAAATATAAGCATAATACACCGTTGTCAATGATACGATAAAGCTTTGAATGCAACTCGATTATTAGCGAGTCAACACCGTCTCGGACTTTGCGGTTGACTCAGCTACCGCCTCGTTACCAAGCAATGTCCTCCACTAATATTACAAATCGCATAATAATCTCGTTACATTAAGGCCACTATTTGAATTTCCCGCGCGCAAATATACTTTCCGTGGTCTGTGGACACCTGCACTAGACAGTTGACAATGATGATTCATCATCACTAGTTATAACTTTCTCAACCACTCCAGAGTCTAGAGTTTCAATCCAATCAGTTGAACAACCATTGATGGAATCAGTTTTACCAGTTCACTTAAGTTGTGGTCTATGTGCTAGTTTTTCAAGTTCTTGTACAATCAAAAAGTTATAACATCTCTGTGGGGGTACACGAAACGTGAGTAGGTATAGGTTTTGTTTAAGTAATGGTGAGAATAAGTTTTCACTTGAAAGCATGCCAAAGCCGTTCTTTTCATCACACTCATACTCTGTGATATCATATATTTACATCCCTGCGATGTCATAAGTTCACACATCCCTGCTGTCAAAATCGAATCACATCGCAGTTTCATCCCAAAAACACATCGCAGTTTCATCGCGAAAACGCATCGCTATTCCATCATAAAAATATATCGCAGCGATATCGCATGGAGGAAACTTGAGTGTGACAAAAAAATATCCCTGCCATATCGCAGCGACGTCTGTGCGACATAGAATGCGATATCGTAGGTCACATTGTTACATCGCTGCGATATCTCTGTGATGTAACTGTGTTTGCTGGGTAGTACCAAACCTTCTACCAGTTTGACCAATGTATTGTGCATTACAGTTTGAAGAAGAACAAGAGATTTCATAAACACCAGATTTATGAAGTACAGGAAGTTTATCCTTGGTATTGATAATAAGATTAGAGTTATTGAGTGTCCTAAATGAAATATTGACGTCATCGGAAAATCTATGGAAAATGTTTTTCAGGAAACCAAACCCAGGAACAGTATGCAAGAGAATTTGGACTGTAATGAATGAGTTGGAAGAAGACCATGAGTTAAAAAATTATTTGAATGTTTGTTATAAATTTTATTAATAAAATTTTGAGGAAAACCATTATTGTATGCAATCTGTCTGATGACACTCATTATTCTCATTATTGAAATCAGTAGGGGACATTGGTATTGAAAGGAGTCTATGAAACATAGAGTTGAATGCCGCTGTTTTATGTGAGATAGGGTGGCATGAAGAAAAAGGAATTACAGTGTCAGTATGGGTAGGCTTCCTATAAATTGAAAAACTGAATTTATTATCATTAGTTTCTATAAGTAGATCTAAGAAGGGAAGACAATTATTGTTGGACAATTCCATGGTGAAACTAATGCGAGGATGTAAGGAATTTAGATAATCAAGTAATAAATTTACCTCACTTAAAGGACCATCAAAAAGGACCAAACAGTCGTCAACGTATCTATACCAAAAGATGATTTTGTGAAAAAAAAATTAAAAATTGTTCTATTTAGATTCAAGATTTTTTAGAAAAATTTCTGCTTACAGAGGTGAAAGAGTACTGCCTTTGGCCAGGCCTGAAATTTGTGAATAGAAAACATTATTAAATTGGAAAAAATTTTGTTTAAGTACTGTGTCCAAAAGACTACAGATATTTAAAGTGCGATAAAAAAGAATATTAGATTCAAAAAGTAGGTTACGGACAATATGGATTCAATCTTCAGGAGGAACACTAGGGAATAAGTTTACTACATCGAAGGAGAGCAAGAAAGCATTGGGGGGAATATCGACATTTTTAATCTTTTCGGTTAGATCAAAATAATTTTTAATTCATTACACAGTATAGAATTTTAATTTTTGATTAATTACACAGTATATAACTCGATTCCTTATACTCTTCCTTTTTAGATTTTGTTGAGGACCAAGGTAAGATAAAACATTTTGATGTAAGGAAAAAACTAAATTTTTTATATTCTACTCAGTCTCCCTCAGAGGACCAAGACCATCTTCCATCCAGTACTTTTTACAGTTATCACAAATTTCACCCTATAGTTCTCAATCTTCCTTCCTACAAATCTACAGAAAAGGAACTGATATTCTTGAATCATGGTCTTGACTATAATGTTGATGAATTTAACAATATTCATAATTACAGAGAATTAGCCATTGAATCTGAACGTATAATTGAAAATAATCAATTTCCTAACAAGGACCTTTTGAGAAGTGAAATATCTAGAACTTTGAACAATTTCTTTTTCCTTTCACACAACCAACCTACCAGCCAATCTGAAGTTACAGTTTCCAAAAAAATTGTCCAAAACTTTTTACAATAAAAACATAGTTATCACTAAGGCGGATAAAGGTAATTGTATTGTTGTCTTAAACCAGGCCGATTATGTTTCCAAAGTCATAAATTTTTTAGATAAGTACATATAGTTTTTCAAAATTAAATATTGATCCAACTAAAAAAATTTTCACTTTTCATAAATCCAATATTAACATTTTTATTGACACTATTAGTTTTTTCGGTTCTTCTAAATACAAATTAACCCCCATAAATCCATCCACCCCATTTTTATATGGCCTTCCCAGAATTCACAAAAAAGACGTCCCTATCAGACCGGTGGTGTCTTATTGTAATTCCCCAGCTTCCAAATTAGCTTCATGGCTAAATCATGTTATTTAAGACCTCACTGATTTTCATAATCCTCTTTCAGTTAAAAATTCTTTTGATCTAACCAAAAAGATTAAAAATATCGATATTCCCTCCTGAAGATTGTATCCATCTTGTCCGTAACCTACTTTTTGAATCTGATATTCTTTTTTATCACACTTCGAATATCTGTAGTCTTTTGGACACAGTACTTAAACAATTTTTTTTCCAATTTAATAATGTTTTTATTCACAAATTTCAGGCCTGGCCATGGGCAGTAATCTTTCACATCTGTTAGCAGAAATTTTTCTAAAAAATCTTGAATCTGAATGAAACGATTTTCAATTTTTTCACAAAATTATCTTCTGGTATAGATACGTTGACGATTGTTTGGTCCTTTTTGATGGTCCTTTAAGTGAGGTAAATTTATTACTTGATTATCTAAATTCTTTACATCCTTGCATCAGTTTCACCATGGAATTGTCCAACAATAATTGTCTTCCCTTTTTAGATCTACTTATAAAAACTGATAATAATAAAATCATTTTTTCAATTTATAGAAAGCCTACCCATCTGATTTCAATAATGAGAATAAAGAGTGTCATCAGACAGATTGCATACAATAATGGTTTTCCTCAAAATTTTATTAATAAAATTTATAACAAACATTCAAATGAGTTTTTAACTCATGGTCTCTTTCCAACTAAATCATTACAGTCCAAATTCTCTTGCATACCGTTCCTGGGTTTGGTTTCCTATCGCCTGGAAAACATTTTCCATAGATTCTCCTATGACGTCAATATTTCATTTAGGACACTCAATAACACCTCCAATCTTATCAATACCAAGGATAAACCTCCTGTACTTTATAAATCTCTTGTTCTTCTTCAAACTTTTATGCACAATACATTGATCAAACTGGTAAAAGGTTTAGTACTAGAGTAACTGAACATGTTAAATCAATTGATAAATACAAAAATTCTCCATTGGATATTTTTAATACCAAAAGTTCTTTCGCCAACCACATACTTAACTCTGGACATCACTTTGACATCATCAAGGATCTAGAGATTTTACATGTTTGCAACAAGGGCCCCTCTGTTAAAACTTTTCGAAATTTATGAAATTAACTCTTCATTGAAAAATAATAACATCATCTCACTCAATGAACAAACAATTTGATTGCCAAAAGTTCTTTAACCAACTTAATTTCTAATGTTCATTTTCTGATTTTAGTCTCTCACCTTTTCAAATTTCTCTACACGCCAATGCAATTTTAGATTTTTGTTTATGTTTCATGTCATCTGGTCATCTCTGTCTGTCATATTTTCTTCATTTATGTCAATTGTTATTATTAATTATTATTGTCATCCAGATTATTTCCGTTTCCACTATCGCCATTTTGTTGTGCAAAATGAAGATTACAACCATGCCTTGTTTCATTTTTTTTAACTCGTCAATTTTCATGATATTTCCAGCAAACACAGTTACATCACAAAGATATCGCAGCGATGTAACAATGTGACCTGCGATATCGCATCCCACTAAGCAAAGTAACATTTATTCAATATTTCAGTAACCTTTCATCGTAATGTGTAATGTTCCATCAGAGTTTTCTGCTACCTTACTGCAAAGGTTCAGCAACTACTGAAACGGACGTTCAGCAATATTAAAAATGGTATATTTCATATCAATTATTCCAGCAAGGTTACTGCAATTTCGCATATAATATACAGGAATATTGCAAATGTGATATTAAAAATGTGGCCTAGTGACAATGTTGCAGCAACTGCTGAAATATATTGATGGATGTAATGTTTAATAATTAGTAATTGGAGCAAGGTTACCGTAACATAGAATATAAATTAGAAGAGAATAACATATTCAATATTATGTTATATAGCAGCAACTTACCACCAACCTTGTCTATTCATTTCTATAACAGGAAGATTTCATAAATTACTTTCCAGTAGGTTTGTTCATTACTGAACAATTTTTGGATTTTCACTTATTGCTTCTAAAATATTGATAGAAAATGAATGCATACAATATTCATGGTAGGCAAATCAGTTTCGATATCTTGGAAAATATCATTAACTATTGATGTGCCTTCTATGAAAATCATATTCATTTTCTAGTTTATAGAGCAAGGAGTTAAAACCCAACAAATCTTCTGAAATGATTATACCTCAATATAGTATTTTCATTTGAAACAATAAATAGATTTTTTCCTATGCTTCTGTTATATACAGTTGGTCTCACTAGGTTGGAACCATGTGAAAATAATTAATATCATTGATTTTACGAAAAAAGTTCTGCATGCTCTAAAAGCTATATTACAATCATCAGATATTAATTTTTTTCAGTCGTATAAGCGGGTTGTTAAAAAAAATCACTTAGGAGTGGATAATGTACCTACCTTTATTTTTAACAAAATCGAAAGTTGTTATGCAAGGTTATTCAGAATTGAAAATACATTCAAATGTTCAGTCATATCTATCTACCATGAAAAATATGGTTTTGTAAACTTTTCCATTCAGTTTTGAAAGAAAAATCTATTGTTTATAAAAAGTTCAACATAGTCGGAAACTTGAAACACATTTTAAACACTCACAAAAAAAGAAAAATGTTGAGAATAACACAACCTAATTTGGTAGATTTGAATATCTGAACGTAACTTTCATTTCTAACTGACTTTAATCTGACAATTTTCGATATTGTAAAAATCGAAGTAACTTTATTATTAGATTCGCATATTTTAAGAAACCTCTCATACAACTGAAAAAACTTAATACCTGATGATTTCAGCTTTTATTACATGCATAACTTTTTTTTTCTAAAATAAATAATAAAAAAGTATTCCATATGCTTCCAACTTTGTGAGACATTCTATATACCTATATGACAAGTTATTGATTTCAAATGTCTATGGAAGTCTTGGGGGTCAAAAAGGCAAAAATTTTATAATAAAACCTTTATTTGAATTGAAATATCACAACAAAATAAAAACAAATATCAAATTAAAAAAAACTCTGGCCTCATCCAGGCACCTGAAACAATAATAATCAATGGAATGTTTGGATGGAAGATTGACAACTTGATCTACTACCAAGTCTTCAAAACCTTGACATACACATCTATACAATACTCTCAATTGTTTCCTGCAAATAGGTCAAAATGATATTTTCCATTCTCTGTAATTGAAATTGTGCCAGACTTTTTGGTTTTCAGCAAAGTACGACAAACATATGGAAGGTTTTTATATTTCAAAAAGTTTATTGAAATTCGTATTGGATATGCATCAATCAATTGCCCAATTTCTCAAATTATTAGCTAATGTAGTAGAATTATCTGATGCCTGGGTTTTTACTATATTAAACTAATCAGTATTACTTATTCAATGGAAAATAAGGAACAATGAATGGGGTTTCTGAGAAGAATGTAAGGGGAGAGGTAACTGATGGGTTCTCATTTTTATCTTGTGAAATATCATGGCAACAAGTTTGAGAATCATCGAGGGCCTCATCAGTTTCAACTTCAACCTTCGAGTTTATCAATTTTCTTTTAGTATCTTGTCTTACTATTTCACGTATTTTTTCGACGTATTTCGAGTACTTCTCACGATGTTTTTGGATCTAAAAATGTCCACACTAATCACAATCGAAATATCATCATATTTCAATGAATACAAATTGATAACGACGATTTCAATCCTACCTTATAATAAGATGCACACGAAACAACACAACCATCAGATTTATTCGCAATATAAGGAGGAAAACTAAGAAAAAGCATTTTTCTACCAAACTATCCTAACCTAAAATAATAAAAATGATGTATCGCTTACCTTACATGAATATGGAGATGCCTTAAATGTATTATTGACATTGTCCATTGTGCTGCTTCAACACTCTTATTCAACAAACAAATGTACTTTACTAATAATTTATAAAAGTAAAAGTATCCAAATCAAGAATAAAAAACCAGCGACGCAAGACTGCACGATACGGGACGGGATAAACATAAACAAACTTTCTTTGTCTATGGGCTGGGTGTCGCCCCGTTAGGTGGCATCTTCCATCTCCTCAAGACCGGGAAATTCAAAATTGGTTGGTAACCTGATAGATGAAATATTTTTTCAAGTTTCTTTATATTTACTATTTAAAATTGTAGAAGGGTATCATTTTGTATATTTCTGCGATGATGCGATCGAAAATTGAACATACATTGTGTTTTCTAAATACTGTCAATATTGTTTGAAGTAAGCTTATGTATTGTTGTTAATATAATAGGATTTAAAACAGAGCGTAACATTGTGATTTGAATTTGTTCGATAGTTCCAAATGTAACTTGCACACACATTGTTCCTATATAGTTTCTATAATGTTGCATTTATAATGAACTTTCATGGCTCACGCAATATTGCACCTGAAACATTATCAATAGCTTGCTTTTTAATTTACATACAACTTGTCGATAGTTTTTTTTGTTATGTTAAAAACTTGAATATAGCAGTTAGCCTTATGCAATATTATATTATTATCTTACAATGGCAAGCAATACATAATATTGTTGCAATATTTTGTAACATTACATGTTTAGTGGGATTCTATGTCGCACATACGTCGCTGCGATATTGCAGGGATGTTATTTTGTCACACTCAAGTTTTCTCCATGCGATGTCGCTGCGATATATTATTATGATGAAATAGCGATGTGTTTTTGCGATGAAACTGCGATGTGTTTTTGGGATGAAACTGCGATGTGATTCGATTTTGACAGCAGGGATGTGTGAACTTATGACATCGCAGGGATGTAAATATATGATATCACAGAGATGTTAATATATGACATCACAGCGATGTGCATATGTAATGCAGAGGTAAGGTGATATATAGGGAAAAATGTCGGTGCATGAAAAAGAAACAACATATATTATAAACATTTATTTCCAACAATGAACAAATACCAACACAAAAACAAAATTATTATTCCATTCCAATAAATAAAAAGAAATTCTCTTTAGCAAAAAATATAGGTTATTATTATCTGAACATTCTTTGTTTTGAATGAATATTATTGTTTTCTTCGGAGAAGGCTGATGGAATGGAAATATATTAGCTTTAGTTGAATTTCTCGCATCAATATTCAATCTGCAGAAACTTTCTCATAAACACATTCTGAGAAAGTATCCATCAGCTCCCATACGTCTTCCGATGCGATGAATCCGTAAATGATCATCTCTATCCACCTATGGCGACATCATAATCTGCTGATTCAAATACAATGAATTGATAGTTTGGACTACCATAATCTATAATGTTCCAAAACCATCAGATGTCGTCTTTTGAGTATGAAAAACGGCTATGGCATGCTTTCAATTGAAAACTTATTCTCACCATTACTTAAACAAAACCTATGCTCACGTTTCGTGTACCCCCACAGAGCTGTTATAACTTTTTTGATTGTACAAGAACTTGAAGAATAGCACACAAAGACCACAACTTAAGTGAACTGGTAAAACTGATTCAATCAATGGTTGTTCAACTGATTGGATTGGAACTCTGGACTCTGGAGTGGTTGAGAAAGTTGTAACTGGTGATGATGAATCATCATTGTCTAGTGCAGGTGTCCACAGACCACGGAAAGTATATTTGCGCGCGGGAAATTCAAGCAGTGGCTATTAATGTAACGAGATTATGCGATTCATAATATTAGTGGAGGACATTGCTGGGTAACGAGGCGGTAGCTGAGTTAACCGCAATGTCCGAGATGGTTTCAACTCGCTAATAAATAAATATTCTATATTTGATATCTAATGTATTATGCTTGCATTTATCGTATTATGCTTTCGTAACTGACGTAAATTATGGTAACTATAATGTATTATGAGTAACTAAGGTTTTGGTACGTTTATGATGTTGATAATTATCAATGGAGATTTCATATAATAATGTCTATAAATCTTCAATGATACGATAAATTATGATAAATTGTACCAAAAGACGGAACATTCGGTTTTTGTGTAATACAAATACAATACAATAAACAACTGCACAATTTGTGCTATATATATATATCGCAGGTTTGTTTGCTTTTGTACATCGCAGCGATGCGACATTTGTGATCACTGGGTACCTAAGTGATACATCGCAGTTTGATCTCATCGCGACTTCTCAGAGATGTCATGCTGCAGATGTGTTTGCTTTTTTACATCGCAGCGATGCAACGTTTGCGATATCGCAGTTTGATTTCATCGATAGATCAATGAGATATCATGTTGCGGATGTGTTTGCTTTTGTACATCGCAGCGATGCAACGATCGTGATATCACTGTGTGATCTCATCGCGACATCTCAGAGATGTTAGGTCGCAGATGTGCTCACTTTTTACATCGCAGCGATGCAACGTTTGTGATATCGCAATTTGATCTCTTTGCGACATCTCAGAGATGTTATGTCGCAAATATGCTTACTTTTTCACATCGCATCGATGCAACGTTCGTGATATCGCAATGTTACCTAATTGCGACATCTCAGAGATGTCATGTCGCAGATGTGTTGGCTGGGTTACCATCTTGATATTGTTAATTTTTGGGCACAGGGTTTCGTTTTGAATTACCTGTTTAATTAATAATCTAGTTATGTATAATTTTCATCTTCAAGTAAGTAATACAGTTCTCGTTAAGATTGTTAACTTCACCCCATATGTTTTCTTGTAGCAACTGTTTATATTTGGGATGATGATGAATGCATATCTATGCATTCGAAACATGTCATTCATAACCCTCTTTTCATAATAAATGTTGTGGAGATGACTTCGAGCTTCATTCCTGCTTTACAATATTTTATTTTTACAATATTTCTGTACAGGGTGCACCATTAAAATGGAACCCCTCTTTATCTTTTTCGTTCTTGAAGATAAGAAAAAATGTTGAATAGAAAAGATGAATGAACTAGGTAAGTTTAATTTTGATTGACAGTAGTTTTTTGATATACAGGATGTGCAATTTTCTTGAAATGGACACCAATTTTGGTTTTTCAAATCTATGAATATTTTTTCGAAATCCGATAGAACTTTCTTGTCTGATTGATATCAATTGATATCAATGAGTTGCATATTTTGATGGAAAATGACTGAGCTAAGTCAATCAAAGTAGATCAAAATGACGATTCATAGGTCTCATGTAATTCTTTCAATTGACATTGAACACTCTAAATTCCAAAATAAACAATACCTTGACATCTTCTTTGATAATGAACAATGAAGACATACTTTCAAAGCCCACTATGTTTAACTACATTAGGTGTGTTGATGTAACATGGTTAAATAAACTATCAATCTATCCTTCTTTGACTTGCAAGATGTTCCTTTACGAACATTATACGTTTTCCTCTCGTACAGTTTTGCCTAAAATATCTCCAGAAGCTGAGATATATGATTGAAAAACTTTGTATCATTCTTAAGCAGAGGTTCAGCTGGTAAATAGTCTGGATTGAATCATAGGATGAAACATCGAAGAATAATAAATTTAAATCCTTGATCTTATGTCCAATTAACTTTACTCGCCTTCTGGGAGTCATTTTGGCATCAACTAGGGTAATGAGTGATGCCGACTTTCTTTGAGGGCAAAGTCTATCCAGTTATGGATAATTCGGAAAAATCTATTATGAATGAATAGTAGTAGGCAATATATCTATATGAAGGGCATGCTTTTTTATGGTTTCTACTCCATATTGAGCGGTTGTGGATATATATTTTTTTTATTTTTGACTGCACATGACATCGAGCAAGCCAGTAGAAGGGCTTTGAGAATGGAAGCGGTTATTGGAATTTTTCTTGATATAGGCATCTATAGGCTATAGGCATCAGGAAAAACCTTGGTGGGAAGTGAGTTCCACAATTTCACCTTTCGATGGAAGAAATAATTTTGAAAGAGTGTAGTTTGACAGGTCCCGAGTTTGAAAATAAGAAAGAAATGTCGATTTGTTGGTGAAGGAAATGCGAACCTACGGAATTTTCAATTTAGACTTCACTTAAGGCAAGGCGATGAATTCAAACTCTTATCAAGAACATTATGTTATTTTGAAATATAAAAACAAAGGTGCCTATACCAGAATGAAAAATAGTCTATATAAATCGCATACCTATGCGCTTGATGACCATTCCATTGCAATTTTGGCGTGAGCCATTGTGATGGACAACTTGAGAGATATTTTCTGAAGATATATATGGTGTTTATATGAAAAAATTACTAGACAAAAGTATATTCTATGAATGGCATGAAGTGATCATACCGCAATTATCGTCTGCAAGATTTGATAGATATGTATGAAAAAGGAACCGTTAACCATTTGAAATATCGATATCAATAAATAGGTAAACAGTGCGCTTCGAATTGGATGATATCTACATACAATGATAAGCAAATCAATGTGTAAAACGAATTAAAAAATGATCATATTCAATATCTCACGAATATCAAAATAAAAACTGGTAATATAATAACACAGTTTGAACGGATGTAATGATTTATTGTAAATTTCAATCCATCAGTTGGGACTCAGAGGCGGACTGGACTATTGAATTGGTCCGGGCGATATAGATCTTACCGGCACAATTATTGATTTTTCGGTATAAATAGGTTTCATATTATGTAATTGAAAAAGAAATATTGGTAAGAAAATGGAAACATCGAATGTTGTATGCTCCTGATACATTTCCATTTTTTTCCATCCAATATAGCAATATGAGGTCTTTGAATTAATAAATAAATAAAAAAATTCTAATGCCAGCAGTTATGATCAGGTCTCTCCTGAAAGAATGCAGGGAAGAAATAGTCTAGCCCCTGACCTATCTGATAAACCTTTTCCATGGAACAAGAAATGATCCCTGCAAAATTTGATTGCAACCGTTACCCCAATCTTCGAAAATGAAGACTCAAATAGCTATGAGAAATATAGAGGAGTAAGTCTTTAGTATATCCAAGTTATACGAAAGGAATGAATCATTTTCCCTCAAATATAAACTACTTTCGACAAACCAACACGGTTTCATGCAGGATAAAAGCACGGAAACAGCTTTGCATGCTTTTATAGTGCACATAGTAACAGCCTACAAATTTGTGATTTGTTCATCGATTTTTCTAGGGCGTTTGACTGCGTGGATTACATAGTGATCTAAAAAATGCATCGCTATGGGATTCGTGGAGTTGCCCAAGATTGTATGAGGTCCTATCTTGAGAACAGGTCACAAAGAGTGATAAAATCCAAAGGTGTTCACAGTCAGTCCTTGGCCTGCAAACAAATGGTTCCACAGGGATATAAACATCAGTAAATGCAAACGTAAAAGACGTGAAATAAAATGTTCCTCTTCATGTTCCAGGAAGGAACTTTCTTGTAAGTAATTAATTTTAAAACTCAGTAATTCATGTGTTCGATGTTCAGTGAATCCATATATCCGATAAGAGACAAGGTAGGAATTGATTTATATCATATCATTATCATTTCTTTTAACGAAGAATCCGAATCGTATCGGGGCTGCTAACAGAAACAAAAAGTGAACTAAAAACGGCACATTAATCTCGTCTGATAATAATTATTGTATTGAAAAAAATTGTAAATAATGAATAATGATAGATTAAACGACTTACCTGAAGGAAGTTCAATCTTCATTATACGATTGACCACGTTCGTATAGACCACCATGTAGTTTCGCTTCGGAACGAAGAGTGTGTCACTGTTATCAAGCAAAAATAATTTTTTGCTGGGCCCGGATACCTGAGTCTCACCGATATATCGTCAATACAATTGAAGAACAAATCTGATACTTTCTTAGGGGTAATAACACAGGGAGGGAGGGGTGATCTATACGAACGTGGTCAATCGTATAATGAAGATTGAACTTCCTTCAGGTAAGTCGTTTAATCTATCATTATACTTCTTGACCACGTTCTACTAGACCACCATGTAGATGTTGATGCCACCATTTGGAAATCATCAACATCATATTGAAATAAAGGACTGGAGATTCTGAACATGTATATTATTTTAATAATATCAAGGCAATTCTTTGAATATAATATACAACAAAAACAAAATTCGTATAGTCATATTCGATGGAAACCATGCGAGTATAACAAAATACATTCAAGACACTCAATTCTGACAAACAACTCTTTCAGCAAAATTGTCTTCTATACATAGAGGTTTATTATAGAATTTTGCAAAAACATTTGACTTTTCTGGCCATCCCGCCGGATTTCTAATACATTCAATGTTCGCACCTGAACGAAGTGCTGCTGAGGTCGATGCGTGTCTAACACTATGTGCTTTGAAAAGGGTTATGTCTAATCCTGATTTCTTTAAAACTTCTTTAAGCCATCTAGATATAGACTGTGCTGTTGCACTATGATGTGGTTTTTCGTATGTCAAGAATAAGAAATCATTATCTGATTTCCTAAGCGGTGTTGTTATTTTCAGGTAATGTTCGGGCAACACATATTTCTGGTTTATTATGAAAAAATGGTATGACTAGGACAGGCTGAGGCCTATTTGGGAAAGATGTCTTAATTAATTCGCAAATGAAGATTTTGTAACTCGTGCCCAAAAATTTTATATCGGATATTTTGATTTTCGATAATGTTTGAACTCTGTGTGAAGTAACCAGGGACATAGCTAATTTATGTGTAAGTAATTCAAAATTCATTTTTTTGTAATGGAAATAAAGTAGCCATATAACTAAGTACTATCTGAGGATCCCATGTTACTTCATACCTAAGATATACGGGTTTTTCTTTGAAAATTCCTTTCATGAACCTTCGTAACAAGTCATTTTCCTCGAAATTTGCAATCACTTTCAGGGCAGATTTATGACAATTTAATGTATTATATCGGGCACCTCTACTATATTCTTGATTGAGGAAGAACAAAATTTCATTGGTGGAAGGATTGAAAAAATTATAGTTATTCTGGAGACAACAAAACCACCATTTTTTGAAGGTGCAATCATACTGTTTCAATGTACTACTGCTGAGAGAAGATATCATCGTCGGAATAAATTCTTCGATGACGCCTTTTCTCCTGAAAGCTTCCCGGACAGTTTCCCTGCAACCAGGGTGATGTTCGGCCATATTGGATGACTTTTCCTTAACGGAGAAAGGATAAGATCAGGTCTTGGATTAAGAATAATAGGTTCTGATACGAGATATTCCATAAAATTTGGAAACCAAGGTTGGTTTTTTCATAAGGGAACCACGATTATTCCTGTCGCTTCATCAGAAATTAGTTTATTGATAGTTTTAAAAATCATGGAGAATGGAGAAAAGGCATAGAAATTCAAGTCTTTCCAAGTTATTGAAAAAGCATCAACCGAAACAGAACCTGGATCTAATCTCCAAGAAATATATTTTTCACACTTTTTGTTCGCATATGAGGCAAAAAGGTCAATTGATGAATTACCAAGGTGACGCGTGATAATTCTGAAATCCTTATTACACAAAGAATATTCAGTCTCTGTTTGTCTAGACCGAGATTCCGAGTCAGCCTTATTTTCCTTCTATTTAACATAAGAAGCAAAGATGAATATGTTTCTTCGTTCACACCAGTTCCAAATAGATTTTGCTAACTGGGATAAGCAAATATTTCTTGTACTCCCCATTTTGTTAATGCATGCTATGGCAGTGATATTATCTACTCCCCACAATATATTGATGTTCGATTCATTCCTAACGAATGATTTCAATGAATAAAAAATAGCTAAGAGCTCAAGAAAATTTATGTGACTTTCCACCTCTGATTCATTCCAAAATCCACCTGATTTTTTATTTTGACAGAAAGCACCCCAACCGGTAGTGGATGCATCTGAGAATATTTTAAAATGATCCCTTCTTTGTATAAGTGAAAATCCTGATTTGTATATGTTATCACTCGAAATTATTATGTGAATTTTTCAAGGCTCTATGTTTGAAATATTGAGGCTTCTTGTATGAACCCATCCATAAGTAAAAGCTGGGCAGATTGATATCAAATAGCCTATAAGTTTGGCGATGGTACGAATTTTCACATTATTGCAGTTCTTTACCATAGAAATATACTGAAGAGCTCTCAAAGATTTGTCTTCAGGTAAACTGAGAAACATCTTTCTACTACCCCACAAAGAACCCAAAAAAATTATTTTTTGAGTACGGTTCAAGTGGGATTTCTCAAAAATTATGATGAATCCTAATTCGGACAGTGAGTTAACTGTAACTGAAACATTATCTGAACAAGATTTTCATCTGCCAATAGAAGAATATCATCTGAGTAGTTGACACTCAGAAAACCTCTCGATCTGAGATAATTCAAAATGGGCTTAAATATCTTACAAAACACATATGGTGCAGTTGATAAACCAAATGGTAAAGCATTGAATTCGAATAACTGACCTTGTAAGGAGAAACGCAGATATTTCTTAGATTTCTTATGCATAGGAATAAAATAGTATGCCTCTTTCAAATCCATCGTGCACATGAAACAATTTTGAGAAATTATGTATTTGACCGTTTTGAAATTCTCTAATTTGAAATGTGAAGTTTCAATAAATGAATTTAATAACTTCAAGTTCAAAACAAATCGATAACCACCGGAAGATTTCGGAACAAGAAAATATGGCGACAAAAATTCATCTTTCCTATGGGAACATACTGAAATGACTCCCTTCTTCAGGAGGCTATCAATATTTTCCTTCAGAAGAGTTCCTTCTTTATTGGAAAAGTATCTAGATATCGGATCCCTAGACTGAAAAGGTTTACAATTAAAAGGAATTTCATAACCGTTAACCCATTTCAGAATATTTGGGTGTTTTGTTATACGCTTCCATTCGTCATAAAAAAGACGAATTCTTCCTGCGAATTTTTCTTTTGTATCTACCTTCAACGTCTCCTTTGGTAATATTCCTGATGATTTGGCTTTCCTGGTGGTTTCCGTGATGACTCTCTCTTCCTGCTGTTTCTGGAATTCTGTGTCTTCATTTTGGATCTCGGAGCCTGACGCTGAGAGTTTAAATAATTCGAAGAACCTTGCAAGTATTGCTTCTTCACAAAGGCAGATTTCTCGAGTTTTATATCGATAGTGGTTTTTTCCACTGTTTGAGCGGCCTTACATTTATCATTAAAATCGGAGCCGAAGAGACTAGCATCTCTTTTCGATTGTTCCGCAACCTTTTGTATGCTGGAACACATATAAGGGTACATTTGATGTTTACGATGGTTTGATAGTAAATAGTAAACTTCACAAAAAACCTTGGCCGACTGCGCCGTCTTTGGAGTCAAGAGAGCTTTTGGTTCTATCGGAAGTCCGTCTGAGGATAAAAGTAGTGAAATGACCTCTCCCAACAACGTTAAGCCACGTCCCAACTTATCTTGAATGGAGGACAGTGTAGCATATTTTTTTCTCTCTGGGATCGATAGAAGTTTTTCAACTTCGGCATTAAGGGCTGGACCTGCTAACTGGGTACAATTTCCCGGGAGTAGAATTTTAAAAAAATCTTCTCTTGATACTTTATCGATACCTTCGGTCAAGTAGCTTTGCCAGCGGCAAACAATTTCCTCATCTAGTGGTGGGCCTGATGAGGTTAATTTTTTCGGATCCATACCCAATAGAAAGTCTACAGTTGTAACGGGTGAGGCTATTTCTGCAGTAGGAGGATCGTGAATTTCCGCAACAATTACTATTTGTGACCCCTCCTCCTGTTCCTCATCCGAATTCTCCTAGGCTTTCGTACAGGTGATGGTGACGATGACCTTGTATCTGCTTCACTACCACCTGAAAGGATGTACACGAAATCAGAAACCTGCACCTCAAATGTGAAATTATTCGCTGCATAGACAGCTGAATATTATATGGTTTCGCTATCGTGGCATATTACTCATAACAGTAGCTCGTATTCGTATTATAGTTCCTTTTCTGTTAGGTGCGTTGCATAAACAACCCCCTGTATAGTTCTTATATCCACATATCAATATTGTATTCTGAGGGATGATGTATCGTTGCATAAACAACGATATCTACTTGCTGAGGTATGTTGCATAAACAACTCCCTGTGAACTCTCACAAAATAATATTATATTCTAGATTTTCTAGAAATTGGGGTGATCGTTGCATAAACAACGATTTTCTCAGTGTAATTGTATCGAAAAATACTAATAATACTCCAAACAGCTGCCTTCTTTCATTTTATCCTATCAATGGGTACCTAGATTATGTAATACCGTTTGAAACTCACCTGAATCACTCAAATAATCCTTTTTTAAATTTTCCATTGTTTCCTGGAGCGATTTCATCTTTTTAGTCACATATCTTAATTGATCTCTACGCGTTCTTTTCTTCTTTCTCTCATTTCAACAGTACACACACTCCACGCACTGAAAACGTATTGACGATATATCGGTGAGACTAAGGTATCCGGGCCCAGCAAAAAATTGTTTTTGCTTGATAACAGTGACACACTCGTCGTTCCGAAGCGAAACTACATGGTGGTCTAGTAGAACGTGGTCAAGAAGTATAATGATGATCAACTTTTCATAGCTAATGATCTTTGTGATCAAGACAGGCTTGATCTAAAAATTCCCAAGGAGCATCAAAAATTGGCCAGAACCAAGAATATCAGTGGGCTTAAACTACATATCGATGGTGATAGCTATACAGCTCAACAATTGAAAAGTATGAACATTTATGTTTCACTCCCTGATAATAATATATCACTGTAATCAAATAGTGAACCTGCCTCACCAGCTATTAATCTCCATCAAATCACTGCTGAACCTACTTTCGATTCAGAAGATCCAGTTTTCTGTCACCAACAATCAGATGTTGCAAGTATGGAGAGAAAAAAAGACTTTCATCAGAGAACTAATTCCATCGACGCCAAACGTCATACAAGAAAGATGTCTCAGTCAAAAATATAATAAATGTTTTTCAGGTCATTGATTAATTTTGGAAATTCAATTCATCATTCACCCTATTATTATACTCACTGATTCATTTATTCTTTTCTAACTATTTTTCTTTCAAATATTTCTCAATATACACTCATTATTCTGATACTGGTTATAAATATCTATTACGTCGTAATTAATTATCTATAAATTGCTTTTCTAAAATTCATAATGCTCGGTTTCACTGTATGTCATATTAACACAAGATCTATCATCAATGGGTTCAATGAATTTAGGCAGAAGTTTTTCAATATTTACGATATAATAACTATCTCAGAAACTTGGTTACATAACGAAATTCATGATGATTTCATACATTTGCAAGGGTATTAATTATTCAGAAAAGACAGGATTGATGGAACTCGAGGTAGAGGTTTGACTGTCTATATAAAAATATCTATCAAGAGTACATAACGAAATTCATGATGACTTCATACATTTGCGAGGATATAAATTATTCAGGAAAGACAGGAGTGATGGAACTCGAGGTAGAGGTTTGACTGTCTATATAAAAATATCTATCAAAAGTAAATTGATGAATGATGTTCAGATTGTCAATACTGAACAGTTATGGTTTTCTGTTGAACATCAAAGGGCGAGGTATGTAATCGCGGTTGTATATAGGCCACCAAGTTTCGCAGTACCTGATTTTTTATCAGAATTTAAAGATGCATTGTCATTAATAAGTCAAATTCGATTATCTCATATGTATGGGTGATTTGAATATAGATTATTCACAACCTGATGGTATCTCGTGTTCTAGTTTGAATAACATCTTAGATTCCTTTGGTTTAAAACAAATAATTGATGAGCCAACCCGTTACAGTGCAACTAATAGTACGCTCCTGGACCGTATTCTATGTTCGGAAACACTAAAAGTAATGGTGGATTCATGCTGCGAGTCATTAGTTTTAAGTCATAACTTTTTGAGGGTAACTTCTTCCATTGATCAATTCCTGTAGTTCAGTGTCAGTGGTCACTTTACAATTTCAGTTATCAATATCTATTTTTTTCTTTTTATAATCTAATAATTCTGAGATGAGTTTTAATAAACAACACAATCACAGACAATACCATAAGATCTTGGATGAGTAACATTCATTGTGAACCAGGATTTTCGGAATGCTCCTTTGTCTCATCAAAAAGAATTGTGGAAAACAATAGATCCAAACACCTGGAAACAATTTGTTCATTAGTCATTGATGAAATGGCTATTAAAAAACAGGTAGACTTCGTTAATAACAAGATGTGGGGATATGAAGATATAGGCACTGGAGTATCAGATGATGAGCTGAAATTGGCAACAGGGGCATTTGTTTTCATGGTTGTTTCAGTTAACGGCAATTGGAAGGTTCCCATAGCCTATTACCTGATCGATTCCCTGACAGGATCTGAAAAGGCCAACATTGTGAATGAAGCACTCATGGAATTGCATGATGTTGGTATCAGAGTAACTTCAGTTACTTGTGATGGTCCAAGTGCAAATTTCACAATGGCCACACAGCTTGGTGCAAGGGTCACTAATATAAACGATATCAAGCCTTATTTCCAACACCCTGTGGATAGCAGCAAAATTTATATAATCTTTGATGCATGTCATATGTTAAAGCTATTGAGAAATAACTGGGTACAAGTGATGTTTTCATTGTAAAAAAGGAGGAAACATTGATTCAAACAAATAAAAAACCTCCATGATATACAGGAACTAGAAGTTTGTAAATTCGGCAATAAATTTAGCTGCTCAGACAATTAGCAACAGCATTGCTGATGCTATGGAATTCCTAATGGAAGATATATACAACATCCTGACTTTGCTGATGCTGAAGGAACAATCGAATTCATTCGGATTTTTGACAAGGCCTTCGATATTTGCAATTCTCGAAGTCCTGTAGGAACAGGGAGTAAAGCTCCTCTCAGGGAAAGTGATGAAATATATTGGAGATCCATTCTATCAAATGCAATTGAATATACGAGAACTTTGAGAACAAAAGATGGAAATTTTCTTCATCTTATAGAGATTTCATTACAATATTATCAATTATAGGGATTTATGTAGACTATGTTAAACCTGAAAATTCCCCCTTGAAATATCTACTTACATACAAGTTCAGCCACGATCACATCGAACTTTTTTTTTGCTATGTCAGGTGAATGAATACAAAACTTATATAGCTGATTATTTCCAAATATTGTGATGTATCCATATTTTGCACTGGGCCGAAGGTCCTATTTTCAGATGTAGGTACTGGGTGGATTCATCCAGATATGTAATAATCAACTTAACTTTCCATAGATCAATTCGTTTACAAGTGAAGTATATAAATTTCATATTTTTTCAGATCGAAAAATGGCTGGAATAATAATCCCACTGCATACCAGTTTTATCACACAAACAAACGTTTAGCATTGAGGCATGAAATCACTGATTTGAAAGGCGAGAGTTGTAAAACTGATGATACCACTATAACTGACAAAAAGTTATAGAAACCTGAAGAAAATTTTTCCAACAGTATACATTTATGATGTTGCCCTTGAAAAAAAAAACAGATTAGATATTTCAGATGTTAAAATCATAGATGAAAATATCGAATATGAGTTACAATTTTGGGTGTGCTTACAGAAAATGTTGTAACTTATATAGGTGGCTTTGTGGTGAAGAAGTTGAAATCAATAATAAAATGTTCAGAATGCCTCTCAAGAGTACAATGTGTGAATAATGAATCCATTGATGGAAATCTTTTCAGTCTACTGAATCGTAAAAAATCGAGGAGCACTAGTTAGACCATCAATGGATGTAATAAAAATTCGCATGTTGCGTGAAAAAAATTGCGGTTCATCTTGGACATCAATGGAAATATATGGTTCCACAAAAGCATAATTTTTTCAATATTCAATTTCAATTATTATCAAAAAATATTTTTGATAATTCCTTTCTGGAAAACCAAAAGCTGAAGCTTATCAAAATTTCTGTAAAATTTATCTGAAAATAAAATTATACCATCTTGGAAGAAAACAAACAGAAGATATGAGAGGTCTTTCAATTAGAAAAAAACTAACCAAACTAGTGTTATTTGCCCATCAGTAGGTACCATTTGTTTGTTGGTATTCGTTATAGATGTTTATTATTTTCTGAATGAATAGATTATGAATAGATAAAATGTGCTTTTATTCTATATGGAAATTGTTTTTTTCCGGTCATATTACTTACCATATTGTGTCAGAGGAACTAAAATCATCATTACGAGGATTGTTTCACAAATTCATTCACTGTATGACAAGGAGAATACAATTTATTTGTTGCTGAAGAAGTTTACAAATCCATAAAACAATATAATTATATTATCTATTGTTCAATTTTTATTTTCAAAAAATTATCCTATTCAATTTTTGATGTAGATTTTTGTAACAGAACAGAAAAACAATTGAAGATCTGAAAAAAAAGTTTTGGGCACAAAATATATTTTTTTAAATGGAACATTTTTTGAAAATGAAAATTAAACAATAAATAAAAAATTTGAGGGGGGGTTCAAAATATACGTGAATGCAGAAACTTGGACTAGTTAAATAACGTTTAGAAATATACAATCAAAAGACAATAATTATAAATACATAAATATTTGATTGATCAAAAATATGAAAAAATAAGTAAGTATATAATGATTTCTATATAGTTCGCCCCAAAAATTTTGGTTCCAACCTGGAACTGCTCATTTAGATAATCTTTCATGCAATATTTCTTCAGATATGTGAATGTTGATAATTGGTACCGAAGAAGCATTGACCTGTGATCAAAGCACAGACCAGGTGGTCTATGTACCAAAGGCTAGTCCAGACCTGATAACAGTGATAGTGCGCATGCTCCCGGCCTGATTTATTTTCAGTCTGCGCGAGATTCAGAAGGGTCTATTCTTGGGAAGTTCCGTTGGCATTCCAGTTATTGGTTATATTTCAGTGGGTTTAATGGCCGAGGAGGACTACGTCAGGCTTATTGGCTTGCGGGTGAGAAATGAAAAGTTCCAATAAATTCTACACCTCTCATTCTCCACAGCGGACCCAATATACCCTGCAGCATAAGGCAGCACTGGAGTTTCGTAGATACCGTACGAGTTCCTCAGATGATGATAAAGCACTCGAAATGCCGCATTATATCTATGGATATAGGCCGAAAATGCATACACCGTGCATGCTGAAAGCATCGCACTACGGTGACATAATGTCTTCGAAAAAACATCTTTTCGAAATGAATGTTTAAAACAAAAACCTTCTGAAAATTTGTTTTTCGAAAAAAATACCTTTCGAGAAAAATGATTTTCGAAAAATTGTGTTTCGAAAAAAAATTGTTTTCGAAAAATTGTTTTTCGTCCCTCTCACCGAAAGCATAGAGTTTAAGGTCATCCACATAGAATAAGTGAGTGACCTATGCCTCCGTTGACTGGGTGGTCCGTAGTAGTAGCCCTTAGTTTTTCTGAGCTCAGCGGATAATGCCAACAGTGAGATGCAAAATAAGAGAGGGCTGAGGGAGTCTCCCTGGAAAACTCCCATCTTGATGATGACCGGCTCTGTCTGGACTTTCGCATTCCCCGATGTTATGGTGAAGCGAGTACGCCAGAGCGGCATCAGTTGTTCAATGTATGTCACTATCGGGTCGGGTACCGAAAGGTACTCGAACAAGTACACGAGTAACTGGTGCGACGTTGTATCAGATAACTTTCGATAATCGATCCAGGCTATAGAGATATTCCGTTTGTACTGTACGGAGTCTTGCGTGATAGATCTGTCTATCAGAAGGTTCTCCTTGCAACCAGCGACACCTCTCTTCGACCCTCGTTGCTCATATATCCGTTGGTAAAAAGGAGTATACGCATGTACAAGATTTGTATAAACAGCTTGTATTATGCGTTTAAACAGGTTATTGGTCTGTAATTCTTCGGAATGGACAAATCTCCTTTCTTGGGGAGAAGCACGGTTCTCCCCTCTATAAACCACTCCGGAACTTGCTGCTTCCCATTCAGCCAATAATTGAATATTCTGGCTAAATGGTGGTGGATGATGGGCAACTTCTTCCACTAAAAGTTATTGATCTCATCAGGACCTGAAGCAGCAGTTCTTAGAACCCGTTAGGGCTCTCCGAACCTTATCGTAATCGATTGACGCCGCAGTTCGGGCTCAGGCTCTCGGAACCTTTCACAGAATGCTTCGAACTGCGTCAGGGCTGGAGTATCTCTGTTGAATGGATGTCACACCTCATAGATACCCTTCTAGAAGGTTTTCACATGCTCAACAGTCGGCGGTTCCTCAACAACACTAGGAGGCGGTTGGAATAAGCGAGATGGCCTTTCGTGAAAGAGTTTATTTTCCACCAACCCTCTCGCTCGCCTCTTTAGTGACTGTTTGGCAGCCACGAACATCCGAATCGTCTCCAGGCAGTGCTGTTCGATGACGGTTAGGACTGCCAGATTGAGTGTGTGATGAGTGCGACGTAATATGGTGGCTATTTGTCGCACTATTGATGTGAATGGCCTGTTGGCCTCCAAATAGTCCATCACACAATGAATACGGGAAGTGTGTTGTCTCGCCGACTGGATCTCTGCTTCCATCTTTTGTACGCGTCATTCTGCCCTCTTGACTGAAGAAGCCGATTCTACTGGTCTCCTCAGCTAAGAGAACCGAACGGCATCGTACACGGCACAATTGATGCGCCAGATGTCAGCTTATTCTGGAAGTGTATCACGAAGTGATTTATCCATCCATATTATTATCATTATTATTATTAAAATTTCAATTCAATCAATTCCAGTCACGACCCTACGGTTCCGACACCTCGCAGGGTCGAGCTGGAGAAAAACCAGTGACCACCCCTCATAACCATGAGGTGAGTGCTCACTGGGACCGAATATCGTGTGCCCTCAGTAAACGCAATGATCCCAGTATGACGGCCAACTGCATCGCCCCAGCCAGAACTGGTGCCTTCTGTCGGCAAGCTGGTATTTTTTAGAGTTCCGAGTCGCGTACCACCGAGGGAGCCTATAATCAGGATGACCATTTCAACAGAATGGTCTGGATATAGTCTGCGGAGTTCGTAGAGAAGATCTCTATATTTTGTCCGTTTTTCCTCCTCCTTCAAAACGATGTTCGCTTTGGTTTGGTGATCGAGGAAAACTACGTCAGGTCTGTTGGCTTGTATCTGCATGATGGTGAGGAATGAGAAGTTCCTATAAATTCGATACCTCTCATTCTCCACAACGGACTCAATATCCCCGGAGCATAGGGCAGCACTGGAGTTGTGTCTCAGATGGTAATGAGCACTCTCCCTGGAAAACCCCTCTCTTGATGATGACCGGCTCTGTCTGGACTTTCGCATTTCCCGATGTTATGGTGAAGCGAGTCCGCCAGAGGGGCATCAGCTGTTCAATGCATCCCACTATCGGATAGGGTACCGAAAGGCATTTGAGCAAATACACGAGTAACTCGTGCGACGTTGTATCAAATGCCTTTCGATAATCGATCCAGGCCATAGAGAGGTTTCGCTTGTACTGCACGGAGTCCTGCGTTATAGATATATCTATCAACAGGTTCTCCATGCAGCCAACGACCCTCGTTGCTCATATATCCGTTGGTAAAAAGGAGTATACGCATGTACAAGATGCGTGTAAACAGCTTGTAGCATGCGTTTAAACAGGTTATTGGTCTGTTATTCTTAGTATTGGACAATTATTTATTATATAATATTATTCATATCATTATTAATTGACATTTCATTCTAGATCTCGTTCTACACAATAACTTTTTCACGACCACAGAGACATCAAATATTATCAGAGCAGTAAAGCACCGATGGAGAAATAAACGAGTGTAAATGATTAACTTACAGGGTAATGCAGATTTCATAGTGCACTATTGAAAAATCGCCAACGCACAGAGATAAGAATTAGGTAAAATAACGAAAAAATGTATGATCATCTCGAATGTCGGAAGAATTTGAGGATATCTTTCATATTTCCTGAAATATCCTGAGAAAAAAATTACTCAACTCTTATTCTTCTTATAGTAGCCATAATGAATTTTCACACCTTCAGATATGTAATAAAATTACCAATTCAAGTGTTCTGAAAAGTGTTTTTAACCGCCAACTTAGTTGCAAAGCAACCTTCTAATGTAAGTCTAGGACTTGTATGAGTTGGGAAGACGAGGACCTCAGCTTTTTGAGTGTCATCCGAAGCACTGAATATGAGTGTGATATAAGACTTGTATGTTTAATGAAGGAGAAGTCAAAGTGACAGTAAAATAGAAGATATCAAGTGAAATCTATTATGCACTTTAGGGTAGGTGAATCGTTGATGAAAAAATAACGAAAAAAAAAAGATTTCCATTCCCATTGTACAAAATGAAACATCAACGGCATCGTCGGTGCCACCGACAACGACAATGCCTACAATTTTCCAAAACATTTAACTCAATGAAAAAACAGCAATAATAATTTCACTTGGCTGATTGCCAGTGAGGTTAACATAAATGTTAATTTTAATGGAAATTGTGTTGTTTTTCTATAGATTAATATTGTTCTGAACATGTTACACTTTCGTTGCATCCATATCATGTTATTTTTCTGATAAAATCATTCCATTTTATCGTAAAGAGATTTACTTTATCCCTAGTGATTCAAAATACCACTTTTTTTCAGAAAATAGGGATTCAATATATATATATATATAATGAAATTATATAATGAAATGGATAATTCAACTGTTATTTCAATATCATCTGAAAGTAAGGAGTGAGTGATTTGAACGACGTACACATCGTTGCTTTCAGAATCGACACGTGCCAGCCAAGTAAGGGAGGCAGCTGTCAAAATGTCCAGTACTTAGTGCTTAATATCAAACAGAACTGTCAATCTGACAGTTATGCAAATTATTCGAGAATTCTAGTCTATTTCAAAACAACAAACAGTAATGCTGCAAATTTGCAAGAAAAAATTGTACGAACAATCAATTCGATTCAGGACGCAACCAACGGAGCATCTTAGAAATTGAGTTATATAAAAAAAAATTCACGCTCAATGTCGATGTCTTTCACTATATAATGGTTATGTTACAGAAAATCTTCATTATAGGCTCTACCCAACCTATGCACTAAAGGGAATTGAAGTTTAATTACATTGTACTGAAGAAACATGATGGACATCTCTAAAAACCTAAGAAGTCCAGACCCCACAAGTGTTACTTATCTTACATATCAGTATGTGATTATAATATGCAGTCACATTAATTCTTGGTGATTGCTGAAGATTTCATCACATTGAGTGTTCCTTCTCGATACATTGTTGAAAATAATTATATTATGCATCCCAACAATGAAACGTCAAACTAGATATTACACTCGGGGTATTCAGTTTCATTATTAAATAATCAAAAATCGCAATCGCGAGGTTTTATTCGCATCCAAACAATGCAATCATTCTCGCTGAGTACATATGGTATCGGTAAGCCTGTATATTATTCTAGAATCGTTTGAGTGTATCTGGATAAAGTTTCTCCTGATAGATGGAAATATGATGAGAATTCCACAAGAATAAACCATATTTCATCTGAAATTGATGAATTATTGCAGTCATACCATATTGTATAAAGCATTATTATCAAATGAGAAATTATCTTACTTGGAATACGAATTATATTTGCAAGAGAACAATCAACAAATCAACAACATGACTTGATTTTGTATATAAAAATTATAAATCATTCAGCATGGAAAGAATTATGGCAGTGAATTCTAACTGAAATATATTGTTAGGATCATTATGGTTGAGGTAACAATATATTCAGTCATCTTGGCAAGGTCTACAGATTCGACATTTTTATGGAAACAAAATTTATATAGTTAACTTGATTTTAGTTATAGTAACCATATTTTTTGTGATTATCACTATAAGCTCCAAAATCTATCTATATATGATATTGTCACTGATATAGAAAGTATAACCATAATTTCTTTAGTGATCTTCACTAGAAATAATCTTTGGCGCCAGGCGTTATCCTATACTAAATTATATTGTCATCTGAATTATCCTGATACCAGAGCGTCTGGTTGTCAACTCAATTTACGAGATTCGGCAGCTAATCAAAACGACTTTCATCGCGTCTTTCAGATACCTACGCCACCCTACGCATTCAGTAGTTCATTATGATGGTCAGTATTGTTGATGCGATCGAGATTTAGTGATAATTCATATTTTGGAAACCCTCTTGTTTTTATGAACGTTGTATGATACAATTTCGATATAACTAACGGGATATAGGTGTAGGAAGTGGAAATTCTCAACTAAGTCATGCGATGATGGATGATTGCGTTGAATATTCATTGAGATCATGTTATTAGATCACCTTGTACCAATATTCAAAGGTGAGTCGATTCAATTTTCACCTCGATTTTTACCGAATGTGGACCAATAAATTAATTGGGTATAGGACTAGGCGAGGGCATAGGTAGCTAGGTAGGTAATGTTTCAATAATGAAGTGTTTCCAGTAACATGCTGATATTTTAGTAATATTTGAGTCAATAATGAAAAAAAAAACTTCACATGAACATATTATTATCATGTCCTGAAAAGGTGTTCTGAAGTATAGGGTGCTAAAGTTTCAAGAACTAATTTTCTCTTTATTATAATAATATTCTGTTAGCATTCCAAAATGTATGAATATATAACTCAACTTTTCAACTTCACCGTTTGAAAAGTATTCTCATTTGAATTCTTGTTCAGAGAAACTTTTTTTCGTGAAATGAATTCGAAATTCCACATTTATACGACATATTTTGAAAAAATTGTGTCTTCAAGAAACATTTATAGTTCACTCTTCTGGACAAGAATTTCATCACATTTCCAAAATTGCGATTATTATACCTCCTCACTTAGAGGATAAAATTTGTTTGAAGGAACTGGCCACATTCTCTGGAGCACCCACAATATTGGCAGATAATAAGTGACAGTGTGATATAGTAAGTTTAACAATATCATGTTGTTGATGAGAATGAATTGGTTTGTTAAACAGTATGATATACGATCAAGTTTGGAAAACAAAATTTTCTAGTTCAGACAACAACATAATCCAGTAATGAAAACTATGTGATATTGTTAGGATAACAATATAGTATTTTTTAAGTTCTGGTTCTCACAAAAAGGGATATCCAGTAATGTCCAGAGAACATCGTGAGAACCAAGGGAAGGGAGGTAGGAGTTGGTGTTCTTCTTAAATTTCTGAAGATGGTATGTCTCGGGATACACCTTCCTAGGCAATGAGTTCCAAAGTCTTGATGTTCGTTGGATGAACGAGTCTTCAGAAAGGGACGTTCTGCAGGTCTCTAAAGTGATCATGAAGGGGTGTGAAGACTGAACTTGACAGGTTGATCTCGAAGAGACTGCTAATAGAGGAACGATTGTTGATATTTCAGAAGAGTATCGCCCATTAAAATATCTATAGAATAGAGATAAATCGACAACTTTTCTACGGTGTTCCAAAGAAGTGAGCGGGTTTGTAAGCGAGGCATCACCGACGAAACGAATTGCCTTTTTTTGGACAAAATCTAATAGTTTCAGGATATGTTTGGGTGCCGCAATCCAAATATGGAAACAGTATTTCAGGAGGTCGGATCTGTGCCTTATAGATCATAATCAGCTGACTGGGAGTGAAATAGCTCTTGGCTCGAAACAGAAATCCAAGCTTTTGAGATGCACTTTCGGCAATGCACCTCACGTGATTTTCCCAAGAAAAGTTATTGCTGATAGTAATGCCAAGCATCGAAATGGATTGCAACCTCGTATTCGGCCCTAAGGCCCGAGGTATCGGCTAGCTATTACAGTGGAGAAATGAGGGTTCATTTATTTGAGCGCCAGGTAATTTATACCTCCACCAATGCCCACGGAACAATCCCTGATTTACTAATTACCAAATTAAATCAGAGCAAGAAAACCAAATGAATGAAACACTGGGCAGATCCAATTCATATACACATTTTAATGTACTTGAATTAACATCGAAGATATTTAAATATCAGAATACCACCACTACACAACTTGTGGAGACTCAAATCTCCCTATATTTATAAAAAGAATACAAAGGTACCAATACCGTCAAAAAAATAACAAAAAAATAAATTGGCCAGATTCACGAAACAACCATATGTTGATAGGAGGGGTGATGAACGCGTCGCTTGAGCTCAGGCGCAAACGCGGTTAATCCCGCATCAACAGGAAACTTATAAACTGATTGAACTTCGTGAATGAGGCGCAAGGAAAATCAACTCAAGTTACAACATGAGATTAACACCTGGAGAATCTAAATACAAAATTTTACACCTCTGGCAGGTGTACTCATCATCCGTAGTCAAATTCGATATGTAACATCATGTATAACCTATAGACATGGAAAATAATACAACTAGTCCACTTTGCTGCCAGGTTCTCTAATCCGGGCTAGTGTTCGCCCAGTACAGTTTGAGAGGGATGATGGTCACCCTGTAGGCTCCTTGGACTTCAGTTAGGTACCCAGTATTAGGCTCAGAAGACCACCCTGTATACACTAGGAACTCCGGACAACCATCTTGTACTGGCCTGGGATCCAGACAGTCACCCTGTACACCATTCAGTGCTCCTCTGCTTACAGGTTATTCCAAGTTATTCCACTGGTGTACACCCGTAACTAAACCCCTATGGAAGACAAATGTCAAATTCCAGCATTGACTTCCATGTAATGTCACTATTTCCCAAACAACCCAAGGATTCATAATTTCTTAGGCTCATGCCTCTAATACGTTATTGTTGTGCAGCTGAACCTACCATGTTTGTGAAACAAAGATTTTATCAATCATTACACTCATGTTATACCAGAGCTTGTAGATCGAAGGAACATTCCGCCACCTCTATCACTAAACACTCAGTGTTATTAAAAGCACTGCTAATTGGAATGTACAGGAATTAACTTATTACCATGCTCTTGTTGTTTCTAATACAATGGTGGCAAAATATCTCAAATCTGAATAGGACACTGATAGAGGGGCTGGGATGAAACTGTCCTAACTTCCAACCACACTGATACACACTTAAGGGTCTCATATAGATTAAAATAACATAATGAGTACATACCCTGGTGTTAGGGGTTTATTTTCAACAATGTATACAGCTGGATCCAATCAACCAGTTACCGGTGGACATCTAACGTCAGTCTGGTCCTTAAACAGTCTCACATGGGTACTTGCCACTAATCAGTGGGTTGAATTAGCCTTTACAGCACCCAATAACAAGGACCCTGGAGTCACTGACCAGGCCTAAATGATAACCTCCAAAGCATTGAGGGTAGTTCTCATAACTTGGTACAATGATTGAGCACACATACCTGATATTCATGAATTATAATAATAATAATAATAATAATAATAAACGTCTTTATTCATCAGCGAAAATTGCGTAGCGATGAAATGGCGAAGCGTCAGTGTTAACTGCTTTTCAGCTTGACCAGAAAAAAAAACAAGATTTCTAATACACATAATATGAACTCATATACACATGTATATAATAGTACTACAAAGCGAAAATTATAAATAAATAAAAAATAGAAATATTTGCACATGTGTTCCCAGAAAAAAAAAACTAACATTTTCCGACTATATACCAACTATAAATACAAATTTGATGAGTAACACCTGATTATATATTTAATTCTAAGATAGAAGAGAATGATAATTTTGACATAGAAATTGTCTGAAATTCAACAAATGATTCCGCCCAGAACTTTCAGATCATATTTCAACCTTTTTTTGAAATTCACTATACTGAAATGCCTGTATTCTTGTGACAAACAATTATAGAGTTTACTAGAGGTATACGAGAAAGATCTGGTAAACATAGCAGTTTTGTGTCTTGGTAGAGCAAGGAGTTGGGTTTTACGGGTTATCACTTTATTATCCTTCAAGAGTTTGAGTTTGTTCAGTAGATAAGGGGGGGGCTTTAGTATTCAGAACCTTATTATCCAGAAGCTTAGGACTCATACCCTCGCGCTCATGGGGGCGGCGTCTCAACAGTACAAATCCTCACCAAGGAGCTAGATTTGGGTCCAAGCTCAAAATACCAAAACCAACAGCAATAGCATAACCCAAATCACATAATTTGGCTCCAAAAATGGGGTCCCAATCAAGTATGATTAAAATAATCAACAGCAATTTTTGAAGCCTCCCGAAATTACACCGCACCACAAATCGTACGCGAGAGAGAGACCTTCCTGCCAAAACAAGGACAGCAACCACGAACTCCTCAGAACATCCACATCCGATCAGGGCACACCCCGGAGAGCAGTATGTCATTAGACCCGAAACAAGGGATTGGATAGATAGAACGACCATGGATTGCGAGATGGCGTTGCAGGCGGCCGTGTGGTGTATATATACACACACAACCAGTGACCCATTTGTTCTATCATGAGTTCAAATATCAGTATGTTGAACTCAAAAATCTCCTAAGGGGTTGGTTAACCATCCATTGCTCGCGCCAAACAGTGTACCTATCTCCCGTGCCACAGAACCTAATCACGTACCAACACAGCCAGATTTGACGGCTATATTCCGATAGGTGCCGAGCAGCCCCTGACGGGATTGCACGACCATCGGTCACCAAGACTAACCTTAAAACTTCAAATTACTCGGGCTTTGTTAATGTTCTTAATTAAATCAGCCTACACGATCAACTGGTGTTTTTAGGACAAGAATGGATAATATTAACAGGAACATAAACAGGAGTTACCCTGTTATAACCAGCAGCAGGTCAGAGTTATAGTAACATAATAAAATCCTCAGGTGAGGTGAGTGTTTGAAATAATTGTTGCGTCAATTCTGATTAAATCATTAACGTCGAAAATGAACGTTACAAATTTCCCCCCTACTTCAAGAAATTTGCCCGCAAATTTTTTCCACAACTTGACTTGTCGACCGGCTCAGGAATATCGACCTCAACTCAAGAACAATGAGGTATATTTCTCAAAATGCTCGGGGAACTAGAGGTTATCGACCCAATAAACTTACAAAAAACTAACTTCCTCAAACTAACCTTAAACTTGTGCAACGTTTAAGACAGGGCACAAGTATATGTCCTAGGACATCTTGGGCTCCTGTCGCCCCGCAAACGGACGAAAGGACTGACCGCCCGGACGGCCACGCCCCGGTAGGGCCTCGGAGGAGTCCTCGTGAAGATGGAAAACGCGCCGTGGAACCTCCTCCGGTCACCACCCAACAAATAGCCCTACCGGACCCCGACAGCGTTCGAACGGCCAGCACCACCCGCTCCGTCTGCGCCGCGCCAGGCACCCGAATCGGAATAGCCAAACTGAAACTCAAAATTTTGATCTTGGACCACAACCTTGCGCCATGGTCCAAGGACTGCCAATTCAACCCTAGTGAACTATAGGGCCCACCAACCTGAAACGGCGCTGATGCCGGGTGAGATAAACAAAACATTCGGGATTGTTCCATCGCCGCAATACGACGGACAATCTCGCGGTCTCGGCGCAGGAGGCGTCAGACCGAGATGCGGAGTACTGGACGGCCCTAGGTGGCAGGCGCCCGTAGGACAACTCGCGATTCTGCCGGCCTGGCCCAGCTCCGCAGCTCGTTCCTCTTCCTCCCCACCTTAACCCACTGACTATCGAGTCCGCGATCAGCCCGCCCCCATTGCGGCTAGGTCCCTACAAAACAAAAAGATCTCAGCAAAAAGGATTTTCCGAAAGGAAAGGGTACAAAAAAAATAATCTGAACCACATGGTATCGAAGACTTAGGGCGAAGATGTTATACCCACAAGGACCGGTGACTCAACCGAAACATGCGAAGGACTCAGGACTCAAGGTATAAATGGGTTAATCGCAGTATATATAGGATGACCAACGTGTCACGAATCTCAATCAAGCAAGGAGAATAAGTTTACCAACGCCCAATTACCCAACAAAACTGACACTACTGAAATAGCGACACTCCCTACTAACAATAAGATCTACACGCTAACTCGTACAATTCCAGATCAGGTAACAGGTCAGCTACGAGACAGAGAGAAATACAAGGCAACAAAACTACATCGAGTTCCCCATACCCAATACGATCAACGATGGAGAGTTGGATTAATGGTGGTCAGTTGTGAGATTTTTACTCACCGGCTGGTAATGCTCCGGCGGGAGTATTCTTAGGCTTCTCCGCGCTGGGCCACATAAAGCAACTCAATCCTAATCGGGGGTTGGTTTCAAGTCCTTCGTGTGCCACGTACCCTTACTATTGCCGTTGGTCCCGTAGCTCATATGTCCAAGGAGATATGCGCTTGTGAATCACGAATGGTCCAACGTACTTAGGAGCCAGCTTCTGAGCGAAATACCTAGCTGCATCAGACAGAACATAGTTCTTTTTCCAGACTAACTGGTTCGGCAGATACTCAACATGACGACGCCTAAGATTATAGCTGTCGCAAGCCACCTCCAGGCGTTTACGAACATCCTGGAACATCCTCTTGAATTCCTCGCTCCCACTACTACTACCTTCAACGGTTCCATCCTCGATACCCAGGTCACTACCACGAATATAGTCGGCCCCAGAGAGTTTAATGTCCCTACCAAAGTTAACGAAGAAAGGAGTGAGTTTCGTCACTTCATGCTTCGACGTTCGAATGGCGCACCCGATTTTGGTGAGGTTTTCATCCCAACACCGATGATTATCGGACACATACATGGCCAGCATGGTCTCAAGAGTACGATTCACCCTCTCTGTCGGGTTGGCGCGTGGTAGATAATGAGCACTGAACTTGATGCGACTCTGATACCTCTCTGCAAATTCACCGAATTCTTTACTACGATACTGTGGTCCATTGTCACAAAAAATCACCTTCGGGACCCCAAATATTAGAAACACCTCATCCTCCAACTTACGGATGATAGCCTCCTTCGTAGCTTTCCGGAGCGGAAATAGTAAAGGAAATTTGCTCAAGTAATCTGTGACCACCAGTATGTAGGAATTCCCACGTTTTAACCTTGGCAAGGGTCCCATCAAGTCAGTGGAAATCATTTCCCACGGCCGATCGGCCTTCGGATGTGATACCATCTTATCGGTAGGGCGATCTTGAGGTGTCTTGTAGGCAAGCACAAACTGGACAACGACGAACATACTTGGTGATATCCCATCTCATCTTAGGCCAGTAGTATTGAGCAGACACTCTCGCCAGAGTTTTATATACCCCTGCGTGGCCAGAAGTGGCAGGCTCATGGGCGGCAGAGATGATCGCTGAACGATAGGCCTTAGGAACTACTGCTTTCCAAGCATCTATCGCCGGTGATAACTCCTGAAAGGGACCCGATGAGTGTTTCCAGAGACGACCCTCAGACTCTCTCCAACTACAAAATTTCAAAGGGTTTCTCCGAACGCTCTCCACCATTCTACGATACCATGCATCACCGTCCGATTTAAAATCAATATCAGCGTTCACGTTCCCTACAGCATCTATCACTGGCACAGCCCGGGATAAGGTGTCTGGGACAATGTGCTCACGCCCTTTCCGGTGTATAACCTTGAAATTATACTGTTGCAACCTGACTGCCCATCGGGCTAAACGACCAGTCAAATCCTTAAGGCTTTGTAACCAAAGCAAACTATAGTGGTCTGTTATCACCGTGAAGGCCACTTTCTCCAAATATGGTCGTAGCTTCTCTACAGCCCACAGGACTGCTAAACACTCGCGCTCTGTGGTGGTAAAATTGCGCTCTTGGCGTGTCAGGGAACGGCTGAGATAGCAAATAACCCTGTCACCATCAGGATAAGGTTGCGTCAGTACGGCCCCAACACCATATACAGAAGCGTCAGTCTGCACCTCGAACGGCTTACTATAATCGGGCGCTGCTACTAATCGCTCTTTGATAACAACGACAATACAGAGTTCAATGATCAGTGACATAAATTCTTGATATCTCCATCTCTCCAGCTCATTTTAAAGTTTTATTCCAGAATTTTACCTAGTACTGACTCCTATCAAGGTGAGGTTGAAACAAATTCGCCTTCCATCTGAAGAGTATTGTTAGCATCTTTTGGGGCAAAGGCCCATGTTGTCATGATATCAGAACAACCTAACCTACAATATTTTTTGGATCATGATGATGATTAACTTTTTAAAATGATTTTAATCATGTAATATATTCTTTATAAGTGATGTCGCCTTCCTTATTTGTGTGTCTTAGTATCAATATTTATTAAAGTTATAATAATAATAATAATAATAATAATATTTATTGTCGTCAGAGGATCCAGTTGGACATTGACATGGTCACATTTTCTATACATAAAAAAAAATTGAATAAAAGAGTTAAGCAGTACATTACATCATTAGAACGGACAAACAACAATATAACACAATCATCTAACATGGACATAAAAAAAAAAATCAGGTGAAACTCAAATACTCTTCCACAGAATAGAAGCAATTCTCTAGTAAAAACTCCTTAACTTTATATTTGAATGAATGTATACTTTTTATACTTTTCAGATTACCAGGTAAGGAATTGAAAATTTTTATTCCTCTATATTCTGCACCTTTTTCAAATAAGGCTGTACTGTGTTGTGGAATTCTCAAGTTATTAGAAGAACGTAGTACCCTTTCACTAGAGGTATATTCATCTACATTTCTTATAAAAAAGCTTGGGTTACTCTTAACAAAAATTAGTAGCCTATATATGTAAAGAGAGGGAAGTGGTAGTACACCAAATGTTTTGAAAAGTGGTCTGCATGGTTCTAAAAAGTGTGCTTTGTGTATACACCTTATAACACGCTTCTATGCCAAGAAAACTCGATCAGCAAATTGGGATCCTCCCCAGAAAATCAAGCCATAAGTTAGAATTGACTGAGCATGGGCAAAGTAATATGTTTTCAATACAGCGATGTCCACAGAATCGTTTAGTATACGTATGGCATAACACATTTTATTCAGGTTCTTCACAGTATGGGATATATGATTTCCAAAAGATAGGTTGCAATCAACTTCTACACCAAGGAACTTAGTACCAGAGTGCACAAGAACTGATTTGTTACCAAGTTTTATTAAAACACTTCTGTCTAATTTATAGCGATTACTGTCACGGTTTTTTTTTATTTAGGCATAGATTGTTATTGTCACACCAGGTAAACATTTCATGTGTCACCTTTGTTGCCTTTTTTGAGAGGTTTTCAAAATTTTTGTCCATCACTAAACATGAGGTGTCATCCGCATATTGAAAAATAGCTGGGGTTGATACGTAGTTTGGGAGGTCATTAACATATATTATAAACAGTAAGGGTCCGAGGATAGATCCTTGAGGGACACCGCTGTTAATGTTTCTACTGGAGGAGTTGAATCCCTGAATTCTACCATTAGTTTCAAATCTTATGCTGACTTGTTGGGTTCTTCCTGTCAAGAAGGATTTAAATAACTGCAGAGGTATACCTCTGATACCAAAGCTTTCAAGCTTTTTAAAAAGTATATAATGGTCTAGAGAATCGAAGGCTTTGGACAGATCGAAGTATATACCTGTCAAAAGTTCTCCTTTATCAATATGATCAACTAAGTATTTGAGTGAATGGTAAATGGCCTTTTCAGTTGACTCTCCTGGTAAAAAGCCATATTGACACGAGTTGAGTATATTGTGTTCTTTAAAAAAATCGAGTAGTCTTGCATACATCAGTCTTTCTAAGACCTTTGAAAATACTGGTAACAGTGATATAGGCCTATAGTTTGAGAAGTCACTTTTCAGACCATTTTTGTAGACTGGTGTAATCTTACCATTTTTTAGCTCATCTGGGAAGATACCTGTTGTAAAACATATATTGGCCAATTTTGCAAGTTGCTCTGATATTTCATGTGCAACAGTTTTTATAACAACACTTGGTATCCCATCTATACCACTCGAAAATTTGGTTGCCAGATTTTTATAACACTTTCAACTTCTTTCCTGTCCGTTGGTCTCAGAAAAAAAGAGAAAGAGACCGAAGTATTGAGATTCGCGACTTTATACGTATTAGAGTTGAAAGTTTCTGACTGTGTAGTGAATTGTTTCAAGAAAATTTCAGTAATTTCTTGTGGGTCGCAAATCATTTGTTTTCCACTGTTAATCATATTGAGTGGCACAGAGGAGCTCTTAGAGCCAATTTCCTGCCTTATCAATTTCCAAATTGTCTTTGTTTTATTGTTAGAATTCAGGATCAACCCATTATTGAAAGTTCTTTTACACTGGTTAATAGTTTTTTTATAGTCATTTTTTCTTTCCTTATACAGTGTTTGTAGGTCCTGATTGTCACCATTATGAATTGTGATGAGATATAGATCCCTTAGGTCTCTTGACATTTTTTTGACTTCAGGGGTAACCCACAGCTTTTTTGAATCTGTTTTTATTGAATGTTGTTGTTCGGGAAATGATAAATCAAAGTGATAGTAGAAGATAGAAAAGAAGGAATGATAGAACGTATTGGCATTATCATCACTTGGTATGTGTCAATATCTTTTAACATCAAGTATTACATCCTCACCAAAGGTATGTTGCAATAATCTCTTTCACTGTTATATTAAAATCATTGTTTTCATTGTAGTTTCTCCCTGATGATGGAAATAAACTATTTCCGAAAGCTTGGAATCAAACTTTAAAGAGTTTTTCTTAATACTATTGCTGCATTCCCCAAGATTTACAGGCAAACTCTAACTAGTCAGCAACGACTACCCTCTCCTCTCTTCACAGATATGGGGTTGTTCACCAACATCCGTACTACATATGGCACTATAGCAGTAAGGAAACTTAAACTATGGTCCAAATCCAAAATAGAAATAGCAAAAGAATATAACAGAAGATGTTTCTTACTACAATGAAAGACCGCAGGCATTCTTCCATCGCACATAACAGATGCTACAAAACCAATAGGAAAATTATTAATGTTACAAGAGGCACATACTAACATTAACGAGCACAACCACAGGTGAGGGTTAAAGCTTATTAATCTTGAAATTTCTGCTAATCACAAACTGATTAACAAATTAGAAAATTCCTTAAAACGCTTAAAATCTGAAATTATCTCACTGACCAGTGAACTCATTTTCCAAAATTTCTCTAGCAGTATCCTTCCCAAATACAATAGATCGTTCCATAATGTCAAATGCAATAATATAAATAAAATAAAGAAATTAAAAAATGATGAACTCAATGCCAAATTGAATTCCAGGGCTAAATGGATAAAAAATATCTCCAATACAATCATTCCAGAGGACATCAAAAAATTCTTAGCATTGGGTCCCAAGTTTGGTATTGAACCAATCATTACAAAAGACATTTCCATTGAGGCTCTTCTGGCCGAAATAGATTATACTACTTCTTCCATAACAGATACAAATGTGAGAAATATCACTGTAGCTAAAGCAACCAACATTATTACTAATCATGTTAAAAAATCAATGAACTTCTTAATCTACAGACACTTATTCAGTCAATCCAATCAATTTCTCAAAAATAACCCAAATTTGATTCTTACTCAATCCGACAAAGGGAATGTGACAGTTATCATGGAAAAAGAACAATACTCAGATTTATCTCAAGACTAAATCTCCAACAGCTCCTCATATATTGAACTTTCCAAAGATCCCACTTCTACCATCCAAAGAAAGAGCAATTCATTAGTGAAATCACTATTTGACACTAATCAAATAAATGAACCAACAAAAAAGAAGTTGACTAACTACAGTGCTATCTCTCCAAAATTCTATTCATCACCCAAAATTCATAAACCAAACCTTTCAGTTAGACCAATAGTTGCTTCCATTGGTGCTTCCACTGAAAATATTTCCATTTTTCTGACAGAGATTTTATCGAAATCATATGATCCAGATAATACCTATTTTATTAAAGATTCATTTGAATTTTCGGAAAAATTTAATAAAATTCAACTCCCCACTGGTTACGTTTTGGCTAGTTTGGATGTTGTCTCTCTTTTTAGCAACGTTTACCTAGATGCCAGTCTCAGAGCTATTGATAAAAATTGGCCACGCATAAGTTCCTTCTGCACTATTAATAAAGAATCTTTTATGAACCTTATAACCTTTTTGTATGACAATGCTTATTTCTCCTTCAATAAAAAATATTACAAACAGACATTTGGAACCCCAATGGGTGCTACAATTTCTCCAATATTGGCAGCCTATGTGATGGATGATCTTTTAGATACAGTCATTCCAGTTTTATCCTTCCAACCTTTCTTTTTAAAAAAATATGTTGATGACATAATAATTTCGATTCCTGCAAACGGTATCAATGAGATTTTAGAAACTTGTAATAGTTATGACCCCTTCATTCAGTTTTCGATAGAGATAGAAGATGATCAAAAATCAGTACCTTTCTTGGACACTAGATTGATAAGAACTCACAACAATACTGTATTAATAGACTGGTACAGAAAACCGTGCAGTTCAGGACGATACCTAAACTATCTCTCATACCACACACAGTCAATGAAAATTAATCTGGTCAAACAAATGAAAAATCGAGTTCTAAAAATTTCTGATACTTCTTTTCACAAAAAAAATCTCGACATTCTCCTCAACCTTTTCTTAGAAAATTCATATCAAAAAAAAATTAATACAAAAAATATTATTCAGCACATCGACTGCCAATGATCCTGAAATTAACGATAACCCAATAAATAACACAAACCACATCACTAATAATGACCCTCCATCTCCAATCAAATATATCTCCTCACCATATATTAAAGAGATAACTCCCAAACTCACCAGAATATTTAACCCCATTGCAAATATAAAAATAGCCAATAAAACCATTTTACCAATGAAAAAATTTTATTCCAAAGTTAAGGATACAGTTCCATTAATGTCCAAGTCTAATGTAATTTACAGTATCCCTTGCCAAGATTGCGACAAACAATATATAGGACAATCAAAGAGACCCCTAGCAGATAGAATCACTGCACATAAAAGTGACTGAAGGTTACATCCAGACAGATGTGCTTTGGCAAAACACGTGCATAATCTGGATCATAAAATAAATTTTCAACAAACAAAAATATTATCAGTATTAAACACTTGAGTGAAATCTATTCATATTTACTTCTTCTAGACATAAAACCAAACGACAATACAGAGTTCAATGATCAGTGACATAAATTCTTGATATCTCCATCTCTCCAGCTCATTTTAAAATTTTATTCCAGAATTTTACCTAGTACTGACTCCTATCAAGGTGAGGTTGAAACAAATTCGCCTTCCATCTGAAGAGTATTGTTAGCATCTTTTGGGGCAAAGGCCCATGTTGTCATGATATCACAACAACCTAACCTACAATATTTTTCAGATGAAGGGGAAGATGTAACAAACCTAACCTAAACTTGGTTTTCCCGCTTTTTCAAATGTAACGCCGTTATAAAAAAAAAACGAAACTTTTTAAAATGATTTTAATCATGTAACATATTCTTTATAAGTGATGTCGCCTTCCTTATTTGTGTGTCTTAGTATCAATATTTACTTATGTTATATCCTTATGTCGTCAATATCATTTAACATCAAGTATTACATCCTCACCAAAGGTATGTTGTAATAATCTCTTTCACTGTTATATTAAAATCATTGTTTTCATTGTAGTTTCTCCCTGATGATGGAAATAAACTATTTCCGAAAGCTTGGAATCAAACTTTGAAAAGTTTCTCTTAATACTATTGCTGCATTCCCCAAGATTTACAGGCAAACTCTAACTAGTCAGCAACGACTACCCTCTCCTATATATATATATATATATATATATATATAGTAAAAGGTTGTAGGTTGATTCCGTTTCGTGTGTGGATTGCCAACTGGTGCAATACAGATCTGTTTCGGCTCGCCAAGCCTCATCAGTTGCACTAGGCCAGTCGACAATCCACCCACGACACGGTCACTATTTGAAAACCACAATGTAGTCTTAAACAGTGAGGAATACGGATTTTTGGTACAGTTGCCACCTACTAGCACTAAACAGAACGTGCTTTCCGAGTAAAGACGCAGGAGTACAGATTTCTCTGTTACTACACCTACGTCACTCAACTGCACCTTAATAGTGTGGTTCACCACAGGACAGAGAAAAATAGGAGGACAGATATTGTGTTCGACACAGTACTAGGGTATGAAGTAAAAGCACTAGTGCAACTGATGAGGCTTGGCGAGCCGAAACAGATCTGTATTGCACCAGTTGGCAATCCACACACGAAACGGAATCAACCTACAACCTTTTACTTCATACCCTAGTACTGTGTCCAACACAATATCTGTCCTCCTATATATATATTTAAACTTCAAGGCCCCACGTTGGGCGCCAAAAATGCAACCTCGTATTCGGCCCTAAGGTCCGAGGTATCGGCTAGCTATTACAGTGGCCCAGTTGACCAGTTTCGGTGGCAAGGCAGTTGCAGGGAATCACTATCGTGGTGATGCGACTTCACAATGTTGATATAAAAAAGGCGCACAGTACTTATTGGTGAGTGCTTAATGTCCGCAACCTCACATATCGCCAATAAGTTGCAAGAATATCGCAATGAATATCTATTTCAGTTACCATAAACTGCAATTATGCGACGTCTCGGTATGGTAGAACATTAAACATCCATGGAACAATAGTGTAAACATCGAAATGAAATCCAATAAAACTTTCGTGAACGTTGAATCCGCGAATTACCATTCACATCGCAAAAGGTCATTCCATTTCACGTTAATGGAATGTCTACTATCGCTTTCGAATATGTGAATTATTTTTTTCGTAAACTAAATAAAATACAGCTTGGATGAGCAAAAACTGCTACCTACTCTTGGTGCATTATAAAAATGACCGAAAATCGGTTATTTACTTTCTACCGATTATATTTTGCGAGGAGATGGGACACAACTTTCTCAACATGATTATGGCCTCTGAATACGTGGATGTCTCGCGATAGTTCATGATCCAGGAATTTGATTGGGCACCAGAATGTGAAACGTAGCATCAATTTGAACTTTTATTATTTTAGGGATGAAATTTATGCATTGCAAGAGATTTTTTTTTCAAAATATAAAATATTTTTATGAATATGCTCAATTATTGAGATACTGATGAATTCATTCCATTTGGATATTCCACACTGTATATTCACGATTTGAATATCATTTGATCATCACCCATCTAATAAATTTTTTCAATTATATATTTTACATCAATATTATAGGGTTCATTAGCTACCAAAACATAAGAATTGAAGCTAGATGGGTACTGACAATTATAGAATGCATAATACATATTCAGATGAACCATTAATTAACATAAAATGTGCGCAAGTTGATCGTTGGGTTGTCGCAACGTGTCATTAAATGGGATATCTTAAAAAATTTACAAAGAGACTTCCTCAAGTAGTAGCTCGGATATACTTTGAGGAAGTTCCCTTATGATACATTATTTGAAATTCGAATAATATCACGAGTTCGATATTCGATAAAAGTGAATAGGAATATGTCGTATAGTATTAGCAATGTGCACTTCATCGAAACTTCTCAATATATTGTCGCATGCGATTCCAATAGAATTTGATTTGTAGAATTTGCAGTGCTAACAATAAGCGGATGTTAATGTCCACATAGCGAAGTTCTCAGTAAATCTTTGATAAGTCGCCAAGATGATTACCATTGTTACAATATTTTTCATTCCCTGGGACTTACTGTTACTTTTTTGGTTGACTGGGGGAGAAGGGGGGGTTCATTTATTTGGGCGCCAGGTAATTTATACCTCAACCAATGCCCACGGGACAATCCCTGATTCACTAATTACCAAATTAAATCAGAGCAAGAAAACCAAATGAAAGAAACAGTAGGCAGATCCAATTCATATACAAATTTTAATGTACTTGAATTAACATTGAAGATATTTAAATATCAAAATACCACCACTACACAACTTGTGGGGACTCAAATTTTCCTATATTTATAAAAAAAACAAAGGTACCAATACCGTCAAAAAAAATAACAAAAAAATAAATTGGCCAGATTCACAAAACAACCATATGTTAATAGGAGGGGTGATGAACGCGTCGCTTGAGCTCAGGCGCAGTCGCGGTTAATCCCGCATCAACAGGGAACTTATAAACTGATTGGACTTCGTAAATGAGGCGCAAGGAAAATCAACTCAAGTTACAACATAAGATTAACACTCGGAGAATCTGAATACAAAATTCCATACCTCTGGCAGGTGTAATTATCATCCGTAGTCAAATTCAATATGTTACATCATGTATAACCTATAGACATGGAAAATAATACAACTAGTCCACTTTGCTGCCAGGTTCTCTAATCCGGGCTAGTGTTCGCCCAGTACAGTTTGAGAGGGATGATGGTCACCGTGTAGGCTCCTTGGACTTCAGTTAGGTACCCAGTATTAGGATCAGAAGACCACCCTGTATACACTAGGAACTCCGGACAACCATCTTGTACTGGCCTGGGATTCAGACAGTACACCATTCAGTGCTCCCCTGCGTACAGGTTATTCCATGTTATTCTACTGGTGTACACCCGTAACTAAAACCCTATGGAAGACAAATGTCAAATTCCAGCATTGACTTCCATGTAATGTCACTAATTCCCAAACAACCCAAGGATTTATAATTTCTTAGGCTCATGCATCTGATACTTTATTGTTGTGCAGCTGAACCTACCATGTTTGTGAAACAAAGATTTTATCAAGCATTACACTCATGTTATACCAGAGCTTGTAGATCGAAGGAAAATTCCGCCACCTCTATCACTAAACACTCAGTGTTATTAAAAGCACTGCTAATTGGAATATACAGGAATTAACTTATTACCATGCTCTTGTTGTTTCTAATACAATGGTGGCAAAATATCTCAAATCTGAATAGGACACTGATAGAGGGGCTGGGATGAAACTGTCCTAACTTCCAACCACACTGATACACACTTAAGGGTCTCATATAGATCAAAATAACATGATAAGTACATACCCTGGTGAAAGGGGTTTATTCTCAACAATGTATACAGTTGGATCCAATCAACCAGTTACCGGTGGACATCTAACGTCAGTCTGGTCCTTGAACAGTCTCACATGGGTACTTGCCACTTATCAGTGGGTTAAATTAGCCTTCACAGCACCCTATAACAAGGAAACCAATTCAAACCTTGGAGTCTCTGACCAGGCCTAAATGATAACCTCCAAAGCATTGAGGGTAGTTCTCATAACTTGGTACAATGATTGAGCACACATACCTGATATGCATGAATTATCCAGGAGCTTAGGACTCATACCCTCGCGCTCATGGGGGCGGCGTCTCAACAGTACAAATCCTCACCAAGGAGCTAGATTTGGGTCCAAGCTCAAAATACCAAAACCAACAGCATTAGCATAACCCAAATCACATAATTTGGCTTCAAAAATAGGTTTCCAATCAAGTATGATTAAAATAATCAACAGCAATTTTTGAAGCTCCCTGAAATTACACCGCACCACAAATCGTACACGAGAGAGAGACCTTCCCGCCAAAACAAGGACAGCAACCACGAACTCCTCAGAACGTCCACATCCGATCAGGGCACACGCCGGAGAGCAGTATGTCATTAGACCCGAAACAAGGGATTGGATTATTTGATAGAACGACCATGGATCGCGAGATGGCGTTGCAGGCGGCCGTGTGGTGTATATATACACACACAACCAGTGACCCATTTGTTCTATCATGAGTTCTGATCTCAGTATGTTGAACTCAAAAATCTCCTAAGGGGTTGGTTAACCATCCATTGCTCGCGCCAAACAGTGTACCTATCTCCTGTGCCACACAACCTAATCACGTACCAGATTTGACGGCTATATTCCGATAGGTGCCGAGCAGCCCCTGACGGGATTGCACGACCATCGGTCACCAAGACTAACCTTGAAACTTCAAATTACTCGGGCTTTGTTTATGTTCTTAATTAAATCAGCCTACATGATCAACTGGAGTTTTTAGGACAAGTATGAATAATATTAACAGGAACATAAACAGGAGTTACCCTGTTATAACCAGCAGCAGATCAGAGTAATAGTGACATAATAAATTCCTCAGGTAAGGTGAGTGTTTGAAATAATTGTTGCGTCAATTCTAATTAAATCATTGTCGAAAATGAACGTTACAGGATGACTTCAATGGTATAGTTTCTCCTGACTGAATCATGTTGGGCACAGTGAGATCGACATTTCCAGAGAAAAGACATGTTTGTGTTATTCTTTGCATCGAATTCTACCAATCGGAAATTTTTGCTTAGTCCATATTTATTTTGTTAACATTTCTTCCTCGTTTAATTCTGGTTTGACGGGCCGATATAGGAGCCCTGGAAGAGAAAGCGGTATGGAGGGTCTATCATCCACGAAGCTGTGTATAGGACATGAAGTTGCTTTCAACAAATCGTTAATGTGAAGTAGGAATAGTGTTGGTGCTGAAATTGATCCATGCGGAACGCCAGCATTCATGAGTAGAGTATCAGATGAAACTCCATCGACCACTACATGGAGAGACCTGTTTAAGAGAAAACTAGCAAGCAGAGAACACAGCTGAGGGGGCAAACTATAAGATGGAAGCTTGGGGAGGAGTCCCTGGTGCCGAACTTGATCAAATGCCTTGGAAATATCTAATTTCACTGCTAAAGTTTCTTCATATTTTTCAATAGATTTTTTAATAGATAGCTGCCATAAATGTGAGACGTAAGCGAGCAGGTCACCAGTTGATCTCTGATGACGGAAGCCATATTGCCTATCGTTGACTATTCCTGAATGTTCCAGATATTTCATGAGCTCGATGTTGATGGCTTTTTCTATGACCTTTGAAATAATTGATAGCAACGAGATAGGTCTGTAGTTGCTAGGTAAGGTCTTTTTGCCTATTTTGGTACTGGTTGTGCTCTTGCAATTTTCCAGTTGGACGGAAATACCTTCAAATTGTAAGAGTGGTTGAACAACTTTCAAAGAACAGGTGTTAGTTCGGGGGCACAATTCTTGAGGACGATCAGTGGGATTTCGTCAGATCCACAGGCTTTGTTGGTGTTGAGACCCAACAAAATCTTTCTGATAGTACGTTGGCAGAATTTGATCTCGAGCATAAGATTGTCAATAGGTGTTATGTTCTGGGGTTGTTTTCCCGATGAATGATATCCAGAGTAGAATTCCCAGCAAATAGATGATGCGCAATGATATTTGCTTTTTCCTGGGCAGTCGTATCTATAGAGTTCCATCTTTCTTGGTTAGAGGAGGAAATGAGCTGGAAATAAAGGAATACCATATAAATCTGATAAGGCTAACCATACGACTTTGTGATAACTGTTACAATACAGATTCAGCTATGAGAAAAATTCGGAGCTAACAATATACGCATCGTTAAAGTAACAATATAACTGGTTGTGCCTATACTAACTTGAATTCTGGTTAAAATTCTGGTTACTGTTACAATAATTTTTGTACGTGAGTGTTCTATAATATATTACAATACCCCAGGGTCCCTATCCTTGAATTATAGAAAATAGAAGAGCTGATAAAAAGGTGAGAAGGAAATATATTATTCATTTTTATAAAAATGAAATAGAGATCCTGTTTTCTACTTTCTAGAATTCATTAATACGGATCCGGACTAAAGGAATCAAACAAGGTGTTTCAGATCTATTCTGTTCCTTAAATGATGAGAATTGTTTCCTATATCTCCTGCTGAAGAAGATATTCAATTTGGACCTGGGTAAAGTGCTGGACCCGAATCATTAATTGAATCAGGAAAATCTGTAGTACTTTCTGAATTTGATTTAACTGAGAGTGGTGTTTTCTATTAGACCTATTAAATTCAGATTCATTCATTCTCTGATCTCCTGAGTTGAAAATATGATCTAAATCTTCAATTTCTCATTCGACCATACATCCATAAGGTACAATATATTTTGGCGACAACGAGTTGTTGAAGAACGACCTCATGATGAGTGATGAAGTCACTGTGTTTAATGGGGCTATTTGCAATAATACTTACTTGGAATACAAAGTATATTTGCAAGATAACAATCACAAAATCAGCAACATGACAGTCACATAACTTGCATATGGATATAAAAATAATAATTCAGTATTGAGTGTTGTATAATATAATAACACCACCATTGATGATATGAGAGATATGTATTGTTACGATCTTCGTGGGTAGAAGTGAACGACGACTGGGTTTAAACTGACAACTAATTTATTTCAACGAACACAAACACTTATTACAGACTAATTTATAACAACTATTTATGTTGGAGGTTATGGACGATGTTCACACAACGCAACATTATTCGACTGACTTCTGCCATTATCTGGCCCTGTATATATATCGTGGTTGAGTTGTTCTAGAACCTTCTCGAACTGTCACTTTCCTGTCATCTCTCTCCATCTGATAGCTTCCAGGATATTCCATCGTTTTCTGTTCTAGATCTTTCACGAACAATCGAGAGCTATCTGGAATGTCCAATACAGGAGTATATTTTGATATAAGCGATACTTCTTCATGACTTTGCCGAATTCCATTACAGTATCATATACCCCTCTATTACCTTCGTAATTTTTTTAGATATCGGTCATTTGTTATCGGGAAATTCGAGAGACAAGAGAGCTTGTGAAAGATGTATCACTCGACCCCCTGCCAAGGAAAACAAATATGGAGGTAGAGCTACTGACTGCCAGGACTTGAAATTTCTGGTTTTTCTTCTGCATATTCTGACTGCACATTCGATGTTGATGGACGAACATCGTGCAAGACAGTAGGAGAATATCAAATCTCATATGAAAATTAGAAACAGTGTTTTTCGAAATATCTCATCAGGGGGTCAAGTTTTCCATGTATGATTTTGTTTTAACGTAAGTAATAGCACGATTGAAAATTGTTAACCTCCAATTCATTCGTGTTCTTTTTATGATTGTATCTTTCAGAACCCTTCAAATTCACCAAATATTTTGTAACTATTAAGATCAGAACTGATAACACTGAACATTTTATTGAAAAATTTAAAAAACTTTGATATTCGAGTATCGATTTCAACAGAATTTGCTCTGAAATCCATTTGATTTAAGAAAAACCAAATTTTCCACCGTGTAGGAATATCCTTTTGGTTAGATATGCTATTTCGAATAATCTGTTTCACACTGCATTCGGAGATTGCTTGTACTTACTATAAGAATACACAAAGTACCGACTCGTGTACAGTCCAGTTTGATTACATTCTGATACAGATATGAAAATCCAATAAAGCCGAATTTTGATTCGACGCCTCAGTTTGGTCCTCTAATGATAATATCAAGTTTTTCCACTTGAAAAATCTCTGCCGTCTGCTTCAGAGACCGTATTGAAAAATGGGAAGGAATAAGCCTTTTTTCCAATTCCTTCAATTCTATTGATTTTACGATTGAATGAGTACTACTCATCAAGAAATCCAAAATGATAAAATTATTCTAGATTTCAGGGAGACAAACAATCAGATCAAATTTCCTTCTATGAAATATATCCAGACGACTAAAAAAAATTAAAACACGTTAATTGTATAATTCTCCGAGAGGCATCTCTCGACTTTTTGTCATGAGTGTTGGCATTTTCAAATGCAATGTTCTCCGAATCGTCTTTCTAGCGTTGTAATTATGAGAATATTTATTTCTACAGGGTTTACCAAAATTATGTACTCAGGAGATTCATCGAATGGCCCCAAGATTGGCCGCTAGAGTTCATTGAAGTCTATCAAATGTTGTAGAACAGTTGAAAGAACGATAACAATTTTTTTCTGCAACCGACTCAAAAGTCGTTCATTTTTGTTCTGAAATCTGAAAGTTGACGTTCCTATTACTGACACAATAAAATGATTAATATGTATTCTTATTTCTAAGCAACACTTTTAGTTATCATAATCATATCGCAATATCATAAGGTACCATTTTTAAATACTAAAATTAAAAAATCAACGTTATCGCCATTATTTCAGAAATAACTAACTCAAGAATTAACAACATAGTATTTATTATGTTCAACAAGAAACTGATTTAATTACATACCTACATATAAAATTCAATCTATTCGTGATATTCATAATTCAAACTACACTTGAAAATTAAATAAACCTGATTTGTCTGAACAGCTACAAATGATGAATATTTTGTTGTTTCTTCATATGGCCTCGATCTGTTTCTGAGGCAATTGGCTAGCACATTTCTTTTGACTTTTGCTAGGGCCACTTTTGTAACTATATCAATTCAGTTAAGCTGTGTATAAACTGTTGAAGTACCAGTTCTTCCACTCTCATAACATTTATTATTTCTCAAATGGAAATCAAATCCCCAAAATCTGTATACTTGAATCTTTTAGATCAGTAAAAATAAATGTTAGGTTGAAGTTGTTTTAGTTCTTCTTCTTATTGTCTCATTGCCCTTATTGGCCTCTATGGGCGCTGAAAATGCTTTGAAGAAGATCTTTGAAAATTTCGGTTGAAGAATATTGATTCGAATCTGCTTCTTCGCGAATCCACATTTGGTTCTTGGCGATTTTTTATTGTTTCTGAAATACTTGTAGCTATCGAAGGTACAGAAATGTCCTCCCGTAATGGATTTTTCTGGAAAATTGTTATTCCAATTGAAAAATTACAATTATATCACATTGAGTAGAATTAAAAAAATATATAGAATTTCTGTAGTGAAAATATAATTCAAATGATTATATGAGTGATTTGAGGTTTTTATACCCTTTTCCATCATCTTGGAAAGTCATACCAATGCATTCATTTTGAGGAATGAAATAATCGTACTAATGGATATTGATTTCTTCTTGCCAATTATTTTCCATTTCCCATGAGTGAAACGTCTATCTGCAATCTCTCGGTCTGCTTTCACGCTAAATCCGATGTGGAGCCTCAGGGAGCTTTCAAATTATTTATATTGTCTCTCGCAAAGCTATCTTGCTTGTTAATTTAGCTCCTGAACTGTATGTTGGTATTTATCAAACGATGTTCCAGACATTCCACTCCAGAATGATTAAGGATCTCCATTTATAATTGGGCTCTGAACTAACTTCTCGAGAAAATTTTTCATCCAGAGATACAGATTCAGTTATTTTCATGAGGAAAGCATATCTTAACTTGATCAGAAATCACTGGAAAAGATTATGAATATTTTAAAATCTTCTCTCGAGGATAACTCAGACTATTTGACGTAGCTATAAATCTCATAAGGAGGAGAATTTACAAGCAAGCCTCATTATCGGGTTCTTTTTGCGTTTTTGGTAGTTTTAAACAAAAGCCTACGCCCTTAGATGTGAAAGAAAAATTCAGATGAAATTTTCGAAGCTTCTGTATAGATCTATCATTATGTGTTATGATGATCAATGTGTTGGATAATAAATAACCTGAATATATCAAGGCGATGTTTCTTCAGTTCGAAGGCGTACATAGTTCAAGAGTCGGATGTCACCTTTCCATGCTCTGCCAGAAACTGGCAAGTTAGTGAAATTCATTCTATATTCTGTTTCAGTTAAGAATACAGTGGTGGGACTGGTGGGACAGGTAGGCGTAGCTCGGTTTAAACTAGCAAACCCGCCAAATAAAAAATATTTCAGAATTATGGAAATGTTTGGAAATGAATCAATAATTGAATATTTGTGTAGCAAGGGTATATTCTGCAAGATATAAGATTTCTTGTATTATTAATTCCCAAGTAAATTAACAAATCTGCAAAAAAACAATAATTTCATTATGGAATTTCAAGAAGACCATAAGTGAACAATAATTCGTTGACATATTCAATCTGATGTACTCGACTCATTATGCTTTAAAGGGACAAAATATGAAAATGTAGGTGAAAATATCTTAAGAATAATTATACCAGTCCGTTTCTGCTCAGAATAATCAATCAATAGTCATTTGAATATTGCACACAAAAAATGATGAAACCACTACATAATCATAATTTCATATCAACTATATTCCACGAACTGATTTCTTCCAGGTTGAGTTTGGTGCTTGGTTGGTTTCCTCTAATAAATGGTATTGAGCATTATTATACATGACAATGATATATTCAGTTGAATTCATGTCTTTCTTGTATCATAACCATCTATCGGTATCGGTTCATGCTGTGAGCAAATGTTTCAAGAATGTCAAGTGGTTATAAGTATAGTTTATATAAGTGAATAAATTCTAAAATGAACGTGAATCAGTGTCAGTATGGACATTGAACGAATGTGAGTTTCTAGAAAAACTATTATAACAAAAATAGCTAATTTGGTACAATATCGATTTAACAAAAACAATAAACACTCGAGCCAGCCATCGACAAGAAGGCAAACACCGATAAAACGTTGCCAGACTGTCAGAGATTGTCTGAAATTTACCGTAAAGTTTATATCAGTTAAAATCGACCCGCGCTTGAAAAATGGATGAATCAATTACCTTAGAAAATATTTACGCTGAAATCTTAAGAAGTAGAAGTGATATATAAAAATCTATTGAAGCATCAGAAACAAGGCTTCTTATGAACATAGTAACTATCAATGAAAAGGTCCAAGAACTAGAAAAGGAAAATAAAATCTTGAAAGAAGAAGTGGAAAACCTAAGGCGGGAAAATAAAGAGAATAGTATAGTAATTTTTGGATTAGATAACAAGAAAGAAACACTCACAATAAATAATATCTTTAACCAGCTTCAAACTTTAGTGGGGATGCAAGTTGAACCTAGAGATATAAACAAATTCTATACGCTAGGTAAAGCATCCACAAGCCCACTAAAAATTGAATTCGTTACGTATTGGATGAAGTCAAGTATTTTACAAAATTGTAAAAATCTAAAGGGCAAAAATATATCTATAGTACCCGATCAAACTACACAGCAGAGGGAAGTGTCAAAAATTCTCAGAAAGCATCTTCTTATAAAAAGAAATAAATTATTTGTCAACGGGAAAGCATACGAAGCTACTGATTTGATACGGAAAGACAAAGAACGGGAAATAAAGACCAATACGAAACCAAACAGTTGCCCTGCGACTCCAAAAACTGAAAAAGGACCGAAAAATTCAAACACTCAGAAATCCGCAAAGGAAAAACAAGACAAAAGTACACCGAACAAAATATCAGAAAATAAGATCAATAGGCCAATTACTCGCCAACAAGGACAAAACGAAACCGGAAACCAACGAAAGAACAGTACAAAATCATAAACTTTTCTCATGCGCCACATTTGTATTCATTAACGTTTATGTAGCGGACATATTTTTTATTTTTTTAAATAATTTTTAATATCTTATAGCTTTTTTATTTAATGGATCAGTATATAAGGGATTTCATGATTGACCATGTCGATACATATAGCATGGATACTACTGAGGAATGCAATCAAATCCTTGATATCAATGGAAGCTCCAATAATTTCAAGATTTTGCAGATGAATATCCTAGCATTCATGAATTTTTAGTGACGTTACAAAATCTCAAGATTTTGACTGCATAATTTTAAGTGAAACTAGAGACGTGATTGATCTGAGCATTTTTCACATAAATGGATATAATATGATATACAATGAAAGCCGTTATAACCAAAATGATGGGGTAGTGGCATATATCAAGTCGTGTTTTAATTTTAGTTATGGAACAATACAGATTTCTAATGAACTGAAGGCGCTTCAAATCAAACTTGATCTAGACATAAAATGAACATTTCTCATTACAACTTTATACAGATCACCAAACTCTTGTATTCAAGAATTCAATACACATCTTTTTAATTTTTTTGAAAACCATCATGATGACACAGACGTGTCTCTGTTTTTGGGAGATATGAATATTGATTTGTGTAATTCCGAGGATAGGGACACAACCGAATATCTAAACACGTTGAATGAATTTGGGTACATCTCAACAATAAACGTACCTACCCGAGTGCAAGGTAGGAGTAAAACCTGCCTAGACCATATTTTTATAAAATCCAAAGATCCAAATTTGAATGAAAATATTCTACCCATTATATTAAAAACTACAGTAACAGATCACTACCCTACTCTACTTCAGATTATACTTCCAGAGAAAACTAGTGCAAAAAAAATAAAAACAAAATAATTAAATCTATAAACATCAACAAAATAAACAACAAGTTCGGCAATATTTCCTGGATCGACGTCTACACTGCGCCAACTCCAGATTCTGCGATGGAAAATGTTATTGATATAACAATGAAAACGTTAGAAGCATGTACAGAGAAACGTCAGATTCGTAGAAAGAACAACAAGATGGCTCCCTGGGTTACGAACGGGTTACTGAACTCTATTAATAAAAAAAATAGAATGTTTCGCCTTATGCAAAAGCAGCCACAAAATGATGATCTAAGGAAAGAATACAAAAGCTATCGAAATAAGCTAACTTCATTAATCAACAAGACCAAATCCAAATTTTACAACAACTTAATAGAAAAAAATCATAACAATTCAAAAATCTTGTGAGATGTTATTCAAGAAATATCAAGGACAAAAAAACAAAAACACGTCATACATAAAATTAAACATCCTACCGAAAACAAAATATTGACTGACAAAATGGAGATTGCGAATGCATTCAATACAACCTATATTGAAACGGGTAGAACTCTTGCTAGCCAAATAAATAACGACAAGAATCACAAAATAAAAAGATCAACAATTTTAAATTTATTTGTGTTCGAGCCTATTAATTCGATGGAAACAAGAAATATAATTTTTGAATTAAAAAATAATAAGGCAGTAGGCTATGATGACTTGAAAGCGGAAACTATCAAACTCATATCAGTCTACATTCTAGAACCCTTGACTTACATATTAAATATATGCATGGAAAAAGGTGTTTACCCTGATAGGTTCAAAAAATCAATTGTTACACCACTGTTGAAAAAAGGGGACACATCCATCATCACAAACTATCGTCCAATCTCTCTTGTGACTCATCTATCAAAAATATTCGAAAAGATAATTAAAAGAAGGGTCGTCACTTATCTCAATAAATACAAAATAATTTCAGATCATCAATTCGGATTCAGAGACAATATTTCTACTCAGGATGCAGTTTTGTCACTGAATTCAAAAATTACCCAAGCTTATTGGAATATTGGAATGCGAGGCAATATTTTGAAACTATTCGAAAGTTATTTGACAGGAAGATGCCAGGCGGTAAAAATAGATGATGTACTGAGCAATGAAAAAGTGATTGACTGTGGAGTACCTCAAGGTTCTGTGCTGGGACCAACACTATTCAATATATATGTATAAACGGAATATTTTCATTGAGTAACAACGGAGATATAATTGGATTCGCAGATGATACAGCCATCTTCTATAAAGCAGATGACTGGAACTTATTGAAAGCTAAGGTTGAAACAGAGTTTTCTGTGATAAAACGTTGGTTGGATACGAAACTATTGACAGTTAACATAGATAAAACACACTATCTACCATTTTGCTGTAATTCAGCTGGTACACCTCCATTCGAGCACTTGGTAGTCAGGACGGAAAACCCCTTTCACATCCTGCCCGAAAACAAAATTAAATATCTAGGAATAATAATTGATATTCATTTGAAATGGGATTTACAGAAATTCTGCCCCTCAAGCATCTGAAAACATTATATTATTCTCTAGTTGAAAGTCATATTCGTTATGGAATAGCGGTGTGTGGGGGAACTTTGAATACTCACATCCACCATGTCGAAGTCATGCAGAGACGTTTTCTTAAATTGATATTTTCCAAAAACAGTAGATATTCTTCTGATATTCTGTACACTGAGACTCAAATTATGGACATAAGACAGTTGTACTTCTTATGCTCTAGTATTGAATATCATGCAACTAAGCACACGGCATTACTTCCCTTACATCAATACAACACTCGCCAAAAAGATCATTATGTAACACCCCTAATGGTTAGGGTGCTCAAAGATATTACTCTTATTTTGCTCCAAAACTCTATAATAGTATACCTCAAATGATAAAATCAATAAATAACATCAATCGCTTCAAAAAAGAACTGAAAATACACATACTTCGAAGTAAGAGAATTGAACTACATCGAATATTCGAGTAGATATGTAGGAATTCAATATTATAAAAAGAAACTGAACATACCTTTGCTATATTTTCCACTTGGTATTTTGAAGTGATCCCGTTTTTTATAAATCTTGTTCCTTGTATCAAATTATATTTACTTTTTAAATCATATTAATATTTCTCGTTATGTACGATTATTATATGTTTTACATTTTATATTCAGATTATATTTAGAAAATTCATTTATATATTTAGTCATCCATTTGTTGTTTGTTTAATTTACTTCTCGAAACAAGTGTTTTTACACTTATCGAGCTTTCATTTATTCACAGCTAATCTTAAAATTTCTTTTTTTACTTGTATTCGTAAGTTTTCTGTCGTGTGAATAAATATTATTATTATTATTATTATTATTATTATTATATATGATAACAATAATCACAAAAAATGTGGGCATTTGATTTCAATGAACGAGAGCGTGAACTGTTGCAAGAATAGCTTGTTACTCAGCTTCATCCACTGCTTGCAGAAGTATTTCTTTGGATTTGCTTCTTCCTTGGGGATACAACAGTGCCTTCAGCCTGCATCTCAGCGACAACTTTCCACATGCGGTTCATTCTGAAAAGCTACCTCAGTTGCTTCGAAATTAACACTGAGTTTCTGAGTTTTCCTGTTTTATATGTCTGATAAACACACTTCGTACATGTTTACCCGAATTACTCTTGCGCTGGCACTATATGCACTTATGTATTGCAGGACCTTTTTCTGGTTTCTCTGCCATATTTATTCAAATTTCAATGTATCCAGAAGTTATATAATGGTGAACTGAATTGTTGGTCACAGTTTATTACCATAATTTTTCGAAATGGTCATGACGAATCTGGTGACTAGTGAACCGTAATGGCAGACTATGAATACTGCCAGGTGTAAATGAGAATCAAATTCATGTCCTGCGTATATCGAAATTATACTAATTGATTAATTAAAATAGAAGTAGGACTTCAACATTCAATCTAGTCAACTTTGGATTTCATTTCACGGTTTATACACCCCTGTCTGGTCAACTAACCACTTCCATTGTTGCAGTGTCGCAATATTTTACATTGTGAAAACCTAGATTCTAGACCAATGGAAAGCGAGAAAAAACCCTCCCTATCTCTTCAACGCTGTATTCTTAACTGAAATGGACTATAGATGCAACGTGATCATCATGAGATGATCATGTTCGAGGTAGAAAGCATTCTTGAAATACCAACTCAGGAAGAGAACGAGAAAGAGGCAGAACTGAAACTCAAAATTTGCAGGTGATGAGAAATAGGGAAGATTTTTCACTTGGAAATGGAATTTGAGCCAACACAATGGATGCCTTCCACAAACAACCAATCTTGTTCTAGAATCCTTCGCAGAAGAATTACATCATTTTTCAGATGACATTATAAAAACTAAATACAGAATGCACAAGATTATGAGGAAGAGTTTCTATAGCATATTTAACTTTTCATAGCGAGAAACTATAGAATTCATATATTGATATATTGTAACGATCACAAAATGATATTCATTATCCACGAGTACTATAATATAGGTATTCACGGCAAACTTATCATAATTATCATAATCGTCATTAACACTGATATACAAGGTGACCCAGAACAACGTACCATAAATTCCACAGGGTGAAGTAGGGACCAAAATGGGCCGATTGAAATCAACTTACATAACTGGGCTGGTGGTCGAGTGCATTGAATCGCTGGTTTATAGTCTAGAGGGCCCGAGTTCAAATCTCGCGTCGGCTATTGGAAATATTTATTTATTTCTATAGTATCGTTTAGTCAGCGGAAGGAGATAGGTGAATAACCGAACATTCTAGGTACCTAGATTTCAATCCTTCGGACTCTCAACGATAGCCAGCCGAGTAGTGCTTCGAATGACACTTAAAAAGCTAAGGTTCCCGTCTTCCTTACTCATACAAGACTCAATGAGACTTCGAGGGTTGCTTTGCAACTAAGTTTGAAAAACCCTTTCAAAACACACCTCTTTACAAAAATGCTTTGTTGAGCCGTGAAAGGTACTGCTATGAAATTGGCATGGCAATCCATATATTTTATCAAAACCCAATTACTATATAATGGTGTATGTAAACAATTAAATTTTCAAACATTTTCTATTTCATGTACAAATTTCATCCAGTCTTTTTTATTTATTGCCAGATGTTTCGCTTCTTCCCATGTTTTTTCTTTCTTCTTTAATATTTCTTCTATAGCTCCCTCCCATGTCTGCCTTGGTCTCCCGCGTTTCTTTTTTTTTGTATTTTCGTCTCCCATACTTGTTTGACCGGTCTTAAATTGCCCATTCTTCGTAAGTGGCCCCACCAACTCAGTTGCCGTTTTTCTATGTTCAGTGTTGACTGCACCTCAAGTTCTTCCCTTATTTTTATATTTCTAATTTTGTCTCTTTATGTTACTCCTTTCACCCTTCTGAGGTATTTCATTTCTGTGTCTTGGATTTTGGTTTTTTTGTTTCTTCGTCAACACCCAGGATTCACAACCGAACCTCAGATGGGTAAATCAGGGATTGCGACAGGGAGAGGTACTCAGCCCAATTTTATTCAACATTTACACACGAGATCTCCATAGTTTTTTAGATGATGGTATCAAAGTTATTCAGTACGCTGATGATTTTTGCTTCTATACTGTGCAGAAATCTTTCAATCTATGTGTGAACCCACTTCAATATATTTTTTATTGCCTGAAGAACTGGTTTACTGAGCACAATTTGATTATGTCACCCGAAAAGTCAGCAGTCGTTGTATTCACAAGACATCGACTTCGTACAACTGAAAGCATTACTCTGAATGGTTTGGAAATACCCTTTAAAAAACAATATGAATACCTAGGAGTCGTCCTAGATCATAAACTAAACTGGTATAAACATATAGAGCATATCAAGAGTAAATGCGATAATGGAACCAATTCAAATGGGGTGCAGATCCCAATATCGCACTTCAGTTCTATAAGATTATGGAAGTATATTGTACGGTACGGCAGCAAAATGTCATGTCAGTGTTATTGATACAATTCAGTACAACGCTGTGAGAATATGTTTGGGAGCTTTGAAATCGACCCCTGTGCAAGCACTTCTGGTGGAGTCTCAAGAACCTCCTCTTGAAATAAGACGTGCCTATCTAGCATCTAAAGAAATTATCAAGTTGAAGTCCTTCTCTTCAGGGGGATCACTTTTGAAAAGTATATGCAAGTTATCTGTGGAAAACCTCACTTTCAAGTATTGGAATCTGAAGAAAACTCCTTCATTTCTGAAGTTTTCTTAAATGATTATAAAGATATTCGTTCCAAACTGCAAAAATATCCAATATTCAGCATGGAATTTAATGCAGTGATGTTCAAACCAACTATTTTATCTCCAGGATATAACGAAATAGCTTTATTCAATGAAACAATCCTCCAATCCATATTGAGCAGATATACTAACCCGCTTTGCATTTATACAGATGGATCCAAAACTGAAAATGGTACAGGCTTTGCATTTTATATCACCAATACCAAGTATTTCTATTCGCGTAGAATCCCGGATCTTTGCTCGGTCTTCTACGCAGAAATGTTAGCGATTGAAGAAGAGTTGAAGTGGTTAACTGAAAATAGAGTGACAGAGCTAACAGTCATATGTCCGATTCTAAGGGCCGGTTTATCATTGTCCTGCTAATGCACACTGACTAACAGATACCTCTTAGCTGTCAGTCAAAGTGTTTATTATTCTTTAGATAGATATAACTGTCGGCTTTTTTAAGATTTTAACTGACAGAGACTTCGAACATCCTATTTGTTACTTGACCAAAAGCTAAAATTTGGTTCGCATTTCTCGTAAAAGTGGTGGAAGTTGAACAAGTTGATTTTGAAGTGAGTGAATTTAGCGACGATGATGAAGAAATACTCTAAAATTCATAGAACATGAAAGAAGACTATGTGTTTCGAGAGAAAGGCATGATCATTTTGAAAATGTCGATGATGAAGATTTTTCTGCAGAATCAGATTGAAAAAACAAACCGTTTTGCTTATTTCGGAGCGAATAGAACCACAAATTGAAACTCTGACGAATTATGTATATTCATCGATCAACCATCTTCTGCTGACGTTGAAGTTTTATGCAACAGGAAACTTTCTGATATCAGTCGGAGATTTCATAAATGTAAGCAAGAGTACAGCATGTAACATTGCGAAGAAAGGCAGTCATGCCATAGCATCTTTATCACCAAAATATATTTATTCAGAACATCACATATACGATGTATAAGTGAAGTTCAACTTAATGGTCCTGTGGTTGAACAATTAAATTCATCCTAGAGTTCAATCAACTCTTTTTCTTTTTGTTTCCATGTACAGGCATCTGTTTTCTTGTTTTCTAGGATATTTTTTTCTGTTATTAGCGATCTTCAACAAGAGGGCCCTATCTGACGCCGAAAAATTCGCGACTCTGTTCTTTTTCTCCATGAAAGATATGAACAAAATTTTGAATCAATATGAAATCAGATTTGTCAGATATTTTTAAATTTTTGTGGTTAGGTTACAAAATAGGCGGTAAATTGAAATTATCCAATCACCACCATGTGCTGAAACTGTCTGAAACATCCAGGATAACCAACTCTCTAAAAAGTATTGGAAACTGGAAGCTACGAAACTATCAGCTAATACTCGAGTTTGCTAGAGTGGATAAACACTTCTTGATTTGATAAATACCTTGACTGAAAGTCAACGTTTACTTTCGGTTACCTAGCAAAGACTTTTGACTTACCATTGATAAACCGGCCCTAAATCCGTTCTTGAAGCACTGAATAATCATAACTTTTACAAAATGTTCAGTTCCCTCACTTATGCAGAATACAACAACACCTATTCGCTTTATCAAAGTTTGAACGTTAAAGTAACGTTCGTTTGGGTGAGAGGTCACTGTGGAATATTTGGTAATGAAGCTGCAGGTAAATTCGCAAAACTGGCAACGTCGTTCACGGACGTTACTGAAATATCTCCATATCATGACTTAATATGTTCAGTAAAAATAGAAATGCGCAACTTATGGAATAGTCACCGGGAAAATTTCATTACCTCATCAACAAATCATTACACACTCATACATCCTACATTACCTGCAAGAATACCTTATTTGTCTGATTATATTTTGAATCGTAAACACGCAGTAACCATATAACTAGACTAAAATTCAATCATGGTAGGTTTCCTGCCCATTCACGTAAATAGGCTTATTCCCTACACCACATTGTACCTGTGATAATGAGTCCTTCTGTGATCTCAATCATATATTTTTTTTATGTTCGAATCACACTCCGGAAATAACGAGACTCATGAAGTCTCTGCAATCCCATAATATTTTCCATCCCGTTACTCAGTTTGCAGAATAAAAGTATATTTGACATTTTATTAAGATCCTCAAAAATATCGATCTAGATATTAAACCTAATAACTTAATTTCTGAAGAAAATGAATGTAAGAAAGTCTGTGGCAAATGGAACATTCCAATGCCAACCACCCCCCCCCACACACACACACACAACCGAATGTTAGTATTGGTCTATGCATTGTTTGTTTTTCTAGATATTTCCATTTTGCTTATGAAATACTTGTTATCATCGCATGATAAAGGTTCAAAGTTTTCTCAATTCTACTGTTCACCTCTATATCTTGCCTTCCACTGTCTTCTACTTCCACTCCCAAGTATTTGAAACTATTCACCTGTTCCTTCCAATTGTATGTTTATTGACTTTTGTTGGTCTCCCATCACCATTACTTTCGTTTTATTTATATTTGATTTCATCCCGTATTCTTTTAGTACCTATACTGTTCCATATCCCAATATTTATTTGTAAGTCCTTTTCTCTTTCTGCTATAATTACTACGTCGTCGGCAGATGCTCCTTCTGATATATCCGTTCTGTTGAGGTATCTATATCCCACATGTAGTTTCTTTGCTCTTGAAGAGAATTTTTTGATTATCTCATCAATGTATACCGTGAGGCTTATTCCTCCTCCCTGTCTCATTCCGTCTCTTGTTGAAAATGACTCTGATGTTTTATTTCGGTAAATAATGCGGTTAATATTATTATTGTATATACTTTTTATTATTCTTATTGTTTTATTGTCGATACCTCTTTTTGCCAGAATATTCCATAATTTTTGTCTTGGTACTTTATCGAATGCTTTTTCTAGGTCTATGAATCCCAAATACACTTCTTTAGATTGTTGCAATGACTTTTTGTTTGATCGTAAATATATGATCTTGAATGCTCCTGCCTTTTCTGTATCCACTTTGTGATTTTTCTAATATGTTTTTTATTATTGGTTTTATTAATTTATCGATGATTTGTTCATGAATTTTCATTGATGTGCTCAGCAAAGTTATTCCTCTATAATTGTTAAAATCTCCTTTATCTCCCTTTTTGTGTATTGGAACTATCGATGCTACTTTCCAGTCTTCGGGTATCTCTTCTTCCATCCAAACTCTTCTATAAAGTCCAATCAAAAATTCTACACCTTTATCTTCCATATTTTTGGGCATTTCCGTTGTGATCTTTTCGTATCCAGGTGACTTTCCGTTTTTGAGTTTAATTATTATTTCGTTTAAAACCTCCAATGTGATCAAATCTTCGTCATTCCCTCCTCTTATTTCGTTTTGTTCATGTTCTGTTTGGTTGTCTCCATCATCTCCTTATAGTTCTTGAAAATATTATTTCCACCTATTCATTATTTCCTTTTCGTCCATCAGTATATTCCGTTATTGTGTTTAATTCGGGTTATGTCATTCATTTTATTTTCCCTTAATGATTTCAGTGTTTTGTTGAATTATTTTTGATTTGCTCTGCTGTCTCTTTCCATTTTTTCTCCAAAGTCTGTCCATTTATTCCTCTTTGATGCTATCACTAGTTCTTTTACTTTTTTCCATTCTCCTTTGTATGACTCGTAATTTTCTGATGTTCTGTTATTCGAATATGTTCCCCACTTTTTTTTCTTGATCTTCACTTGGTTTCTTATTTCGTTTGTCCACCATGCTGTTAGTTTTTTGGTGTTACTTTTTCTGTTACTTCCACATATGTCTTTGGCTGTGTTTAATAAATTATTTTTGAAATAGTTCCATATTGATTCTATGCTACCAGTTTCTAATATTTCTATGTGTTCTTCGAATTTCTTTGTTAGTGCCATCTTGTATTCTTTTGAAATGACTGTGTCCAGTAATTTGTAGGACCTGATCGATTCATATTCAACTATATTTTCCGGTTTCACTTTATTGTTATTGCTATTCGTGATTCTGTTTTCAATTTTTGTCTCTACTAAGTAATGGTCACTGCCAATTTCTGGTCTCCTTCTCACACGCGTTTCTATTACATCGGTTCTGTTGGTTTTCTCTATCAATATGTAATCAATTATAGATTTCTCGTTTCTGCTTTTCACTTCTCGTGTGTACTTATGTTTCAAAGAAGGTGTTGGTAATGATCGAATTTTGCATCATACAAAAATTAAGCATTCTTTCTCCATTATTATTTCTAATATCTTCTCCAAATGCACCAATTGTCGTATTGTATCTTCCTTTTTTTCCTACCCTGCTGTTGAAATCACCTAATAAGAAAAGTTTTCCTTTTGCTCATTCTGTTATTAGAGTTAGTTCTTCCCAAAAAGTATCCTTTACCTGTGAACTGTCGTCTTCGCTAGGTCCATATACAATTATGATTGTTTTAGTCTACTTATTCTGGTCCTCAATTTCTTCTGATAGTAACCGTTCCGACTATCCTTTCCATCCATGTATTTGTTCCGCTAATTTTCTATGTATTATGCATTCGACTCCAGCTGCTGCTCTTTTTTGTTCTTTTACTCTGCTATGAATAAACAAGTGATTTGAATCCATCTCTATAATTCCTTTTCCTCTCTTCTTTGTTTCTGTTACTGCTAGCACATCTAATCCTGACTTTTCAAACTCTTCTTCTAGTTATTTTTCCTTTCCTCGTATACTCCTAATGTTCCATGTTCCGATTTCCCATATATTTTCAAATTCACTTCTGTTGTTCTTTATCATGCCCTTTTTCTTTGCCATATTCGTAACCTTATTTTTCTGACTCGTATTTTTCATATTCAGTTTTTTGGTTCTTCAAGTTCCAGTTTTTCAAATGCTTTGTTCCACTGCCATACTTTTCCATCGATGGTGATTTTATTGTATCCAACTTTCACATTTCTCCCTTTATTTTTTTCTTCCTTCGCAATTTTCCTTATTTGCTCTTTCTTTCTTAGTTTCGTCTTCGTTTATGAATATTCTTTCATTTTTGTTATATTTGGGTTTATGTTTATTTTCATTATTGCCTTCTTCCTTTTATAGTTCAATCAAACATGTTTTATCTCCTAATTTGTAAGCCGTCTTCACATTTACATTTATATCCAGTTCTTTCTCAATCATACCTTTTATAACTGTCTTCAGAGTTTCTTTTTCATGTGTCTCTACTTTCATTCCTTGTATGGCCACATTATTCTTTTTTTTGTTTCCCAAGCCATTCTACTTTGTCACTAATTTCCTCTATTTTCATTTTCAATTCTTTGTTTTCTATTTTTGATTCTTGATTCTCTTTGCATAGTGTTCTATTTTCCTCTCTGATTTTTTTAATTTCTTCTCGGCACTCTTCTTGTTTTATTTTTATTTTGTTATATTCCGATTTCAATTCCTTCATCATTTTAATGATCAAGTCAAGTTTATCCTCATCTTTTTCCTTGTTTGTTTTTGTTGGTGTCCTTGCTTCTTTCCCATCGTGTACTGGTGTTCTTTTTCTTTCATCACTATCTGATAAATAGTCATCACTATCCATTTCCCTCTTATTTTATTTCGCTCTTCCCCGCTACGCAACTGTCGAGATAGTTCGTTGGTGTTATTACTTTATGTCTAAGATTTATGTCTTTATGCCAAAGAATCACACCGTTTCAGAATTCACTAATTTTAAGTTTTAATTTCGCTCTTTGTTACGTTTTTTTGGTGTCACTATATAGAATTGCATTGGTATCATAATTTTCATATTTAATATCTAATTAATTCATACGCTTTGAGTCAATTTTCATTTATTATAAATGAATTTTGGAACGCCTATGATAAGCCACTATCTTTTTACAAGTTTTTACTTTTGGGGGACAAAACGAGGCCGCTCTGGTTGAAATCGAAACGGATATTTTGGTTAGAGATTTGACGAATGAATCGAAGAGAAATTTGGAAGAAAACTAATTCTGATACTGCAAGTTTTGCGTTACTCAACATTTGAGGATAATTTTGGTTTCTTCCATTGAATATCTCCGAGAATATATTGTGGGAATATTGGATTGATTTATTCCAGAGGCTATCACTAGACGAGTCTGGGTTCTTTTTTTCTTCCGTCAGATTGACCACTTCAGGCCACCTTCCACAAATCTGTAAGTTATATCAATAACCATAATTTTTTTGTATAATTCTCGGTGCCTAATCAATTTTAAGTGTCGTTTGTTTATTTCATCGCGTGTATACCGATATCCGGTATTATCTCCCATTTTCTTATTTTAGCGCCTATTAGGGTGACTCCAATTGTTTCCATCTACCTACTCACTCATTTGGAAAAATGGAGAGAGCAATGAATTTTGAAATGGCGAGTTGTTGGCTGTCCTAGGAAACAATAATCAAAGTTGGTAGTCATATTAGTTCGCTTGCGAAATACGGCGTTGCAAAAGGTACCATATATCATTTATATTATTTTTCCGCTCTGGATTGAAGATAAGAAGAAAGATGAAACTCAGTGACTAGTGTCTACCGTTTTGTTTTTTTATTCCTTTCACATTATTCACATAATTATTTCTTCCGCATCTAATCGGCCATTTTGGCTCGTATTTTGGGTTCAGAATTTCCTGCTATAAACTCATAATTTTCTTTTATTGTTAGTAATATTTTATGGGCTAGACATTGCCGATTCTTGACATAAAATATAGACAGATATTTCAAACCTATAATATATTGATAAACATCGATTTATAACCTCTTATATATGATATATGATGTTTATATACGTAATGTGAGCATCACGTGATCACGTTAGGACGAAATAACATATGGAATTCAGTATGATAATGACTAAGGTTGTTGACTTGATCTGTCATTTTTGAATATTTTCTAATTTCATTAATATAGTTTTTCTACGACCACCTATGAAAACGTCAATAATCACACTGTTTTGTTATTCTGAAAGTAGCTCATATCACCATGGTATTGTTTATTTGAAAGAAAAAAAGCACTAGTGTTGATATGGAATATATCACAACGCTCGCTTGAATTGATAGAAATAATTAGGTATATTATGAAGGTACTCACTGTCAATATATAAGCGTTCTCAAATCGAATTCATATTATCTATTGAAATTTCTGTCTCGTTTTGAATAATACCATGAACTCTTTATCTATTAATTTCAATGTGTCCATAACCTCTGAATTCACTTTAAAACTGGAACCTATACTCTTTGCTGGAACTATTTCGATGTTGATGACAGAGGGTCAGATCATTCAAAAGAGTACGGCTAGAGTTTTATGCGCGGCTTGCTGCTTGCATCAGTTTAATATCACAGTATCACCAACGAGAAGATTCTTTGGTATCACAGATGTTTGCAAAGAGTCAAGGACGCACTCGTACGCGCTTTCGAACTACATACTTCTATTGGTGTCAAGGTTGTTTATGTACGCTGGTGTCAATATCAATGAAATTTGTCCAAACTAAACTAATTCAATCAATCAGTATTTCACATAATGAGGAATTCTCGGAGAAGTATTCAAATATCATCTTGAATATGGAAATAAACAGTACTTGATATTGAATCAAAACCACCTGAAATTCTAGAGACCGCTCAAGTTACATTTTTGACAAGACCTCCCGCGAAATGAAAGTATTCGGAGTCGTGGGAAAAATAGTGTACAAAACTCGTTGGAAAGTGCATTTCCTTCACTCGTTACGTTTTCGCACTCACCGCTACGCGGCTCGTGCTAAACGACTACTCGTGTGAAATATGTCACTTTCCACACTTGTTGTGTAATATACTAGTAGTAGTAGTAGTGGGGAGGCTGGTGCCAGGCAAGTAGGCCTCCATGGGCCCTTTTTGCCAACCCCTGCTATACACTTATCTACGCTGTATGAAGATAAGTGTGTGTGGTGTGTGCGTGTTGTCAAGGGATTACGAGCTCCTTCAATCCACCTCTTCGTCGACACCATGGTAGGGCTGGTTCTCAGTAGGACGGTGCAGCGGCCGCAGGCAAAGCCCCCCGGATCGCACATCAGGGCATCCTGGCACGGCCCAGGTGTGCTACCCCTAGTTCCTTTCGCCGGCTACCAGTCCCGAAACCGTCCAAGCTGAGGCCCCTCCTTGAGATTCTTGCATCCCTCTGTTGTGTGTGTGTGTATAGTGTGAGTGAGAAGTGTTACGTGTAGGGGGAGATTTGTATGTTTTTTGGCATTGGTGTACAGTGAGCTGGGGGCTCACGGGTCGCTACTTCCGTTGGCTGCAATGCCCCAACCACCCCTAGAGGATGTGTAATATACTATATAATAAATGAATGAAAAGCTTCATTTCTCTGATGAAAGTAGATTCAGATTGATCTTGGAATTCCTTGAACATCAGGAACTTCTGACCGAGTTGCATAATCGGGCCAGTGGCGCCCATATATGTTTTTATTTGGTACCTTATTGGTAATTTAGGTATACATTGTTTGAAGGTAAGTTTTCTATACCTCCCCTACTCTCCGACGAAGCTGAGCTAGTTTCCTTCGACATATTCTTATGTGAGGGGTTACTATATATATGCTACTCTAGATCAGTTCGATTATTTCAAGTGGAAGTTGATTATTAATAAAATATTATTTCATGAGTATATTGGTTAAAACTCTCTGAACCTTGTGGACCCCTTACATCTTCACTAATTTCTCATTACTTATATCATTAACTCACTATTAATGCTACGCTCACTGATGTTTTTCCGTATTTTTTCACACTTGTTATAGCAAAAATTTAGGTTTTACAACGAAGCACTTTTGAACACGATGTTTATCCCACCAGTATCGCCAACATAATGTATGGCAATTTACTACCGTGAATATGTATGAAGAACGAAGAACATGTCATACCAATTCAATCAATATACAGGAAGTTAGGTATTTCGCATTCACTTCGAAGAAAATCAACATTTATTTTTCTTGAGTTATCATTTATGTTATATTCTAACTTTTCTTTGTATGTGAGATCCACTCTCTTTTTCAATAATTGTATGAGCCATTAGATTTGAATAGTTTTTTCGCGAGAAAAAAAAATAAATTCAACTGCGAATGACCAGTTCCCATATCATATGATAAAGAGCTAGCCCAATGGTCAGCATGATCATTTTTGTCAATAACTCAGCAAAAATGAGGTAGTAACTTGTAAAACATAATAGTCCTGATTCCTGACATCATAAACAAGTATGGAAAAGCACCAATTTGAATTTTTTAGATATTTCAAAAACCAAGAAAAATTATGAAAAAATTGCAGTTAGAAAAAAGTTATATACTTGATTTAGTTATCCACTGAAATATCAGAATGCCATCAGTGGCGTACTCGAATAAAAGTTTCGTCGATTTTCTTCGAAGTGAATTCCAAATACCAAACTTCCTTGATATTGATTGGATTGGTATGACATGTTTTTTATGCATTTTCATGATAGTAAATTGCCATACGCATTTCAGAGCAGTACCTTTCGAGGATTCTAAAATATTCAAGATAATCCGAAAATAAATTTATTCTTCATCGCCCTCGAACGGCTCGAACATTTTCGTAGAGGTGAGTTGATTTCAATCGGCCTATTTTAGTCTCTACTTCACCCTGTTTATGATGATACGTTGTTCTGGGACACCTCGTATGTATGGCGAGATTTAGCGCAGGCGCATTATTTCGAGTGATATCATGCACCTGCCTTTTCTTCCATCTAACTCACAAAAGTTTCACATATGAAACAGAATGTCAACATTTCGAATGTGAATTTCCACAGTGATTTCATGAAATGCAATATATATGATAATATGAGTAATACATAGTTAGGATTGGTTTTGGAGTACCTATCATTGTTTTCGGAAGCTTTTTGAAGAAGCCAGAGGCTTGTTTATAGCACCGAGGGGCAAGTCGTTTATGCATCACTTGGTTATATAATAGGAAAAAGGGCATTTGAAGATTCAGCGGAGTGTTTCAGCGGAGTTAGAGTATATGTTTATACCTGATATTGAGATAGTGGATATCGGTACGGAAAGATATTTCATGATATGAGTACGGTGGATGGATACAGTGTGCCGAAGTTAACCAACTGGAATGCTAATAAAAAGCATCTCGAAATGCAGACAGAGGACCAACTAACATCCATTTAATCAATGGAGGAACTTGACACAGCCTGAAGACAACTTCAAAATGCTATAATGAAAGCATATGAACTTAGCTGTTCTGAAAAACAAAAGGCTACTACCAGAGATATGCTGTGGTGGAATAAGAAATTAACAAAACTTAGAAACAAAATTAGAAGACTTCAATAGAGCTAAGAGTCTGGGATATACTGGGATACAGCTCTTTCTGAGTACAACAAAGAACTCAGACAATCGAAAAGAAGAACATGAAGGCAGATGTGTGAGGGGATCACCGAATTACCCCCAGCACAACGCCTTCAAAAAGTCAAAAAGTTCTCTCGAAAGAACACTTCAACGGCATCGGTCTGATCAGATAGCCGAACGGGGGATATACTGATAACCCTAAGAAAAGCTTGAGTGATCTCCTGCAGATACCCTTTTCGGGTTCTGAAACAGTTGTGGAGAACAAACAGCAGAGCACTCACCTGGAATGGGTTGTCCACAACCCCAACAGATCCAGCAGAAGCGTAGATGGGAAGATCTTCACAACTAAAAGAATCAAGTGGGCTATCAGAAACTTCAAACCATTCAAGTTGCCTGAAAAGGACGGAATATTTCCCGCCTTACTGCAACATGGCCTTGAAATAATAGAGCCTTCTCTGAAAAGGCAATTCAAGGCCAGCTTAATCTTCGGTTATATACCGCAAGCTTGGGAAGAGGCCGTTGTGGCGTTTATACCAAAGGCTGAAAGACGTCCAATGGACGAACCAAAGTCTCACCTCTTTTCTCATCAGAAGCGAACTCCTTAAGTTGAGACCGCTTTACAAGAAACAGTTTGCTTATCAAGCAGGTAAATCCACGATTGATGCTCTACAATGTCTAGTTGAAAACCATTGAGAAGACATTTGTTGAAAAAGAAATGGCTGTTTCTGCCTTCATAGAGGGTGCTTTTGATAATAACACCTCGCATGCCTCCATAACTAGATCACTATAGAAAAAAAAACATAATCAGAAAGTGGTGCGCAGAGGAAGCACTCAATGGCAATCCTAGCAAAACAGTGCTGGTTCCGAGAGAAAAATAGTCTATCCAATTAAAAATATCAAACATAGTTTGAAATGAATGTCTGGTAGACTACGAGCAGAAAACAACTACTTTCCTGGTAAATACCACGCAGAACATTGAATTATATCTGTTCGTAGTCCATGCAACGATTCACACTGTGAATGCAGATCGCAAATGTTTCTTTCTTCCTAAGACGTGACAAATTCACATCGAGACAGGCACGCCTAACAACCTACAGACCGGTTTCGGGCTTATTGGCCCTCATCAGTGCAGGGTAGTTATCCGAGTAGAGACCGTAAGATCTCAACTCGAAGCGTTGCCTGTCCCAATGCATTTTTGTCGCGTCTATTTGACCGCACCGAGCCGCGTTCCAACAGACAATTGAAAGTGGCGACATCATGCGGCAGAAGAAAGAAACACTCCAGAACCGAATCTCCCAAGTTTTACAGAACTTGGAAGTGGCTGAGAGCTCGATTAAGCTCAATAAATGAAAAAATGGATTAGCCATAAATTGGAAAAAATTTTGAGAGAAAAATAGTCTATCCAATTAAAAATATCAAACATAGTTTGAAATGAATGTCTGGTAGACTACGAGCAGAAAACAACTACTTTCCTGGTAAATACCACGCAGAACATTGAATTATATCTGTTCGTAGTCCATGCAACGATTCACACTGTGAATGCAGATCGCAAATGTTTCTTTCTTCCTAAGACGTGACAAATTCACATCGAGACAGGCACGCCTAACAACCTACAGACCGGTTTCGGGCTTATTGGCCCTCATCAGTGCAGGGTAGTTATCCGAGTAGAGACCGTAAGATCTCAACTCGAAGCGTTCTGCATTCACAGTGTGAATCGTTGCATGGACTACGAACAGATATAATTCAATGTTCTGCGTGGTATTTACCAGGAAAGTAGTTGTTTTCTGCTCGTAGTCTACCAGACATTCATTTCAAACTATGTTTGATATTTTTAATTGGATAGACTATTTTTCTCTCAAAATTTTTTCCAATTTATGGCTAATCCATTTTTTCATTTATTGAGCTTAGTCGAGCTCTCAGCCACTTCCAAGTTCTGTAAAACTTGGGAGATTCGGTTCTGGAGTGTTTCTTTCTTCTGCCGCATGATGTCGCCACTTTCAATTGTCTGTTGGAACGCGGCTCGGTGCGGTCAAATAGACGCGACAAAAATGCATTGGGACAGGCAACGCTTCGAGTTGAGATCTTACGGTCTCTACTCGGATAACTACCCTGCACTGATGAGGGCCAATAAGCCCGAAACCGGTCTGTAGGTTGTTAGGCGTGCCTGTCTCGATGTGAATTTGTCACGTCTTAGGAAGAAAGAAACATTTGCGATCTGCATTCACAGTGTGAATCGTTGCATGGACTACGAACAGATATAATTCAATGTTCTGCGTGGTATTTACCAGGAAAGTAGTTGTTTTCTGCTCGTAGTCTACCAGACATTCATTTCAAACTATGTTTGATATTTTTAATTGGATAGACTATTTTTCTCTCAAAATTTTTTCCAATTTATGGCTAATCCATTTTTTCAGTGCTGGTTCCATTTACCAAGAGGCGAAAGAATGAACTCAAAGCCCCAACTCTGAATGGAATCCAGCTCACTTTTTCCAAAAAAATAAATATTTGGGCGTGATAATCGACCAAAAACTGACATGAAACATGGACAACTCAACCACATTCTTTCCAGAGCTATAGTGGCAAGCTGGACATGCCGCAGAGTCTTCGGCAAGACATGGGGTCTGAAACCAAAAATGATCTATTGGTCATACCAAACGATCATAAGACCCATGGTCACGTACGCTTCATCAAGCTGCAGTAAGTGCAGCTGCTTGCTTGTCTGGGAATTACAGGGGCGATTTTCACGTGCTCCACGGCAGCCTTAGAGGTTATGCTGAACCTTCCACCATTGCACCTGTGTGTAATGAAATAAGCAGCAATCAGTGCCTTCAGACTGAGTCAAACAATAAATCTCAAATCAGGAAATCCGATTGGACACTTGAAGATTTTGTCTAAACCGACAGATATCATGCCAGTTAGGTACGACATCAAAATGCAGTTTGAAGTGGTCATAAACAACCACCAAATTTGCACAAAGAACGGACCTCAACTGGGAAGGGATGCATAAGTGTGTTAATGACCTCCCCTATAATCTATAATTTACGGTGGAGTTCTGAACAGCAGAATATTTCTGAAAATTCACACAATTCAGTAGTACCTTATTTGATTTTCCTTATTCATCGATGTTATTTTGGTCAAAGTGTGTCTGATTGATTAATATTTCTTGATTTCAAAAACAAGTGTTAGACAAGTATTTTGAAGCTATTTTGTATTTTTGTTACAGTATTTTGGACATCATGGAATAATACCAATGTTTCACGGGATTATTTAATCTATGGTTTCACATATAGAGGCTTCGATAGGGTTATGGAGTGAATATTCATCAAGGTAGATCGTTTTCAATATTTTATAGCCTTTCTGAAAGTGGAAGATCTTGGTCGGAACATGACCCTTAGTTTTTTACCGTAACAAAGGTTAAAGCATCATTCCATGGAGATTTCCTTTGGATGATTTTCTAAGAATCGGATTTTTTTTCCAGCCAGTCAGTTTTTCTCGTGAAATAACAAATCATGATTTTTCTGCTGAAAGAAATTAGGATGACAGTAACATTATCCTGAATTTGGGAAAGAATAAGTGAAATATGAGCTCTGGAATCGTACTCGTATTTTGCTGTGCTGCTACTGAAATGAAAATTAACTGTTGTAACTCACGGATATATACGTTCATTAGGCGAAAAATCTGCTTCCGGAGATTCGCATTTGAACGTGGTGATAGTATATGCTGATAACTTCGAAAATTACTCTGAAACTTGCAGCTGCCTAATGCCAGTTGTAAAATCAAATCAGGTATAATTTCAATCTGGGATGAATGCAGAGCTATGTGATTGAAATTTTAATTGAAATATCTACTAGAAATTGATTAAGTAAAGAAAGGTCGATGGGTATGAATACCTAAACATATAAGGCACTGAACTTTACTACAGAATTATAGCTGAATGAAATTGACGTGATATGCGAAAGTTTCAAGTGAAAGTGAACAATGAATAATTATCTGGAATTTTCGATACAATCAGTGCAAAATCTTTAAATCTAAAATATTTTGAAGTTGCCAGATACATCAATGTCTGCCAAAATTCTCTTCCTATATCGAATGGCGATGTTGTGGAACTCAATACCCATTAGCGTACTTCCCGATATTCATTACTTTCAATTTTTCTCAAGAAAAACCCCAAAACCAACACTAAGAACATAAGTCTTCGTGCAGTGGACAGATGAAAATAATATTTTATGATTACTGGAAAAGCGTCAGTTAAAAATAATCGGTTGGTGTCAATTCACATGATTTTGAAGGCTTCATAACACAAATACCCAAAAGATACATTTTTTAGGAAAGTTGGGTGGAAGAGAATTTCGTTCTGATTTATTGTATATTTGGATTCTGATTTGATGATTATATTAGTCCGGATATACTCTTTGAGCATACACATTACGAATTCACTGATCCCACTCAATATATTCATCTAATAGCCTGCACTTTCGTATCATTCAAATATACTGAGTTATAGTGAATGAATGTGTCATTCATAATCAACAAGTTTGTGTCAATATGTTTTTAGAATGAACACAAAAATATATTCAGGAAATGTATATTCGCTCGCACCCTTTCAATCACTGGTTGATGAGTATTGGGGTTTAATTATGCTAATTTACAATTTCTTCAGGTGTGAATGATTTGGTTTCAAATTCCGAAATATTATGAAGGAATAAATTATTTCATCAATCATAATTTATCACGAGATTAATCATTATTTCGGTAGGTAAGTTTGGCGGGAATTCGGTCGAAATATTCAAACCTTTGTTGTTCCATTTTCTGGATTCTAAAGTATTAGAGCAAGAATATGTTAAAATAGAATTCTAGAATGTAATGAATATAAAGCGCTTCGAACACCATACAGAAAACAACGTTGATGAGTAGTAACATTCAGGGTAGCTCAGGTAGGCTTTCCGAGATCAAAAAGGATGTAGTAAATAAATACGTACATAAGTTCACGAAAGGCGTTGACACAGACATGAAGAAATGAACATACTAAACTGTCGGTGATTCTTCTATTTATAATGCAAAAACAAAGCTCCATGAAAGAAACCAAAATTTAAATTGGAAATAGTCGTCTGGTTATGAGGTATGTAAATTTTCAATTTTCCAACTTCTCTCAACACAATCCATGCTTAGTTGATTAAATCATTTCATACAAGAGTATTTTTTCAATACTGCATGTTTTCCTATAATCTCGCCTATAATACTGGCTGAATTAAAGTCAAAAGTATGATGACTAACAATGTTCGGAGCTAGTGAGATTCGATTTTTCATTGTTTTCAGTGGGTTGTGTAAATTTTCATAATCACTTACTATATTCAGTTATCTTTTGCTTCAAATATATCCCTGTTTTTCCTACATATACTTTCCCACAATCAGCAAATGGTATTTTGTAGATGATATCGAATTTCAGGTCTTTTGGTGTTCTTGTTTTGAGGCTCGTAAAAAATATGTTTGACTGTGTTTTCATATTTCATACTGATTTTGAAATTTTCATCTTCTAGAACCTTACATAGTTGCGGTGTCAGACCTGCTACATACGGTAATTTGAAATATTTGATGTTTGACGGTGCTTTTTGTTTTTTTGTTTATTTGCTCTTTCGATCAATTTTTAATCCAAAGATTTGGGTAGAATTTCTAAAGTAACATAGTACAGGTTAGTTTCAAGTTTTGGTTTTAATGAATTCTTATGTGCTATGTAGCTCTGTGTATAAGATTGTTGATGATATTTTTTTTGTGTCATCGGGTGAACAGGGTGATGGTTCATAAATATTTCAGAGTATGTTGGTTTACGGTATCAGTAAGTTATAATTGTGTTGTTATAATTCATCAGAAAAATATCCAGAAAAGCAATTCTATCATTTTTTTATTTTTTTTAAATTTGTCCAGCAAAGCAAATAGAAGCACTCAAAACTGAAGTTGTGTTTTCTTCATAATTTGCATCGAAAAACAACAAATAAATGTCGTTGATAATTTATGTTTGTGTTATCCTCCTATCAACATGTGATCCTCGAGAAAAAAATAGGCATATCCGCGCACCGCAAATTTGAGAGAGATAAAATCAAGTGATTGTTGATATGACCGGTAGGAGACAATGCATATCGACATTGAGCATCATGGGACGGGCAATGGTAGCTGAAAGCAACTGAAAGTCAGGATGAAAAACTTCCTTACTTTTTATTTTATTGTTGTCGCTAGGGATCTTGATCATATAATAATAAAAGACAATTCCATCTTGCATGCATGTTTCTTGTTAATATATGTGAAAACAGAACTTTTCTGATTGAAAGCCCACAAAGTAACTTGCTTTCAGAACACCTGCACATTGTACACGAGTATTGACTTCACAAATTAGCTGAAGTTTAGACCCGACGGGACGGTCAGTTGGACATAGGAATAATAGCCGCTACTCCAAGAGTTTCCAACTATATATCATATAGTTTGAGAGGATGGTATCGATCCAGGATGAATATGACGAGAAACTGAATGAATTTTCTCAAGAAAAGGAATTTCAGATATAGCATGGATTGTATTTTATGTTTAGATAATAAGATGCTATCATGGTACTTTGAGTACCTACAGTGAATAATCAACCACAGGCTCTCTTGTGAAGGATAATATATAAATTTTCCATAGCCCACTTCCTCGAATATGTATATCGTTCAAACGGACCTTACATATTCAGCAAATTTCGAATACGAAGTATGTCATTAATTCATACTTTTTCAAATATACAACATTTGTTCACAACTATTTCATTTCAATAGGGAATAATATACCCGATGTTGTCTTCATTTTATCTCGTTTTCACTTTCTTGTCTTACCTACTATATGTATCGTCCATAGATCCACCTATGTCTGTTTGGGTGAAATCTTTCAAGTGACTATTGAGCCACTCCTAGTTGTCCGATGAACTTGAAATTCATAGTTCTGGTGGAAATGCATTATGAATTTTACTTTACATGAAGAGAAAATAATAATATTAATGCAGTCCAGTTTTGTGATTATTATAGTACGATTCGATTTAAAATTGGTTTGTAGGCATCTTCAGAGGGGTTATGAATTTTCCGTAAAAATTGAAAAATTCGAAATAATTCCAAAAAAATTTCAATAGTTTTATAGCGACATTGCACACCTCTGTTGAAATTGGTTCCTGGACGCGATATGTCCTGTTATTGTAGATTCTCAGAAAATTAAGTCTTCAACAATGCTATTGATATACTGTAACTGTAGGTCCTTTCGTCTGCTTTTCGGTGTCGTGTAATCTACACAAGCTGATTTTCAGTGCAGTTAACCTAATGTTATTCATTCTACACCTCGCGAAACGAATGCTCAAAAGCGGTGCAAAATACACGGGGTGTAAAAGAGTGTTACGCTTTGCATACAAACGAAAGGGGCTACTGACTGTAGATTCTACTAAGATGTCTTATGCAACCTACAATATACACTTGTATGTTTTTCTGATTCATAAACTTCTATTTGAATTTGACAATAGTTAGTGCTAATTTCGAGTTCGAACTCGAAATTAGTACTTATTTCGAGTTCGAACTCGAAATTAAGAAAAAGAATATCGCATGTCCGTTCTACGCCTTCGTAGTTTTTCAACAAACGTAGAATGACTTATTATTCTCCAGGAATCATCCGATAGAATTATAGCCATCAAAAGATAGTGAAAGACTTTACTGTTCCTACTAATATCTCAAACAGGATTTTCAGTCCAAACTAGCATATCCTGTATCTTATGAAAACCATCGAAGAACCTACCTGATGAACCTAACCCAACGATATAGCTAATGCGCTATTTATACATATAGCGCGATGTAAATAATAGAAAAAGTTCAAAAATGGACTCTCCTGGCGAGAAATGAATAATCCACATGGTCGACTCTGTGCTATCTGGCAATTTCATAATTTTGTTTGCAAAACAGTGGAATATAGCTTCAATATATACCTACTTATTGCTATAGAAGTTACGCAATCGCAATGAATTTTAAAATCTGGCGCTCTTTATGTCTATCGTCGTGTTCAATATCACTCCTCATATTCCCCCTTTTTTATTATCATAATCGACTATCTCACCTAGTTCGCGTTTGAATCAATATCAACTTGAAATATTGTTTACATTACCTATTAATTTTGTATTTTAGAGATATTTGCAACAGTTGAGAGTCGTGCGTGGTTTGTTGGCATAAAGCATAGTATATTCATCAGGGCAATTACACTAATTGCTAATTTGTGTTCTGAAACGACCAACCGCTACCATAATAGTACCAAGTTGAAATATCGTTCTAGTAACCATTTGGTGCAAAACGGGCTGATGAAACGTTGTGTTAAAGTCGGCAACGCAACTTATGGTAACCAAACATTTTTCAACAGCAACGTTGAATTGCTTCTAGGGTCAGGTACTTCATAATTTTTCATTGAATCCAATGAAGAGGTAGATAGCAAAGATACACAGCGTGCGCCATAATGTTTATGACGTGTGGAAACAATTTTAGCATTATTGTTACACAAACTACTCCAAAAACAACTGGCTAATATGATGAAACTTCGAAAAATTAAGGCCATCTTCGAAGAACAAGTTGTCGACAAGAGTTTTTGAAAATTCGATTTTACGCACGTACCTATGCGACATTTTCAATATTTATTCAGAATGATGGAAATTTTGAATATTTCCACATATAATACTCTACGAGTCATTATTTACTTTATGGACTGATCTTGAATATTTTTGATCAATAAAATAAAAGTTTTCAGATCTCCAAAAGACAGTACAGAATAAGGAAACTAATACTCTCGCGGTTGGAATGTTTTATAACTCTCAACATCGTGCACATTTTTAACGTCCTTATGAATTCTAAGAGGGTCACGAAACATACCAAGTTTTTCAACAGAATGTGATATCACCGTTGAATTCAGCATACGAACATTGATAGGTATACCAAATTTCAAAACCCTAGCATCGAAAGTAATCGATTACTATGAAATTCGAAGATTTTCAAATTCTACAGGATATTTCAGGAAATATAAATGATATCATTGATTCCTTGCGATAATCGAGGTGATCATGAGATTGCGCATATTCATCGTGATTCAGACTAGTTTACATCTCTCATCGTTACCGATATATTAATAGCATTGTCACAACTAGGGGGAAGCTTTGGGGTAAAAGCCTCCCACAAGTCGTGATCGGGGGGTTGCTACAGAGGGTAGCAAGAGGTATTTTATTAATACAGGCACTAATAGTTTTGTGGTACTTGAAAGTATTTGAAACATAACAACATTTATTTACATATAAGAATAACAGGAGTAACATAGGGTTATGAATATATGAATATACAAGATGAAGATGATCTTAAAACTAACTTACATTACGATTATGTGGTGTCACGAGTAGCCCCAGACCAGACTAACTTCAGAACCCTCACATTTACTATTTATATACAAGTTCGTGTGATCACGTTTGTGCATGGGTTGCTCAGTTAGCACGTTTAGTTCAATGTCAGTCATTTTTAATGAAATAATTATTTATAAAACTATGAAATATCGATTTGGAATATACTCTAATACACCGAATGTTCTACTCGTGACAGTATACCATGAAATTTGCATTACCCTGTAGAGGTTCGAAGTTAATTTTATGCTCATCAATCGTTATGTAAACATAATAGGTACCTAGCATATTTTCAGAATCGTGAATCGAAATGATTTTTTAATGAATTAAAAAAATAGGTTCAATAAGTTGGTGGCAGGAAAGAACAAATTTATTACAAGAGAATGAAGTGCTTTTTCTTCCAATCAATGTTTAATCTGGAGTAATCTACGTACTCTCTTCGGGTGGGAGATTGACACTTTCCTTCCAAGTAGTGAAAATATCTATCGAAATCTGAACCGCTGCTGAAATAGTTCGAATCTTTCCTAAATTATGATTCCAGAAAGGATACAATACTGTTATTCATACAAAATTATATATACAGATGATAACTGCTTAGCCCTACCATCAATTGAAAATAAAATCATCATAAAATTTTCAATTATTATGTAGGTTTTCTCATCAAACACTATTGAAAGCAGTCATTACCTGTATACAGATTCGAATAAATAATTGATCAGCGTCTTTAATGTCATCTTCATATGTTTTGACAAGAATGTCTCCTAATATCGAAGGATTCGATATGAATACCATATATTCACAGCAACAGCAACAATGAATGAGTTTGAATGATTTCAATAGTTTCAATGTTTAATTTCTTTCATGCTCGTACATGGATCAAATCTTCTGAAAAAAAAAACTATCTCTCGTTTTTCCACTGGATTTGAAATAAAAATCCATAAGATATCCGCCGACAGATTTGAAATGAATATTCTTCAGATTATATTCTATGGATGGCCATAAGATATCCAAGTTTCAATTACAACAGTACTTTTCAGTATTGATTCTAAATTTTTATCATTGCTTTCACATAAATCAGATAATGATTAAAATGGTATTGATAACCTAACCAATACTGTTAACCATGATATTTCACTCAGCAAATTATTTCAGGTAGGCTTAAGAGAAACTACAATGAATTTAATTAGAACGTATCTGTCGAATTTGATACGGAATATACTAACAGACAATGTAGTGAATTACTACCAGTGACTATGGGTGTTTCTCATGGTACAGTTTTGGGTCCACTTCTCGTTTTGATTTATAGTAGTACCATTACGAAGATGATATCTGAGAATGCATCCAAAATCTCCTATGCGCATGATACCGTCATATTTCGTTCAGGTAACTCTTGGAAACAATTTTATGCAACATCAGATCAGATATGCAGATCTAACGGAATTAAAGGTTTGGTTGGATTATTAATTAATTAGTTTGAATATTACAAAAACTCATTTTATAACATTTTAACACCAACCGGATAAATCAACTAGGTACCTTCAGACCAGTTTCGGAATAATTGGCCCTCGTCAGTGCAGCGTAGTCAGCCTAGTAGATACCCTGAGATCTCCACTCGTAGAAGTTCCTGTTCCAATGCAATCTCCGCTCGCCTATTTCACCGCATTGATGAGGGCCAATATACCCTAAACCGGTCTGTAGGTTGTCAAGCGTACCTGTCTCGATGTGAATTTTGTGATGTGCTAGGAAGAAAGGATTATTTGCGAATCGGTGCATCGACGACGAGCAGATATACTTCAATGTTCTGCGTGGTTTTTGCCAGGAAAATAGTTATTTTTTGCTCGTGGTCTAAAAGGCATTCGATTTCAAAATGAAACTGTTTTTGATATTTTTAATTCGATTAGTCTTTTTTTTTTCTTAATTTTTCGTCAATATCATGGCTTTTTTTTCACCTATATAATAAATCGCGTCTATTTTGTGTAGAAAAACTCTTTATCCTTCAATGTTTATCAAGGATTTTTGAAAACCCACTTCTTATATTTCACACTTCTAATACATGCGAGAATACACGACATACAGAAAATATTTCTGTGTTCAAATACTACTGTCTAGAGAACCAATCGTTTCTTATCACGGATCAAAATTTTATGACTGAACTATAGAAACTCAAATCCTTCATTAACATCAATTACCATAATAATGAATTGATAAACATAAATGAAAAGAAAGTTTCTCACTCTTCATCCATATGTGTTTGTGAAGTAAAAAATATGTACCTATTCAGTCAGTTTCCCTCAGCTCAGTTTGAAAAAGTCGATATTATCTGTGATGTTTTCAAACTGTACTCATAGTTGTTATTTTTATTATGTTCTAAAATATTATGATTATATTTCGAACTGTATGAAATTGTGAATCGCTTCTGATATTCAAATACGAGTTCCATAACACAAACTTTTGTAGTTAGGTAGCTCATTTTCAGATTTTTTCGTAATACAGGTAATGCCAACCAATATCCATTTTGTATCACATTCGTATTCCATTATATTTCCATTCATTTGAAAGAAACTAATCGAACTTTTTGAACATTATTTCTTTCTTTCCGGAATTGAGATATCCACAGGAAATATTAATGATTTTCTTGTTATATTTCTGATTAAATTCGATCCCCTTATACGAATTTTTTCAAGCATATCTTCCACTAGAGTGTCAATGATATGTTAGTCGAAACTGCAAGAGTATCTACACATTAGTATCAATTTCTATTTTTTTCAATGTTTTTACACGTGGCTTAAATATTATCTTATTCATTCTATGATAATGTATTAATTTCAGGTCAATGAAAGTTGGTGCTAAATTCAATGGACGTGTGAACTTCAATTGAAGTCAATATAGTGATCGTGGACTGAGAAATATCAAGCAATAATTCTTCACGTTTCGCCATCGATTCTTCGAATTGCAGTTATATCTCAGGTAAGCTATATGCACGTTGCCTCGACTTGTTATTTTCTTAAGCTCCGACCCATCCTTATATGTATATCATACGTTAAAAATTTGAACTTTATAGGTTGAAAAAATGACCTATTTTTATTAGTACTTACATCCACAATAGTACGAAATTCTTCCTAATACATACAAACGTAATTGACTGATAAGTGAAGCGATTTTATATAGCACTGCTCTGCCTTGATTGATATTTTTTTTATCATTTTTTATTCAAGCATATCCAAACAGACCATGAAGATCTAAATACATGGAAAATATAATATTACATCAAGATAAATCTAGTATCTAACTTAATAACATAAAGCATGCTTGAAACATAGTGGACATAGCGGGATTGAACATCTAATGCATAGTATAAAGTTAGCTATTTTTATTCCTAAAGTGACAGATCAATAATTTGCCCAAACATAATTTCACGAAAAATATTTTGGGAGTCTGTCCAATCAAAGTTCGTGAAATAATTGAAATTATTTGCTGATCTACACATGGAAACGAGAGGCGCCACTGCATTTTTGAACAGTAACGAAATATTGAACATGATTAGTGTGCGGGTTCTTCTTTGGGGAACATTGAATCGTAGTCGGGATAGGATATGAAAAAAATAAACGAGCAAAAAATTCGATCAAATCAGCGATATCTTTCGAAATAAAAACTCGAATACATAGTCCTTCAATCTTTATGTCTTCATCTGATTTCGACAATGAATCATTAGACAGATTGGATATACAATAATGGTTTCCTTCAGCTGTTCATATTGTATCAATATAGTAATGTTCTCAATATTTTGTTAATGTGACTCTTTTATATTCAAGTAAGTACAATACTTGAGCTGTACCATAATTATAAGATTAATTGACTTACCTGATAAGGAGGATTAATCTTGATTATTCGTGTTTTGTCGTTCCACATGATAAATCACCCTGTAGATGTTTAAAGAACATTACGATCTGTACGAACATTCTTTAATGACAACGTCGAGGCAAAACACAAACCCAACGTTCTAGTATACCAACACCTAAGAATAATTGATGAATAACAATTAACAAAAAATATAGAATCTATAAATATACATATAATTATCATTTCTTATTCATATTCAATATGCAGTTTGCAAAGCAATTCGCAGTATCAGTTATTGGAAGATTATACAATTTTGCAAAAACATCTGATGAAGCAGTCCAACCTGCAGTATTTTTTATTTGATCAATATTAACACCTGCTCTGTGAGCCGCAGAAGTCGATGCATGCCTGGTGCTGTGACTGGAGTAAATATTTGTGTCTATGCCAGCCTCCTTCAGGATCTTTTTAATCCAACGACTAATTGTCTGCACGGAGGCTCTGTGATATGGTTTCTTAATAGTCAAAAATAAATACTCGTTGTTATCGGTCCTGACAGTTCTAGTAATTTCAAGGTACCGTTTTAACAAAGTCCCTACGCAAAGACAAGGTTTTTCTTTGAAAACCGGAAAAGTCAAAAGGGGTTGAAGCTTTCTTGGACCTGAGGTCTTGATTTTTTCTTCAATTCTGATTACAACTTTGTCTGAATAGAAATGAATATTATTAATAGTTATTTTTGAAAGGGTTTGAATTCTGTGACCAGAGACCAGAGCCATTAGTGTTACCAGTATATATGATACTTTTTCAATTGATGTGTCTTCTAGGGAAGAAAAGCTTTCTAGGTAAATTAGCACCTGGTTTGGATCCCAGGTACTTGCATATTTCGGCTTAGATTGTTTGATATTATTAGCTCCTCTGAAAAATCTCTTCAAAATAACTTCATCCTTATCTGGAAACGAAAATATCAGAGATAAAGCTGACCTATTTGTATTCAATGTAGCATAAGACAATCCTGATTCGTGCAATTGATTCAAATAGCTCAAAACTTTTTTTATATCATAAATCAAGGGATTACAACCTTCATCATGACAATAATCCCACCATTTTTTAAGACATGAATTATACTGCTTCATGGTGTTCTCTGATAGTGAAGCTAAAATCACAGGTAAGACAGATTCGGGAATACCTTTCACACGGAAAGCCCACCTGATAATCTCCCTGCCACCAGGGAAAGTGTAGTGGATGCTTCTCTCTGGAAGGAGATAGTAATAATTCCTCATTAGGTTCAATCAATAGAGGCTTATCTATCAAAAGTTTTTTTAAAAACTGGGTACCAAGGTTGGGATGGCCACCTTGGAACCACTAATAAACCACAGGCTTTGTCGACAATGATTTTCTCTAATACTCTAGTTATGATACTGAAAGGCGGAAAAGCATAGAATTTTATATTAGTCCAACATACTGTAAAGGCATCTACTGCGATTGCATCTGGGTCTGGGCCCCAGGAAAAATATTTCTCACATTTTGTATTGTTCATTGATGCGAATAAATCGATATCGGGTACTCCAAATGTATCGCTGATAGATTGGAAAGCATACTGCGCGAGTTCATATTCAGTATCAGTCGATCTCGACCTTGATTCTTTATCCGCGTGGTAATTACTAGATGAACTCACATATGATGCAAACACCCCGATGTTCCTTGTTTCACACCATTTCCATATATCTCTTGATATATCATTTAGGCCGATGTATTTGACGCTGCCCATTCTATTGATACATGAAATAGCAGTGGTATTATCAAGCCTAAGTAATATATGCGAGTCCCGGTATTCTTTAGCGAATATTTTGATGGCGTAGTAGGCTGCTGTCAATTCAAGAATATTTATGTGTTTCTGCAACAGAGTCCCATTCCAGAAACCATGTGCCCGGACACCCCCGCAAAATGCTCCCCAACCTGTTAATGACGCATCCGAAAAAATTTACACAATATAACTTTTCTGTTTTATATCCTTCTGGGAATCTAAAATATGTGAAAGCCACCATCTCATATCGTCCTGTAAATAATTTTCAATCTGCACCTTACTGTTGTAATCTCCATTGCTGTGTTTTAGTGCTAAATATTTTTCTTTTTCGAAGTTCTTTAGATAAAGCCAACCATAATTGATTGCAGGACAAGCAGCTACTAATTTTCCAAGCATTTTTGCAAATTCTCTTATTCTGCACGATCTTTTATTGAGAATAATTTCCAATAATTGTATAAGGTCTTTTTTCTTTTGCAAGGGCAGACTCACGCTCATATCTATACTATTGAAGCAAAAACCCAGAAAAGTTATATTATTGGATGGAACGAGGTTTCCTTTCTCTTTATTGATTATAAAACCTAATGATGTGAATAATTCTAGTGCTCTGTTGATACTTCTCTGACACAATTCAAAATGATCATTCATTATAAAGATATCATCTAAGTAGGCGATACATATAATGCTCTCCAGTCTCAATCTAGTTAAAACAGGTTTCAATAATTTCGTAAAAAAATATGGAGCAATGTTCAGGCCGAAGGCCAAACAATTGAATTCATATAATTGTCCCTGATATGAAAACTTCAAATATTTTTTGTAATCTTCATGTATTGCCAACATAAAGTAAGCATCTTTGAGATCGAAATTACCAAAGAAACAGTTCTTAGTTATAAGTTTCAAAACAGATCTCGTATCTTCCAGCTTGAAATGAGGAGCTGATATAAACAAATTTAATTTCTTCAGATTCAAAATAAACCTATATTTACCGTTTGGTTTCTGAACAAGAAAATAAGATGACAAGAATTCATCTTTTGAATGATAACATTTAGAGATTGCTCTTTTTTGTAATAATTCAGAAATTACTACATCATATTTCTGAATATCTTTGTCCAATATTGAAACTCTGGGAATATGAGTTTGACAAGGTTTTATCGAAAAAGGTATACGAATACCCTGTATCCAATTCAAAATAGTTTTGTCATTAGTGATTGACTTCCAGATACGTGAGTATTGGCATAATCTACCAGCATAACCTACCTCCACGTGTTCTACGGCTGGCGTCGATATCGATGATTCCACTGATATTGGGATGAATGGGATGGCTTCTTCGATGCTAACGGAGCCACCGCTGTTGCCGCCCCTCTCTCTCTCATACGAACCTTCGCTGGGGCGCGCTGATAGTTTAAATGTGCCTGAGATTGATATCTAGTTGAACTTCTCACTGATGGTCCAACAGCTGGCCTTGGAATAAACGTTTTCTTTGGATAAGCTTTCATCTCACTCCCGGCCTTCTTCATGGCTTGACTTGCCTTAACCTTTTCCTGGAGGTTTGTACCAAAAAGGTATTCTTCTATCACTGACTCTTCGAAAATCTTCTTACATTCAGAGTTGACGTGTGGTAGAATATTATACCGCCGGTGACTCGATAGTGTGTTCTGAATATTTGTGAAAATCTGGGCTGCATCAGCTAACTTCGGTAGAACATCCTTATTAGACTCTATATCCTCTAAATATTTATTTAGGACCATTCCCAACGCTGTTAAACCGGCTGCCATTTCATTCTGGCAACGAGATATAAATTTATCTTGTTTCAGAGTACTTTCGGGAAGACAGTTCTGAAGTTCTGTATTTAAGATGGGTGCACAAAGAGCTTTACAGTTATCTGCGTTTGGGTATTTTTCGATAAGCTCCTTTTTCACATTTTTATCAATCCCCTGTCGTACGAATTTTGTCCATCGTACCACTATCTCCTCATGAAGGAGTAAGGATTTACGACCTGTTTTATTAGGGTCACTTCCCAACATTGAGAAGGCATTATCATCATCTTCGTCTGCAGCACGATGTACCTCTACAGGTACAACTTCCCTAACCACCTGTATATCGGGACTGTTGCTGCGCTGCCTTTCATCTTCTCCTTCATCAGAACTATCTGAAGTAGAGAAAACATTTGTTATAAATATGCCAACATTGACATTTCATAACTAATATAGTTGTCATCATAGCCACAATAGCTATATTTCGCATTGTTACGTCACTACACATGTAGTTTATTTCCTTCTGATGGTAAGTCACATGACTACCCTATTCGTGTTTATGAATATATGTATTAGAAATCGCACGATTCACTCAACTCTATATACCTTCACTTGAACGTACACGAAGAAAATTAATTCTTACCTTTGGATCTTCCTTGCCATATTTTCCCTTCTAAGCGAGCCATTTTCCTCTGAAGTTTCAAGTATTTTCTTCTTCGTTTCCTATTTTTCCTCACCCTATCACTTTCGCTTGAAACCGATGATGTGTCAGACATTTTATATGTGACCGAACTCTTTAGGCAAAACTAATGAAGTGACGAATCTAGACAATGTATAGCGCAAGAAACCAGTCAGACTGATAACTGAGTTTTTTGCTTTGAACTTGCCGAATTCAGGTAGAACTGATGTACTACAGGGTGATTCATCATGTGGAACGACAAAACGAAGAATAATATTATGTTCTCTTGTAGCAATTTGTATATTTTTGGGCTGATGATTGATGTATTTTCTTTGAAATACCATAACTTCGGAAGTAGCTGTTGATTACCATGAGGTAAGTGTCCTAATTTAAATTTTTTGAACTCAATTAATTGGTATTGATATACGAAAACCAATAAAAACAAAACTGTTCTAATTAAAAACAAAAAAAAAATAGTGACCATAACTATTTTCTTTGTTTTATAAAGAGATGACGCATTTCAATTCGAAACACAGTTTTCACATGAAATTCTTTGTTGTTCTGTTTATCTTTATCTTCTTCTTCTTCTGTTTGGTTTATTGGATTTCTGGCTCCTTTCGGTGCCAATTTCTCCAGATCAGGTAAATAAAATTAATTATTCAATAGTAATTTTTTCTCTAGTAGTAATTTTACGTAAAAAAGTTCTTAATTTCAAGAAATTCTTCAATACAAGCATGTCCCCCTTATTCGACAAATCCGTTGTCATCTGGCCTCTAACCGGCGTAAAAACAAGAGGACCAATTGATTTTCACTATTATTCACTGTATCTTCACTTTCATAAATATATTTTCAATTAATATTCGTAATTTCAATATGGACGATCACATTTCACATCAACTTGACTTCCAACCTCGAGGACGCCGTCTGTCCTCTACCATGGTCAGAAGGCGAATCCCGACTCCCCGTTTCTCTTTATATTCCACAAACAAATACTCTACAAAAACTGCAAACTGTAATCACTTTCCTGTCCTTCAGTCGAGAAGACCCCACTTACCGTAATCGATAGTAACTCAGTCCGAACACAACGAAACTTTGTGCTACACTGACAGAATCAGCAGAATGGACGTTCCCACGTATACCTCAAAGCAATCTTGCCAAAATGTCCAAATACACAAAATATTACAGGAATACTACGTCTCGGGTCCCAAAAGGACCCCTCACAGCACGATAAAGTATATTCATCTGAAATATACGTATCTCTCAATCTTTTGTACCAAACAAATGTTGTGGAGATGACTTAGAGCTCTATTCCTGCTTTGAAATAATGTTTCTATTTCGGATTTTGATCGTCAAAACTGTCGCTACATACTTATTCATGATCCTGAATAGGTAAATGGTTTATTATAAAATAAGTATTGCATGAGCAAACCTCAACTGCAATTACGAAAATCAAAACACACAATTGTCATGAATTGAAATTTTAGATTTTATGATAATTCAATAATGTTCTCTATTATTTGTGAAGAGCTGTACAAAGAGTTGGTGTCGAATTGTATTTCAGAAAGCGTCAAGTTAATTTCAGAATAGTCACTTGTATTTCAGAAAGTATCAATTGTATTTTAGAATAGTGAGTTGAATTTCAGAAAGCGTCAAATATATTTCAGAATTGCGAGTTCGATTTCAGAAAGCATCAATTGTATTTCAGAATTGTGAGTTTAATTTCAGAAAGCGTCAATTGTATTTCAGAAAATTCAATTGAATTTCAGAATTCGTCATTTGAATTTCAGAAAATGTCATTTGTATACAAATGACGAATTCTGAAATTCAGTTGACTATTCTGAAATACACTTGACGCTTTCTGATATTGAACTGACTATTCTGAAATACAATTGATGCTTTCTGAAATTAAACTCGCTATTCTGAAAACCCTTTGACGCTTTCTGAAATTAAACTCACTATTCTGAAATACATTTGGTAATTTCTGAAATAAGAGTGATTATTCTGAAATTCAATTGTCGCTTTCTGAAATAAACTTGATGGTTTCTGAAATACATCTGGAAAAGGTGTAGAAGAAAGAATAATAACGAGTGTGATTGAGTCAGTCAATTCCACGAGTTCTGCGACGTATAGAAAAACTGAAAGCATCATGCTCCATCAAGAGCTGCTATCCAAATTGTTGAAACCAATATAACAAATATAAGTTTTCACGATGGATCTGAAAAAGCCGCGCTGTACTAGGCGGAGTTCGACAACTCATGAAACAATCAATTCTAACGTATGTTAATAATGTTGGTCGAATGATTTCACAAAATATAGTGCTAAAAAAATTATGCTGCGATAACAATATCGTATTGTGTGTAATAAGATCATACGGTTGTGCCTATATGCTGGAACACCTTAAGTACCTACATCTCGCTTGAATTCTCTCAATTTAATGTCTCGTGAGATATGGTGCTAATTATCCATGCAAGTGAGATGATTGAGACTCCGTTGGTTTTTTATTTTTCTAGAGCTCATACTGATTCACGAAGCGTCCTTGTGAAGTGTTCTTATCTCATACCAAATGAATCCGCTCTGCTGAAATTCATTGAGGTCACCTTCGTATTTAGATGCATACGGAATGAAATCTCTTGAGTGACATGGTGGTAAGCATTCCTCTGAGTAAAATGATTCTTCAATATTGAGACTTCAGTTTTGTTATGACTTTGCAGAGCTCATCGGATGTATTTTTATGCTCGAATGAGTAAGTTTGAGATTCTTCGAAAGCCTGATCGATTAAGTATAATTGTACGAATTTACTACTAGAAAACTACTGAAATTGCTAACTTTTATTTCGACAATATCTGACAGTTTCACAATTATTATGAACAAAATTCAATCTAGGGTGATATTCAACACACTCCCACCTTGTGTTATCAATATATCAAAATTGTGACACAACTAATCCTTGTATCTTGGTGGAAGTTTCACCCTCCTTCCATATCTCGTCTGAACTTCATGTTCAGTGAATCCACCATAATTTAGAAAATAGTTTTTCGTTAATATTATTATTTTTTTTTTCAGCAGATTGTGTGGATTTCCCATCTCTTACATCAACACTCGCTGGACTGGTCGCAAGAGATCACCAGAGGCAGTCTTGAGCCTTACAATTCTCATTTTTCTATCACGTCCAGGTATCGTTTCGACAACTCGACCCATAGGCCATTCAAATTTCTTCTTATCATAATCCGATACGAGAACAACATCTCCTACTTCAATGGTGCCATTGGACTCCTTTTTCGAAAATAATGTTAATTGACCCAAATATTCTGACTTCAAACGTTTGTTTAAATCTTCTTTCAACTTCAAACGATATATGTAGTGTTAAATCAAATCTTTGGCTTCAACTAAATGAATGTCAACAACTCCAACTCCTTTGATGTCTTGCATAAATATGGCCGGTGTGAGAAAATATACTCATTTTGATCTTGAGACATGTAAGTTCTTTCATCAGTCTTATGAGACGCTACCACCAACCACCCCACCATGCTGCTGTTGAGAGATTAAATCGCCCATCTATTTGATATAAAGTGAAACAACTTTTAGTTATTTCTGACCAATTTGAATTACGAAGAGCATTTTCTGATCCAATAAATTTCGAACCACAATCTGTGTATCTTATAGAAAGTCTTCCTCTACGAGCGATAGTGTCTGTAATACTATATTCTTCAACGAGCGTATAATGGCTATCATTCTCGAGGATGAGCCGAAGGCGAGTTTGGGAATCATCCGAGAGAATGATAGTCATTGAACGCGAGTAGAAGACTATGCTTTCTCTACGACGATAGCTGAAAAATATCTTGTCAGTACACTCTGTATCTTATGAAAAATATTAAAGTACACAATAAACCTCACTATATAACTGATGCGCTATTTGTACATATTACGCAGTGCAGAGAATAAAAGTACTGCGGGGAATCGAACCCCCCTAGGTGAGCTACTCTAGCTTCCACCCTTCCATGGCAATGTTATAAATAAGGGAGCGAAATAGAAAAAAATAGCTTCAGTAGATGTATGATACTGTGGAGGCTACACCATCAGAGCAAACTTTCTGGCGCTGAAGTACATTCTTCGTCTTCTCATAGTTCTATGATAATCGGCGTTTTTCTTTGTACCCATCAATAATTTCGTAAATCGTGTGGCTCCATCCTGTTGGATTCTGAAGATTCGAAGCTTATGAATGGTTGTCAGCAGTTGAGGAATGTTGAGAATCCAACACGTATGAGGAATCATCAACATTTGTCAATCGATAACGCATATGTAATTGATGTAGTATCCAATAGTCGTTGAGAAAAATGCATTACTTGACAGGGATGAGGGCAATTCAAGGTGTAGTGCTCTGTACACAGCACAACGTGTAAAGAACTATCCAGACTTTTTCGTTGGTTTTCAAGTATAATGGACCCGCCAAATCTATACCAAGGATTTGAAAAACTGCCGCGTCACGAACTCTAGCTTCTGGTGAACTTAAAGCAGGTGTCTCTAATACTTTACCTCTGTATCTTCTAAAAGTAGTGCTACGACTTATACAGATCTCACAGTTCGTCCACATTTGAGGATCCAATAGTTTTCTCTTATAATTCGCATCAATGTCTGAACACCAGCGTGACCATTCTCGATATGTTTCTCGATAATCAAACGTCAAACAACTTCGTGGATTGATGGTAAAACATGGTATACAAAAACCTACTGTATCATTTCTATCAGAAATCTTGGTGCATAATGTTATAAATCCATCTTCATCATAAAACGGACACAACGATGATGGCTTGCAATCTTTTATTGATTAGAAACTTTCTTGTTGAATCAGACGAAAGATTGTTTATCTTGCATCTTCCAGTTCTTCTACAGACAGAATTCCATTATGCCCACAATAAGCTCGCTTCATGATAATTGATATAAATCATTTAATCCATCCAACAAGGCTGACAATTTTGCTGACTTTCGAAAAGTATCTATAGTACCATGTATACTCTTCGGTCACAGAAAGGGAAAAAACCAGTTTTTCGTTTCTCTGCGTTTACTTCTTTTTCATATAAAACATAAGTTTGATTCGGCCATTGTGAAATCGAATCATACAACCATCTAGGACCCTCCCACTATCTTCCATCAGCTAGTTATTTGGGTGTACTCCCTCTCAATGGAAGATTTGCAGGATTCATATCACCAGGAACGTGAATCTTGAGGCTTCGAAAACCATCCAATTTCTTCAACTCGATTCCATATGAAGGGCTTCTACTGATTTTCCCGTTTTATCCACGATAGCACTGTTGTTGAATCTGACCAATAATAAACTTGTATCTGCGGTTTATAGTTTTTCTTGAAATTTTGAATCATTCTTAGTCTAATTGTCGTGGCTTAAAGTTCAAGTCGAGGGATTGTCAACTTTTCAATAGGAGCCACACTGAATTTTGCTTCTACCAATCCTACGTTGATTACTCCATTATTTTCTGTTCCCAGGAAGATTCAAGTTGCGTAAGCAGAAATACTTGCGTCACAGAAAATATGAACATACTGATCGTGTAATACAGTAGAATTTAAACAGGTTATCCAACGTGGTATCCTGAATATCAAATGAGGTAATTCTTGTTACCATTTCAAAAAATCATCTCGAACTTCACCATCGATTTCATTATGCCAACTTGAATTCATACACCATGTCTTCTGAAGTAGTAACTTCGGGAACAAGAACACTGGACTAGAAAAACCAATGGGGTTATGAGTAGAGTATCAGATGAAACTCCATCGACCACTACATGGAGAGACCTGTTTGAGAGAAAACTAGCAAGCAGAGAAGACAACTGATGGGGCAAACCATAAGATGGAAGCTTGGCGAGGAGTCCCTGGTGCCAAACTCGTTCAAATGCCTTGGAAATATCTAATGCCACGGCTAGAGTTTCTCCATATTTTTCAATAGATAGCTGCCATGAATGTGAGACGTAAGTGAGCAGGTCACCAGTTGATCTCTGATGACGAAAGCTATATTGCCTATCGTTGACAATTCCTTAGTGTTCCAGATATTTCATGTGCTGCAGATGAAATTTTTGTTTTAGTAACCTTATTTATGTTCATCTTCAAACATTCCATAATTGTCATGCCATGAGAACTTCAAAAGTTTTCTGTCATTTTCGTTCAAACCGATCTGAAGAAAAGCTCATCTGCAATAATTCCTATCTCTTCTGTTCGCAATCGTAATAATATTGAAGGAATCAACTCAATTAGATTCACTTCTTTTTTCAAAAACTGATTCAGTGATGGTTGATTCGTTTCTTTTGATGAAGCATCAAAAAACTGGGCGTACAGGTGTTGTACTGCTGTTAAGTTCCAAAACAGGATGATGAGGTAAGAAATGACCAATTTGACTTTTCAATGGATTGGCTATCGGGTTTTATGACACCATCTGTTAACCAATTATTATATACTGTATCATACACATCGTGAAAATTGTCTTTCTTCAACTCTTTTGTAGTATTCAAACGTCTTCTATATAAAAAATCAAAATTGGAAGACAAGGGAGGGTGAACCTCGATCCATGCAATGCTTACTTCATATATCGTCTCTCTGATTAACAGTATCCAAAAAAAATTCCATGAATTTTTCTCATAACACTCCAACCTAATAACGTGTGCACTGCTACTAAACCACATTCTAGATCATATTTGCGTCCAGAATATAGTTTTCCAGCTACATCAGCTCCAATTAATACGACTATTGGTCCATCTGATATATAAGTGATTTCAATGCCCATTAGCTTCAATTCATTGTCTGAAAAGAGACCTTTTCTGACAGAGCTAACTTTGCTGCAAATCATTGGCTTCGAAGTTACAACTATAGTCTTGTGTGAGGCTGTAGGACGAATTTTATAACACGTATGTTTCACTGTTTCATTTTGGGCACCAGTAGTTTGATGCAAGAGGTTTGTAATTCAGTTTTATATGATCAAAAAATAAACTCTTTATTAATAAAAATTGACAACAACTGTATAATCTGACAACATCAACATGTTTTTCAAATAACTATTTCTGATTTCCAAAAGAATTCGCTGCTTTGAAAAAACGAATCAGGATATCTGCTAATTGATTTTCTCAACTGACATGAAGAATCAAAATATCCTTCAGCAACTATTTCTTGAATGAAGTGATAACGCACGTCTACAGAGTGACCACTTTTTTAATGGGATTGTATTGGTAACTTTTAAACCATAAGAGTTAGAAGGTCGGTCAAATGGAGAAAAAGTTGCATTCATAGAAGCATTGTCAAGCAGTTCAAACAAATCGATATTATCAGGGCCGGTTATTGAGATATCATAGGAAAAGTAAATTCTGTCATTTTGATTTTTCTTTTTTTCCCACTTTATTTCGAATATTATCAAAAAATGTCACAGGAGTTTTTTATTCGACAGTAAATTATCCTCATTTTGACATAATCAGATTTTGTATCCAACGTTTCGTACGCTCTGGGCCACCCTCAACCTCATTTTTTTCAATACGGACCTGCATATTTTATGACACTTTTCGAAATAACTTTAAACGCTGAATTCATCGACATATCATAAAATGTAATTCAAAGTTGAATTTCAGGTGATTTTGACCCTTATCCAAGCGCTGTGCGCTCGTGTAGTTTCCAAGCAACATGATTTGTTTCTCAAAATCGAAGAAATTTGTGTTTCGATAATCATCAATACACTTGTTGTATTACATGCGAAAATCAGGAAAACTCCATATATATATATATCAAAATGAAACATGTTTTGGATTATACATTGGAAACAAATATATACTTATAATGAATATGTAGGTACCTCAATTCCGCACAGACTTTATCATGTGAAATGTTCCTCCTATATATGGAAACCAAATGCTTATCATTCTATAATTTCTAGAATAAATGAAGACCAGATAAATTTTATATGTTCCTAATAATCATGAAAATCATATGAACCTTATATGTTGATTCAAACACAAACTCAGTATAATATTCCAAATATATATGAAAATCAGATGAAAGCTCTATAGTCTACATTAACCCATTTTGAAAGAGATAAGTTGTATAGTGAAGTATTCTGGTCATATAAAAATGTTTCTAAAAATTCATACATTTTTGGGAACTTTCAAAATCAAATCATAGTGGAAATCAGAATATTCAACAGTAGGTACCTAAAACAAAAACTTATACTTATACTGGATTATCATTATTCCTATATCCTGGTGACTGAGCTAGTGATCCCCAGTGATGGCTCCCTTCAGTGGATCTCTTGAGGCAGAGAAGCCCCCCTGGAGTAGAAACGAGTAGAAAGGAACCTGGTCCGGTTTCTGCAGCATCTTGACGAATGTCGAAGAGCTCCAAATAAAACCCTATGGATCGAAAAGTAGGGTATCAAAACCCGTTTTCGATTCCCATCGTGAAAAATAACAACTCACCTCTGTTTCATAGAGGGTTTCGATTCGACCACAAATTTCCTGGGCCCCACAGTGCTGGAAGGTACATCGGGCAGATATGGCATACCGCCTGGAACAGTCTCACCGGATTGCCGGAACCACCAATCACCAAAAAAACCGTCAAAAGCTAGCTAGCGCCAAGTGTAGGTCACGAAAGCCACCTCAAATCTCCTCTCGAACTCCATGCTCTCTTTCCTAAAAAAAAATTAATCCCCACTCAAGAACGAACTCGGTTTTTTTCTTATCTCTTTCCGTCTTCTCACACCTCGCGTTCTTGATCATCTTGATTGAAGTCAATTCGTGTCGTTGTCATTGATGAACCAACAGGTGGTATTGAATCCAATTACAGTTGGCAATAGGGAAAAATCACGGAGTGGGCGACATCTATAATTGATCGCATGAACTATTCGAGAGGTGAACAACAAACTAACCTCCATATGTTCATATGGGTAAAGTGTGAACTTTATTCATTAATTTCAGTGATTTAAGCATTGAAAGTGTTGTATTTTGATGATATTTTGTGAAGAATTGTTGTTAATAGACCACACAATCTGAAAATGCAAGAGATTAGAAGAGGTGATATGGAGATAATATCGCGAATAATATGCTTGTTCCATAATGCTCTAACATACTCAAGGCTTTGCACTTTGCATAAATTTCCTTCAAATTCTAAGCAGAAGATGGGCAGGCTTTGGGAAAACCTAAATCCTAAGGCAAGTAGCCTAGAAATGGAAGATGATCTTGAAGATAGAGAAAGCTATCTCGGAATTTATGTTTGTAGCAAGCACTCATGATGATTGTTTCAGTGGTAAGTTCGATTTTTCATTAATGTTGTCACTATGCTACCACCTCTTCTCCACCTCATTTGGTTCATTTTAATCATTTTGTAATTTATTACAGGCTCAGGCAAATAATCATATGCAGTTGGAGCAACATGGAAATGAACAAGTAGGGAAGATTTATAAAGAAGAGAGTTCCACTGTAAATACAAAACCAACAACAACCTATATGACACACAACAATAATGTTCCTGATAATTATATGAAGTTTTGGGTGATTCTGGTGTTGTGTATTATCATCTGCTTGCTTGGCAGTATTATTTGGATTTAGAAATTTAACATGTTCAAGAGTTGTAGTCTTTCTCAGTCTGAAGGGAATCTATTTCATTCACCAATGATTGAAAGATTTGAATACTGATTTGTTATTATTGTGTTACATTTCCCAAATTATTCTATCAAGAAAAACATATGCCATGCTAAAGAAAGCCATTTACTCTTATTTACCCAATAAAACTATGTATTTTTCAAATCATTTATTTGAACACTATCATTTCTTCTAAATGAGTTCATCAAATCTCCACAAAATGATGAATCTATATCAACTGTCACTTCCTGGTAGTTTTTGCACTTCACTTTGTTCTAATAGGTATATCTATTTGAATACATTATCATATAATCTAGGTTCCTTAAAATAAAAACAAACCAACATAGAAAAGAAAACTGATAAGTCAAAAAGGTGGAGTTTATATGCTTCCAGTCAAAATGGCCAATAAATCTTTTCAAAATTGAATTATACAACATTAACAATAAATCTGATTTACAGGAACATTAAAATAAACCCATATCATATCTCATCTAGTTTCATGGTGATTTCATGTGAGCATTGTGGAGGATCTCAACACAAAACTTTTTATGATTTCTTCATTGAGGCCTTCAGTTCCAATATTGTGATTGCTGAAACACTTTCACTCCACATATAATATCCGAAATTGACATTTCGACTTTCACACAGGCATTTTAAAAAGAATTTCAGGAACTATAAGAACTGAAAAACTTCGAATAAAAACCGAAATTGATACCTGGACTTTGGTGGCATTTAACAAGAATCCAGTGACAATAAAACGGAAACGTCGACAACAAACCCTAGATACAACTTCAATCCAATATTCGAGTATGAAAAATCGACTTAAATCTCTGAGATAGCTGAAATTCTATTCAATAAAAACTTTGGTTTAACAAGAGATCAAATGACAGATTATTTGTTGTTCACCCCTCGATCCGACATTTTGACATTTACAGCGCCATCTGGCGTTTCGTGATTTTTCCCTATACGAAAACCACGACCAAGCGAACTTTAAAACAGAGGGACTGAAACTATCTACTCGGATGATAAATACCAAAGACATTTAAACACTAGAGACTTCATCATCTACGTTTTTGCACGATCAGTCATCGTTTGATCCTTCTTTTCTGTCTCATTTCCTCCAATTACATGTTTGCCAGATTATACGATTTATGCAATCTTGCAGTTAATTGATTAATTCACACAAAACAATAACTATACTTTACTGAAGCATAATTGTTTCATTTCCTTTCTATGAATCGGAGTTATCATCGAATCAAAGTGTTTTTGATTCAATGATGTACATTCTGATGAAATCAATTCGTCTTTTATCACATTTCACCATACAAATCAGCACTTTCGGCAACGCCGCACTAGAACATTCGACTATTTTTACAAGTTGACGCTTGCGAGGTTGCAGAATTGCCTTCTGATTTCGTTGATACCGATTTGAGTTATTTTGGCCGTATTACTTTTTTGTGAGTTTCAGAAACAATATTTGTGTGCGAATATGGTGCATTTGTGTGTTGTGTGTAAAAGGGTGGATCATTTTTACTTAAATTGGACTTTTCACGATAGAACCAAAATAGAGGTTATGTTTATTAGACAGAGGCGTCCGGTCTAAAAGTAGGTGCCAGATTCGAAATATCCTGCTCTGACGGTAACGTAACGTTGATATTTCAAAAATATTGACAATGAGCACACATATTATGAAGGTATTCTTAGACCTCCAGTCGAAACCTCATGAATCACATGAGATGATCTCAATCTCACAATGTAAACTGGAAGCACTGGCACATAACATCTCATCCCTCTGAAAATGTTCTTTTCAGTATTGAGGAAGTACAATCTCAAGTACCTACATGCTTAAAGGTGAGTGCTATTTTCCAACATATGGCAAGATATTCAACAGTTGAGAATTCACAATGCAGTATTCTTGCATTTAGCAGCATAGTTTCAATGCAACAAACACCGTTCTAAATACTCTGTTTATCCAATAATAATGTTCCTGAATTCTACACCTTTTGGTCTCACCACTCTTTAACAGAACGTTGGCAATCTAACTATATACTTACCTATTATATGAATATATTTAGTAGTTACTATAAAAAACTGAAATGGACTTGAGTTTCATCTATATAATTCCTTCCTTATAATTTGGATATCATTCACTTCCTCATTGTGTACCTTCAGTATCAGTAGTATGTATAGATATATTTTTATTTCAGATGAGCAGTGATGAAATGATGAAAATTAATCATAAAGGTACCTTTACACCTGATGATGTGTATGGAACAGTTCAATGATCATTTATTTTGGTGAGTTGTTTGAATGTTTCACAAAACCACTATGGTTTCGCTAGTTTTATTCCTTCTATTTTCAGATATAATCAATATCATGTTGTTTTTCAGTGTGATTAGCACCTAATTTTTGATGTAGCCAAGGTATACACACTATGCTCTACTACTTACCACTACAGTTGTGTCCAGGGAACCTTTGAATTTCACATTTGCTTATGCTAAGAACTTTTGTGAAACATTTTTTGGTAAGTACTTGAGCAATGTGAATGCATACATACAACATTTAGATTCTGATGTGAACAAGAAACTTAATTCATATTTTGTATTTATATATATTAATACCTCAGCTTATTGTAATGAAATTTCCGAAATCTTCATTTTGAAATTAGTGTCCTTCCCTCGGTCCTTCCTTATTATTTTCTATTGATAGAAAATGAATCAAAATTATTCAATCTGCTATTTTCCTCTATAGGTTTCTGGCTTTCAAAATGTTATTTTTTATTTTCTATAACATTTTTTAGATACTGCTCAGTAGCCTCGAATGTTTTTATTTGTTTCAGAGTGAAAATGTATCTGTTTTCAATATTATATTGGGACTTGATACCTGTGAATATTCATGAAGAACTGGATGGGGTTCAAAGGATGGTTTCAACTTTAGAAGTAGTCAAAGGAATCTACAAATATAGAAATAAACATCAAGAAAAATTATTTTAAACCTTTATTCATTTATTTTTGTACTCTATTTGAAAGGACCTACTTCAAATAAAACCAATTTGTTTCATTTTTTCAAGTACATCACAAAAAACTTCACATTCACCACTGAATATTCATCTATAATTTGATTCTTCAAAAAACTTGTTTGCATTCCTCTCATTGATGGTAGCCTCAAATAGCAAATTGAAAGTGTTTTCAACACTGTTGTAAACCTGGTTTCATCTGAAAAAAAAGAGATTTTTTAACTCTTCATAAATTTGTTTAAATATTGAGTACACAAAATAGTTGATTGAAATTATATTCATTACATATTGTTTTATAATTGTTTTTGTACATGTATATACTATACAAGATATAATAAATATACATTATTATGTAATTTAGTTTATGTTGATTTATGTTATGTACTTCTATGTATAAATTTTCATGTATTGTGCATAATTATAGTATGATTTATGTGTAGATATATTGAAGCTTGATAATTTTTCACTATGCAATCATATTTTTCAAACTTATATGATTGCTTTGAAAAAACCGGATTAACACATCATATTTGTTATTATATATCGTAGGTACTAAAAATTCAATCTTATTCTGTATTTATTTTGTTGAAACTTATTTCAATCTGGATTAAGAGTGAGAACTGGAAAAACAGGTTGAAATTTCATGCTATTCTAAATGAATGGATGGAAAGCTGGAAAAATTACACATACCTGTTATAAATGAGTGAAATCAGTTGCTCAGTTCAAAAGGTATGGTTAATAGGTAACTTATCCAAATGATTGAAATAGAACACTTCATGAAAGAGCATGCATAGTTTTGAACATTCTTCCTCTGGACTAGTCTGGACATAATTAGTTGGCATCATCATCAAATCATCAGCTGGTTCCTACAAAATCAAATTAAAAATGAGAAATAGTTATTAAATGAATATAAAATACTTTGAATGCCCTAGAAACTGATATGAGAATATGTATATTATCTGCACATATGAGATCAGCTCCTAATAGGTATAAATTGAAGTGTGTAGTAAATATTTAAGGAAATATCAAGAAGTTTGTAATTAATGTAGTAGCAATCATATACATTTAGGTAAAATGTTGCCAAATAATAATATATCTATGTAAACATAATCAAGGGCTATACATAATATGTTATTTTCAAGGGTATAATCAACATCAGTTTATCACCAGTCCAAGATTCCTCACAGCAGGGGTTTCAAAAAGCAAAAATACTACTTATTATAATATCTATATCATACAAGGATGAAAAAAATAGAAGATAAAACACTCGAGAAATCAGTTCACTACCCAATACAGTACAGAAAGACTTACCTCGAACCTTTTTAAGGTATATGTTTTCCCATTTCCAGTATCAAAATGGTTAGCACAAGTGCCACAATATTCAGCAGTGATCTCTGTAGATATTCTGATGCTAAAATGAATCATGTTACCACAAAGATTCTTCAAACAAACTATATTAGTATATTTTCTTACCCATGCTTTCCAAAATTGTAGTCAACCATGTCTGGTGTGAAGAAATGAAATCCTATCACTTTATATTGTTTAGTTTTAGTAGTAGGTAGATAATGGAACGGCACAAAGTCGTGGATGCATTTTCGTAGAAATATAAAAGTATGAAAGAAACAAGAAGTATTTTGAAGGAAAAAAATACAGATGTGACATTTACATGACTCATGACTGACACGCCAGCACGCCACTGACGATGATAAGATCCTTCAAACATACATTGTTGCCGAGGCGCCCTGTGCGTATATTTTTCTCTCTTGCACTCGTTGCAAACATACATACAATGACTGATCGGCTTGGAAACCGATTTAACAATGGAACGTTAAGTCTCCTGTATTTGAATGTCTTTGATAAATACCGAACGAGGAAAACAAAAGAGGGAAGAGCCATTATTTAACCTCAAAAGTGTGACAGTCATAATATAAACATCGAAACTATACCATCAAGCTCATTCATACAAACCAGGTAGAATTTGTGAAATTAAAAAAATAATCTCACCGCAAACTATTGGATCCCTAAGTACAATATTTACATATGAACACTGGAGGTATGTATCACTTTAAATCTTCGCCATTCTTTGTTTATTCTTCGATTACTCTAAGGAATATTATGATGACTCGTTTTCTATTTTCAGGATAAACCTTTGACTGAAAGGCAGTTGCAATTGAGTGAGGGCTAAAGCAAAGTTAAAGGGCGATATATCTATTCATATCAGGCAATGAACAATAAGGTTAGTCTTGTTAAAATAAGTCTGAGTTGTTTTCCAAACAATGATGAAATGTTATCTCTGTCTCAGTTTACAAAGCAGTAGAGTTTCCCATGTGGTACAAGATGGGACGGCGTGATATACAGAGTGTTTAGAATAATGTGATTCTGAACTGTTAGAAATGTTACTGAATAAATATGCCTACACATGGAATTGTATGGTAATGAATGTTTTTGCTTGTACATCCAGATTAAATAACCTGAAAATGGTAACGTCATTTCTATACAGGTTGTATTGGCGAATGAAAACGTTACAGTAAGTTGGCGAAATGTGATCCCGGGCATATGATTGTCAATAGGTGTAATGTTCGGGGATTGTCTTTCCGATTAATCCAGAGTGGAATTCCCAACAAATAGGTGCGCAAAAATATCGTATTTTTCCTGGACAGTCGTAGAGTTCCATCTTCCTTGGTTAGAGGAGGAACTGGGCTGGAAGTGAAATTTTCTTCCTGCAGCTTTGGCGAAAGACCAAAATGAACGGGATCCGTCAGAACATTCAACAAGTTTTGATCATATCTTGGCATTCTGAGCATCTTTTGAAGATTCTATCGTCTCTTTGCATATGCCTCTAGCCTCGACATTTGCTTCTCTAGTCGCAGGGCATGTATTTTTTAGCCAACGATGGTATGATGTTTGTTTGAGAGCGACAGCTCTAGAACAGTTTCTGCTTATCGGATGATGTTCTTCTTGCGGTGTTCGATATGCAAGTTTGCATCTTCAACATGATGATTTCAGAAATTGTCTCAGCGCATCGTGTTGGATCTACTGAGGAGAAAAAAAACTCTTTTCCATGGAAACGCTGAGAAAAACATACGAAGACCTTTCCAGTCGGCTGAATTGTAATGCCACATGAGACGAGGCGGTATTGTGCTGCTCGATGGTATATGGAAAGAGCAGGTTGTGGAGATGAGGGTGTGATCAGAGTTTTCAAGTGGGGCACAAACTTATTTTCTATATAAATCAGGATTGGTGGTGAGGAAAAGTTCTAGTGTGTTGGTAGACTGGTTGTTCACATCAGGAATGCGGGTTGGTTGCTCGACTAGTTGTTCTAGACCATGAGTGATGGCGAAGGCCTCAGCTTGACGACCCGCATCATCTGTTCTGTTAAAGAATTTGAGCCAGGCAGCGTTATGTATGTACATTAAAGTCTCCCATGATTATGATTTCAGCTGTTGGATAAATGCAATGGGTTTGTAATTCAGTTCAATATGGACGGAAATTAAACTCTTCATTTTGTAGAAAAATTGACAACAACATGTCAACATGTTTTTCAAATAACTTCTTGATGATCATTATTCGGTTCACACATGGCGATCTTCATCAATAACCTATCTCTTCAACAACTTTTTTTGTAACATAGGACTTGTGGAAACCAGTATCAATCTAAAGTCGTACCTTTTGTGATTGCTTTTCACCTTTCAGTTCAACTACCATGGTTTGTACGAAAACTTCAGAGTATGTATGATTCCTTAGACTGTTCTGTTTTTTTCGTATTGTGACTATCTTGATTAGCTTCAAATGTGCTGGATGCGCTCCAATCTTGTTTAGAACACATAATATACACGAAATATCTTTATTGAACAATTCAGATGCGGTGGGTATATTACTTATTGTATTGTTAGTCTTATCTTCTTTCCTTTTTTTGTCCTAGAAACTACTCATAAGTAGATTCCTTAACATGATTTCACTATTGGATACAACATAGCGGCATAAGTATCAGATTTTATGCCTAAGCTCTCTACAGTTGTGATCCAATTTTAGCAAAAAATGTTAATTTATTTTTGGTATAAAGGTTTGTTGAAACTGATTGGAGGAGTTTTCTCACATCTCTATCAATAATTCTTCGCCTCTACCAAATCTTTCAACAATGATAACTAAATATTATTCGGTATCTAACGTAATTATGCTTTTGTAACTGGTAAATTATGATAACTAAGGTATTATTGAGACTATATAAGGTTTTGGTACGTTAATGATGTTGATAGTTATCAATAAAGAAATCATATAATATATCTTAATTTTCAATGATACGATAATGGAATTCAGTGGTCAATTTTTTCAAATGGTTTATTATAATCATAGAAAATGATTATTATCGAGATTCGCAATTGAATGGGAGCTTGAATTATAATGATGTGTCAACAAAATATAAGGAAGAAAAAGGCAGTTCTTTGAATGAAAGGAGGTTTCGAGCAAATACTGCAGATTTCATTTCCTCATCTCATTTGTGAATGATATACGACTTCCAAGTGAAGCAACTCGTGAATAATAAAGTTAAATGAGATTTTTCTTTGTGCATGCACGGCATATGTACCTACGTTACGTTCACTGGCTTCCTTCAATTTCTTTTTGTCCCCTATCATGTTGCTGATGCTAAAGTTGATTCATGTAATGATAGCAGGGTGAATGATTTAGATCTACAAAAATAAGTTCTGTTGAGACATACCAGGTGTCCTAACGGTGCGTATTTGCTCCATATATCGATTGATGCTCAAATGAAAAAAATCAGTGAATCAGAATTTTAAATTCTGATCCATCCTTAATTTGTTTGAGAGTAACTAGTCCATGTCTGTCTTATTTCACTACTAGCAAATGCTCGTGCTGTAATGATGAACCTTTATGATTTTCAATGAGCATCTACCATGAAAATATCTATATAGCATCGCCAAATTTTCTGTAACGTTTTAGACAAGTCAATGTTTTTGTTAGTGTAGTAACACCAACCAGACGAATAGCTTTCTTCTGGATAGATTCTAGAAGCCAATGCTTATGTTTAAAAGTTCAGCTCCAAACATATAAGCAATGAAGATTAGAATCTTGGCTTTGTAGATTATGAGAGTTTTTGGGAAGTAATTTCTGTAATATATAATAGGGTATTATTGATTGGGGAGTTCATAGAAATATTTATGCAATCATAATCGTATGAGACAATACACCCTGTAGGTGTTATGAATACTATTTGATATATATAGGACTATATTATGTGTTGAAATTCTTGCTTTTTACATGAAAAAAGTAACAAAGGGAACATCGACAAGTTCAAATTTATAATTATATTAGCAAAATCATTTCCGTTGAAAAATATTATTTTTCTTACCATCATTCGATGAGAATATAGACATTGTTGATTCGAACACTTGCAGGTTTTCTTCGAAATCAATAATCGTTCACGAAGTCAGCGTCTTCGAGAGATAAGACTTCCTGAGGACGAGATTCAAGCCAAAATTATTACATTGTATCAAAAGTAACGAGCGCAAACAAAATTCAGAGTATTGAAGCGAGAAATCGGCATACTAGCGACATCTCGAGTTATTATTTGAACCAACAAAATCACCATTCACAAGCGCAGGTGGTACGAGATCTGCAGAGATTTGAAGCGTTTCGGCACTTCGTCGGTAGAGGGCCATACTGTTACCATATCGAGAATTTAAGTTTTATTTTTTTGGGTTGGTTTGGTTGAGTTGAATTTTCGCCGAGCCAAAAAGTTCAAAATCAGCATTTTCAGGGGAGGCGGAGGAAAATTTCGCGAAAAGAAGGAGTCGATCCTGGGACTTCGGGAAGTCCGGATTGAAGTGTCGCGCGCGAGATAATTCAAAAGGGGTTTTATGATTTTTGGAGATTTTTCTTTTCGAGTGTAGAGTTTCGGTGAATCCAGTAATAGTAAGGGTGAGTGATTTCAGTAGTATAATTTTTGGCTGTAAACATGTCGATATAGGGCAATGCTTAATTTGCTTTCAGTTCGCTGAGAACCGGGTTCCCTCTGTTATGTGTGATTTATTGGGCGTTAGGTATTAATTTTGATTCGTTAGTTCATACCCAGCGAGCACAAACATCCCTGGGAGGTTTTGGGATGTTCTGAAAATGTTGGCATGTGGATGTTTTTCTGGGACGCAATATGCACTTCCTTAAGAGGTCTTCAGAAGATGTTGAAAGTATTGTTTTTGTTCTTGTGTGGCGTTTCTTTGTATGTATACGGTGAGGTACTAGCGAGGTCAAAAAAATGTTTACTTGTGGATGTCAATGAGGTCATATAACATACTTTTCGACGTCACGCCCGGGATGAAGGGTTCAGTGGATTTAGCCCATTTGAGCCGTCCTATACAGTTGAACTTAGTTAAAGATTCATCAACAAGTCAACGAAAATTGAGGTTAAAGTTATTGTTCTCAGTTGTGTTGTAAAAAATCATTCAAAAAGTTCTTGTGAATTCGAACAATAGCGATAACTGTGAAAAGAAACTTTGTTATTTCCATTCCGAACAATAAAGACATTAGGATGAGATGGTTTTCTGCTGTTAATACATCTATCACAACCACCAAGTATTTTTGTGAAGATCATTTTGATGGACAGGTGAGTGAATAAGTAGATCAGTCGAAAAAACGGAGTTACTTCATCTTTTTTTCAGTTGGAGGTAGATATAAATAAGATTTCACGAACAAACATCAATACAAAACTGACATTTCCATCAAGAAAGATCAAATAGAAGCCTCACAGCATAGACAATGGGGTGAAGAGAACAGTTTGCTTTGGTGATTCTGATACAGGAAATACCGTCAATATGGAATAGCTTATGTGCAGAGTGGAGTGGTATTCTGGTATATTTTTGTACAAATCAGTACAAGAGTCACATGCTGTTAGTGTTAACAGAGGAGAAGATATGAAATTAGTGAAAATATAACTCCTCATTCAGTATTATAGTGTGATTATGTCAAAACTAAAATGTAAATATGTTGTTAAGACAGTCTTTAATCAAACCAAGATTAGGTTACACATTACTGGTGGTTAGTATATTAATTCAAGTTAAATGTGAAATCTTTCTTTCCTAAAAATATGTCCTATAGATGGAATAAAATTTATTGAATTTATATTTCAAGTCAATATAAGTGTTCATATATTATATAAGTGTTTTTTTTAACCAATTCTGGTCATTTTGGTTATCTCTAAAAATGTTCTTCCATTTGTTTTGTTGAAGTTTGGGTAAGTGTGATTGAAGTAGATAACTATTAATTTCGCGCCGAAGTTTCAAACTATAATAGACCAATTATCATGGCTCTTTTAAAATGGGTCCTGATGATGATTCATTCTAATTCGAAACTTCGGCAAGAACATAATAGTTCTTCTTCAACCACACTAATCCAAATCCCAACAAAACAAAGGAAAGAAGATCTCTTCTCAAATGTCCAAATGAATAGCAAAAGACTATATAAAGTGATCTTAAAAAAAGTTTTATTCAATGCAAATCAATATACACTAAACGCTTTGGAAATGTTCTGTTGTGTCTATGAAAAGGCTATCAAAAAAACTTAGGAAGAGTTCTCTTTGTGATATCCCAAGGACATCCTGAAAATGGACGCCTGTGGCGGACATTGGCTGTTATGTAAAAGTACTATTCATGTATGAACAGGATATCGCAGTGGATGTTCAATGTCTCGAAATCTCGTACTTTCAACATCTCTGAGATGTTTTTGTGCTTGCTGGGTATAGTATAAATAGGGAGGAATAACTGAGTGGGCCTCTTAGAAATTCTGCCTGTTAGAGGGTTGTTTTAGGCACTTACTTGAGTTTACTATAATTCCAACTTTCGTTAATAATTCAAAATTTTATACTCATTTAAAATTTTATCCAAATTCATTGGTCATGTTGATAATTTAAATGCTGCTAATTTCTATCAATTCATTCTTCCTGTTTAATTATTTCCTCAATAAAAGTTGAAAAAGGTTTTCTCGTGGTATTAGTTGGTAGTTTCTGTGGATACTCCCTAGCCCTTTTCACAAAAAAATATTGTGAAGACTATTGGGAAAAAACAGCTACGATAGATGGCGCGCTGATGTAAACAAATATGGAGGTAAAGACGTGATAATCAATGTAAACATTATATATTTATAGGTGTTCACGTTTGTTCCTCAGTATTCAGTTTTGTTTCTCAGTGTTTAGTTGTGCTTCTCAGTGTCCATTTTTATTTGTCAGTGTTAAATTTTGTTCCACAGTCTGCCAAAAATAAACAATAATTGTGTAACAACATTTGCGTGTGGAGATCAAATTGGTTGATATTATCAAATATATTGGAGATGGTCGTCGACCATTACGCGAGGGCGAAGCCCTAATGTTGGCAGGTCATATTGTGAAGTGTGGTATGAATAAGGACCAATATATCCATCTGAGCTGGGTATGTACATGCTCTTGTAAGGCTGGACTAGGATCCAGATGTTAACACATTGTTGGAGTTATGTTTTACATCAACAGGTAATTGGTATAAACTACTTTCTGTTCTTATAAATCAAATATTGCATTTCAGAAATGAAATAGAAGAAATAACATTTACAGATGTAGTTCAACAATGGGGCAAAGATTCAGCAAAGGGTGGACAGACTGAATATAAAAGACCTGTTCGAATTAGATAATACTGTCATGTTAGAAGTGTAAAAAAACCTGATCTGAGAATTTCCAAAGACATTCAGAAACAAAATATGGATGCCCTTTTGAAATGTGAGTATATACATATCTGATTTAATTTTCAAATGTAGTCAGTTTGAGTTTTATATAGTTACTTACCCAGGAAACACATTTCAGGTAAACCAAATTCTGACCTAGCAAAATTCATGAAAGGCAGGACAGAGAAATATATCAGTGTGTTGACTATGCCCACAACCACGATGGAAGAGAGAAATGAGATAGTTTTGAAGGATATTTCCTCGAGTTCCAACAATATATCCATTTCTGATGCCAATGAAGCAACAAGTTGTCCAGTCGAAAGAAGCATGAAGTATGCTTCTGCTGAAGATATCTTCAGTTCAGTTTCAGGCAGAAATACAATGCCCCCTATAAATACAGAAATTTATGGAAAAAATATTTTAAAGAGTGAAATTAACTGTATACAGATTTACAATGAAACAAGGGGGCAAAATAATTCACTCTGGAAGGAACATCGCAAATATAGAATAACTGGAAGCACTTGTTATAGTTTTTATACATATTCTAATAATAAGTCTCCAGATTGGAAAAAAAAGTAAAACATTTCATTGATCCAGTATTCTTTAGAAATGAGAACACGTTATATGGACAACAACAGGTAAAATAAAAACATTTACTTCGTTTTCATTTTCAACATGTTTTTATCTGTAGGAGGAATCAGCTCGAAGATGTTATGAGCATTATGTTAAGAAGGAGATTTTAGAATGTGGGCTTGTGATCCACACTAAGCATCCTTGGCTAGCTTACAGTCCTGATGGTGTGTTAGGGCAAGATTTTATTAAGCAGTGCCTGTGCATTCGTAGGTACTCGCCACTAACTCTCCCAGCAGCTCAGTAGGACGTGGGTACGGTTACAATAATGTAAAATTTCTTAAATTTTTGGAGAAATTAATAAGGGTTTAATTTTCCGGTGCGCCACTGATTTTTTGCCAGAAAAATCAGAAACCACCCAGTTGAAAGGGACAGGACACTGCGCTAAAGAATCAATACAATGAGACACAGTCAAGTACTTTTAGTGTAAGCTGGAATGAACCCTGGGGTTAGGTAGCTAAAGAATAATAGTCACACTTCTTGAAATTTACGAATATATTGGTATCAACACTGTATCCAAGAGGGGTTATCAGCATTCACATAAACAGTGAGCCAAGAATGAACAGCAGGAATTTCCTAAATATACTCTACAAAATGATATTTTTGAAGGGGCCAATCACGTGACGTCACGGGGAAGCTTACATGGGCAATTCAATAAAACATAATTATTATTGTAACATCTATCAGTAGATTCAGGTTATTCACTCTCAAATGACTTAGCTGACTGCTCAGTGGAGCTCCTTTGCTGATACCACTCAGTGCCTCTCAAGACTGCAGATGTAGGATGCAAGTCAACAGTTGTTGTGGCTCATGGAATACTTTGAGACTGCCAGGTAAATTTCGGTGTTCAGCCCTGAACACTGGGGAACTCTTTGCTAGGCACCTCAATACTGCTAGAGATGAACAGGTACAGCAAAATGTTCTAAGAGAGTTGACCAGTCTTAATCCGTTGGAGGAGTGAATGAATGAGGTGGAAAGAAGAAGGTGGAAATAAGACGGTGGAAAGACGAAGGTGAAAAGACGAAGGTGGAAAGACGAAGGTGGAAAGACGAAGGTGGAAAGACGAAGGTGGAAAGACGAAGGTGGAAAGACGAAGGTGGAAAGACGAAGGTGGAAAGACGAAGGTGGAAAGACGAAGGTGGAAAGACGAAGGTGGAAAGACGACCCTAAAAAGAATAACCACAGACTTAAGCACGAATCGACGGGTGGTCAATCAGGTTGCACAGGTGGTGGACACTTGTGCTTTCTACTCACCTCGAGTATGTATGGAGGGTCAAATCATATATGGTTCAGATCTAGTTTGAACCGTATTTTCAATTTCCAGTAATCGAAATAATCAAATCTATAAAATTATTAAATAGATTAAAAACGGAATTTTAACCTCAAAAATAACCTACTTACATGGCGCGCAAATCCTGCTAAGCAGATAAATGATTCATTACCATATAAACATCCAAAAATGGTCCGATAAATAAGGAATCATAAAATGTTGAAATTTTCCATATCCATCCAATGATGATCGATAAATCGAAGGAAAATTCTCAACTCGCCATGCACTTGATTTCGATAAGGAATCAGGAAAAAGATAATCGAAGATCGGAAATGAGTCAAATGTCCGATTTCAGGAATCAGACAAAGTGTCATCCGTCGATTGATCACTGTCAACCCATGGTGCAGGGACAAAATTCCGAAAACCTAACTCATGTTCGAGATGATCATGGGATGTTTAATTGTTGTGTCTGAACAACCCTATAGCAGATATTGATCACATTCAATCAGTTATTATTGACATAAACGAACAGACGCCATCTATTAATTGCTTATCGAAGCAGAACACTAATCCAATGTCTAATAACATTGATTGAACGCAAGCCATCTATGCACTAATTTTCGTATCAGAACATAAGAAACTATCCCATGAACAATTTGAGTGGCGATCGTCAGAAGAAGAGTTACGGGCATTTTATCACTTCTGTGTGCTTAGATATTATCAGGTGTGGTCATGTGGGCACCTAGCATTCTGTGATGTGGTTGGATTGATCCCATCTGATAGCTGTCATCGCTCATTATTCATTATTGACATTTCATAATTAATTTACTTATGTGGATTTTATGTAAACAATGAATGGATCGTAATCATTTGATAAGGACTACCACAGGAATTGATCATGCAAAATATATGTGAATAAGGTGAGTATGACACGAAATGACGATATCATAACGGAGCTAGAGATTACAAAATCAACAGAATACTAGATGAACCACTAATATGATTACTACAAACACAAGAGATTTTGGTACTCTAAAGAAGGATTTCACCGTGTAAAATATGACCGTAACAAATCCCCCCTCCACTCGGGGAGGCATCAAAGTTCTATATACTTTGATGACGATAAGTTAAAGCTAGCCACGAGTTAGCAAATGAAAAGATACGGAATGGAAAAACTATACCCACTGCACCATGATGCTGTGGCCACCGACCCCATCAAGTCGTACTTTCATCTGTGGATATACCCCTCAAACACAAACTTCACACAATTCAATTGAAATAATCAATAAAACTACAACGCAACAGGAAAATGCAATGCACGCATCAAACTACAACGCATAGAAAGCCCAATGCTAAGAAAGCTACAAAGCAAAGAAAACTACAATGCGAAGAAAACTACAATGCATATGCTGAAATACACAAACCTTGAACAGCTGTTGCGCCGGAATATTGAATTAAATGAAACCTAGTAGACTATCAAGTGGATATGTTCATGGTGGAAAGGTGAAGGATGATCAAACAGATTATTTTACCATAACTCAGTGTCAACATATACAAGAGACCATCCCATGTAAGAGAATCTATGGAGAATTATGAAAGTACTATCATAATTATCCCTCATAAGAGGATGTCAGTGCTGATGCTCACAAGAACAGCATAATCCGCAACAAAGCGAAGCTTTCAACCAAAATGCACAGCACCGAAACCGACTGCTAGAAAACACATCCCTGGACTAACAAATAGCACTAGCAGGAGTTCACAGAAGAACAAAATTTCTACACAGTCAAGATAGTTATCAAATCAAAATTTCCATAGACTCAAAGTACTACAACTAACAAGACATGGCGAACGGGCTTCAAGTATGTGACAATAATGAATTCATGGTAACAAAACAGAGGTGTTTCTGTCGTGGTTTAAAGTGAATAAAACTACCACTAGTTGGGAACTTTTCGGTTCAAGTATCTTTAAGCGTAAGCTAGGGATAGCCAACTTCTACCCCAACAGGTATGAGATTTTTACTGTCTGCAGGTGTCAATGAAAAAAAAGTGGATCAGTCCGATGTTCCATCGTCATCCGGTGGATGAGACTTCAAGTCTTTACCATGCCAAATTGATGTCTTACCCCTGTCATCTTTCAATTCGTAAGTCCAAGGCGATACAATTTTGACAATGGTGAAAGGTCCAAGATATTTCGTGGATAACTTTGCCGTGAAGTTCTTAGATGCATCCGATATGGCATAGTTGCGTCTCAAAACCTTTTGTCCTACAGAAAACTTCACAGGTCGTCGACGAAGGTCATAATTTTGCTTGCTCTTCTGATGAGCCTTCATTATTCGAGCCTGGACATCCTTATACATGCGAGAGAATGCATTTTTCTTATCATCAGTAGAACAAGTAGGATAAGGAGAGTCACCAGGGATGTATATTTCATTTTTCCCATCGAGAGACACTTCACGCCCAAAGTTAACGAAATTAGGAGTTAAACCAGTGGCTTCATGTTTGGATGACCGAATTGCATACGCTATTTTAGGTAGATAAAGGTCCCACAATTTATGATTTTTGGAAACATATGCAGTAAGCATAGTTTTAATGATGCGGTTAACCCTTTCAGTGGGATTCGACTGAGGATGGTAGTTGGCAGTATACGATATATCATAATTATATGATACAGCAAGATCCTTGAAGAGTTTACTTTTAAACTGCACACCATTGTCTACCACAATTGTTTTTGGGGCACCAAACATGAGAACGACTTGCTCCTCTACAATTTTAACAACATTACTGGCTGTAGCAGACCTCAAAGGGAAAAGTAATACAAACTTACTGAATGCATCACAAATTGCCAAAATATACGCGAATCCTTTGGAACTTCTGGGCAGTGGTCCCATCAGGTCAGCACTGATGAGTTGCCATGGTTTATCAGCTGTAGGAGTTTTACTCAACATGTGTCCTGCTAAGGGTTTTTGCTCAGGCTTGATCAAATTGCAAACTTGACAATTCCGAATATACCTTGTCACATCGGATTTTAGTTTCGGCCAAAAATACTTATTTGCAATTCGAGCAACTGTTTTGTAGATACCTGCGTGACCTGCAACTGGATCATCGTGATGTTTTTTGATGATTTCCAAGCGTCTTTCCTTAGGGACTACTAATCTCCACTCGTCAGATGGGCAAGACAGTTCAGGGTATTGAGGGCGTACAAACTTAAAAACCTGACTATTATCATTCACACGAAAATTAGGAAAACGAGCTGGATTCTGTCTTATTCGGCTTGCTTACTTCTGGTACCATCGATCTGCACTACACGAGCAATCAAAATTCTCGGAATCATTCAACATTAATTTATCGACTTCCACAGAATCAGCAGAAACAGGGACAGACCTAGACAACATATCAGGACAAAAGTGCTGAGTTCCTCTTCTGTGAACAACTTTGTAGTCAAAAGGTTGTAGACGCAATGCCCATCGACCAAGTCTACCTTGAGGATCCTTCAAACTATGGAGCCATTGCAAGGCATGACAATCACTAATGATTACAAAATGATAGCCTTCAAGGTAATGACGAAGTTTTTCTACCGCCCAGATAACCGCTAGACATTCTCGTTCTGTTGCACTATACTTTCGCTCTTGAGCAGTCAATGATCGAGATAAATATGCAATGACCCTTTCACCATCATCAAAATTTTGACTCAACACGGCGCCAATTCCATAGGCAGATGCATCTGTTTGCACATAGAAAGTCCTACTGAAATCTGGGCACGTGAGAATAGGGGCGCTAACCAAACATTCCTTAAGGTACTTAAAAGATCTTTCGCATTCTTCGGTCCAGCAGAAATTCACGTTTTTCTTTGTTAGATTGCATAAAGGTGCCACAATCGTTGAAAAATTAGGTACAAACCTTCTGTACCACGAGGCAGTGCCAATGAATTGTCTGACCTGCTTGGGTGTAGTTGGGGCACGAATATTCAAAATAGCTTCCACTTTGGAAGAATCCGGACGAAGTCCATGACGATCTACTACATAACCCAAATACTTTAATTCAGGACGACAAAAATGACATTTGTCAAAACTGACTGTCAACTGAGCTGAATGCAATCTATCAAATACTTTCCTCAAGGTTTCCAGATGAGTGTTGAAATCCTGAGAAACAACGATTATGTCATCCAAGTATACTAGAACTGAAGGATATAAATCTGGACCTAACACAGTTTCGATTAGACGCTCCCAGGTTGCTGGTGCATTGGTCAATCCGAACGGCATAACCTTGAAGCGATAAAGTCCACCAGGTACTGTAAACGCAGTGTAATCCCGAGAAGACTCGTCAATTGGAACTTGCCAATAAGCACTTTTGATGTCCAATGAGCTCATATATTTAGCATCACGTAACTGGTCTAGAATTGCAGAAATATAAGGCAAGGGGTAAGCATCCTTGACAGTAGCAGCATTAAGTTGACGATAGTCTACACAAAATCGGTAGAATCCATCCTTTTTCCTAACCATACAGACAGGGGAAGCCCAAGGACTTCTACAGGGTTCTATAATATCCTTTGCCAACATTTCTTGGATTTCTTTATTGCTTACCTGTTGTTTAATAGGCGACACTTGATAGTAACGCTGTTTAATCGGCTTGGTGTTAGGGAGTAGTGCAATATTGTGGAAAACTAAATGAGTTCTACCTAATGATGTGCCCATCAATTCCTTCTTTTCCTCTACCAAACACCTGAGTTGGTCCTGTTGCAAGAGAGAAAGCATGGAATCATCTTCTATGCCACAAACCTCAACTGAAGATGGATAATCTCTGGAAAAGTGCCAAACTCTCTGACGCAAATCTGGAATAATATTCATGAACCTCCAGAAGTCGATACCTAAAATCAATTTCTGAGGCAACTCAGGGATAACCAAAATATCAATAACACAAATCTTGTCAACTAAACACAAGGGCGTGGTCACGAAGCCAATACTGTGACAAGTTTGACCATTCGCAACTCTGCACTCACTGACAGATTCTTGAAGCTTTAGTCCCCGCTGCTCCAAAAATTCCAAACCTATACGACCAACAAGTGTTCTGGAAGCCCCAGAATCCAATAATCCAGTTATCGGGCACCCAAAAATGGAAACATCAAGGAATGGACGTTCATCACCAGAAATACTAGACAGCACATAATCCAAAATAATTTGTTTTCTTGAATCTAACATAGAAATGGTCAAGTTATTTGACCCAGGAGAACTGCCTTGACCACCTAAGTTCTCCTCGCAGAGTTTCCCTGACTAGTATTATTGGAGGATCTAGGCGAGTTCTGAATTCTGTTATGATTACCACCTCTACTAGTGCCACCTGAACATTTTGGGCAATTACGTATTGTCACCTCAGGGGTACCACATCTGAAGCAGAACTTCCTCCTTGGTGCCAAACAGCCTCTGAATAAATGTTCATTACTGCCACAATTGAAGCAAATACCAACCGATGAAACTTCAGCTACATCTGCAACGGAGTTACTAGTTGAGGAAGAAGCATAAGCCAACTCAGGGATCAATGATTTATTCCTAGGTGGTGGTGGCAAATAAGATTTTGCTAAGTCTCGTTTCTCATCTAGTGCACGACAAAGTTCAAGAAGTTCCGTAATTGAACTCACTTGCTTGAAAGCTAAGAATGGATGATAATAAGGATCGATTCGCTCAACAATCAGAGAAAGTTGAACTTCCAATGACACAGGAGTTTGCATTTTATCGAAGAGGCTCTTCATACTAGCAACATACAGACCAATGCTCTCTTTGGGTCCTTGTGTCCTACGCTTGATATCTTCAAACAAATCCTTGTCAAAATTGGCAGGTAGGAACTGATGTCGCATTAGTTGAAACTATCCCAATCAGTAGCCCAATCTTTCACTAAATTATACCAAATAAGAGCATCGCCTTCAAAAAGATCAGCAGCATCCCTAAATAGTACCGATTTTGTGATATCACGAGATTTCCTCATCGTTGACACTTTCTCCACAAATGTACAGAAGGACATCATGCCAGGTTTACCAGTGAACTTCAAACCCCAGTCACGAACAGGAACTGGTCGAGTTTTCGAAGGCTCTTCATCATCACTAGAAGAATCACTGGAATAAACACCTGAACTTTGTGCGGCTGGTGCTGTCATGGATTGTCTCAAAACAGAAATATCGAAAACTGAAGAGTCTTTATGTTTCCTTCGAGCCTTTTCCTCCAACTTATCTAACAACAATAACAATTGTACTCGATAATCAGACTTCAGTTTCCTTTGAGCATCATCCTGAGGACTAGACCTATCGACTCGACCTAACACATGAGCAAGTTTTGATGTTATACCTGTATATTTACTGTCCTTACCATTTCCAGAAAAATCATCAATAAGGTTTTTCAAAATATCAATATTATCGGAAATAGCTATTGAATCTTCAGCAAACTTGAATGGATAGGCAGGATTTTTGATAGCAAGACTAGTTTTTTCCAAGGATAATGCTTTCCGCAAAGCCGTTCTGAGATCAGCAACAGTCAGATCCGCACCATCTCCAAGACCTCTTACTTTAATCTCATAGACCAATTCATCCTTAGCCAATCGACCAACATCCAATTTTATTTTGGTTGAACTCATTTTCACAAACTGATTTCAAAAATATTCAAGTACTAATAAAACACCAATATGACTCACCCTGTATGTAATAATCCAAAAAAAAAAAAAAAAAATGGGCAAAATTCAACTTGAAAATCGAAATTTAGTACAAAATGAAATAATACCAAACAAATTTGGTCCAAGTGTGCAAATTCCGAATTCATAAAAAAAAAAAAATTATATATATTATGACCAACTAGAAAAATAAACTTGGGAATACAACTCAAACACGAGCCCTTCTATCTATAGACCTATACTCAAATAATCTCTACTAATATTCTATATTAGAAGTCCAGTGCCAAAAAAAACAAATTTCCCAAGTTATATATTCCTAAAATTGTCAATAAAAACTAGGCAATAATTACCTTTATTTCAAATATACTCAACTCCAGAAGACAATAATCAGGATGACTATATTCCTTAAAATCAAAGGTACCTAACCCAAGGCATTCTGTATTAGAAAAATATTCAGTTTTCACCAAGTACTGCACAAAAAAAAAATAAAAGTTGGGCGCCAATCTCTTAGGGCAAGATTTTATTAAGCAGTGCCTGTGCATTCGTAGGTACTCGCCACTAACTCTCCCAGCAGCTCAGTAGGACGTGGGTACGGTTACAATAATGTAAAATTTCTTAAATTTTTGGAGAAATTAATAAGGGTTTAATTTTCCGGTGCGCCACTGATTTTTTGCCAGAAAAATCAGAAACCACCCAGTTGAAAGGGACAGGACACTGCGCTAAAGAATCAATACAATGAGACACAGTCAAGTACTTTTAGTGTAAGCTGGAATGAACCCTGGGGTTAGGTAGCTAAAGAATAATAGTCACACTCCTTGAAATTTACGAATATATTGGTATCAACACTGTATCCAAGAGGGGTTATCAGCATTCACATAAACAGTGAGCCAAGAATGAACAGCAGGAATTTCCTAAATATACTCTACAAAATGATATTTTTGAAGGGGCCAATCACGTGACGTCACGGGGAAGCTTACATGGGCAATTCAATAAAACATAATTATTATTGTAACATCTATCAGTAGATTCAGGTTATTCACTCTCAAATGACTTAGCTGACTGCTCAGTGGAGCTCCTTTGCTGATACCACTCAGTGCCTCTCAAGACTGCAGATGTAGGATGCAAGTCAACAGTTGTTGTGGCTCATGGAATACTTTGAGACTGCCAGGTAAATTTCGGTGTTCAGCCCTGAACACTGGGGAACTCTTTGCTAGGCACCTCAATACTGCTAGAGATGAACAGGTACAGCAAAATGTTCTAAGAGAGTTGACCAGTCTTAATCCGTTGGAGGAGTGAATGAATGAGGTGGAAAGAAGAAGGTGGAAATAAGACGGTGGAAAGACGAAGGTGGAAAGACGAAGGTGGAAAGACGAAGGTGGAAAGACGAAGGTGGAAAGACGAAGGTGGAAAGACGAAGGTGGAAAGACGAAGGTGGAAAGACGACCCTAAAAAGAATAACCACAGACTTAAGCACGAATCGACGGGTGGTCAATCAGGTTGCACAGGTGGTGGACACTTGTGCTTTCTACTCACCTCGAGTATGTATGGAGGGTCAAATCATATACGGTTCAGATCTAGTTTGAACCGTATTTTCAATTTCCAGTAATCGAAATAATCAAATCTATAAAATTATTAAATAGATTAAAAACGGAATTTTAACCTCAAAAATAACCTACTTACATGGCGCGCAAATCCTGCTAAGCAGATAAATGATTCATTACCATATAAACATCCAAAAATGGTCCGATAAATAAGGAATCATAAAATGTTGAAATTTTCCATGTCCATCCAATGATGATCGATAAATCGAAGGAAAATTCTCAACTCGCCATGCACTTGATTTCGATAAGGAATCAGGAAAAAGATAATCGAAGATCGGAAATAAGTCAAATGTCCGATTTCAGGAATCAGACAAAGTGTCATCCGTCGATTGATCACTGTCAACCCATGGTGCAGGGACAAAATTCCGAAAACCTAACTCATGTTCGAGATGATCATGGGATGTTTAATTGTTGTGTCTGAACAACCCTATAGCAGATATTGATCACATTCAATCAGTTATTATTGACATAAACGAACAGACGCCATCTATTAACTGCTTATCGAAGCAGAACACTAATCCAATGTCTAATAACATTGATTGAACGCAAGCCATCTATGCACTAATTTTCGTATCAGAACATAAGAAACTATCCCATGAACAATTTGAGTGGCGATCGTCAGAAGAAGAGTTACGGGCATTTTATCACTTCTGTGTTCTTAGATATTATCAGGTGTGGTCATGTGGGCACCTCATATATCTAATAATAACTATATAGGTAACATGGATACCAGAGCTGAAGCTAAAAAATAAAACAAATGACAGTCTGCGGGACCAATCGCGAATATGCGCATGCGCAAGTTTGAATTAAGAATCGACATGCGTTTTCATCATGGAGGAGAATAGCTTTCTAGTGAGCGACAAACGTATGATAATTATTAAAAATCAATCAAATGTGTCACGTAACCTTCAATTCGATGTTTTTATTTCATCATGACATATATTTTTCAAATATTCATTCATTGATGGATTGTTGAACGATATTGAATAATAGTTGATGATAAATGCAGAAATGGATGTGATCAACAAAGCGATACTTGCGATTTGCTGAGAAACCTGTCACGATAAAGTCATCGGAACAAGATTCGTGTGCTAATTTTTGATCAATCACTGTTATCACTCACTAATCACTTCTGTAAACAATCAGTAAGTACATTAATAACTATATTAACGCTCTTTTACATAATTTGAGTCAACAAACATATCTAACCTATGAAATTCTGAAAACGTCAGTAGACTTCAACTCGTCAAAACCCGCGCATGCCCACAATTCATCATTAGCAAGCCAGACAGTCTTTTGTTTTTCCAAAACTGGCTTCATTTTCCCGTGAAGAGAAGAATAGGTGTTATCCATATAGTTGTTATTATATATATGGGGCACCTAGCATTCTGTGATGTGGTTGGATTGATCCCATCTGATAGCTGTCATCGCTCATTATTCATTATTGACATTTCATAATTAATTTACTTATGTGGATTTTATGTAAACAATGAATGGATCGTAATCATTTGATAAGGACTACCACAGGAATTGATCATGCAAAATATATGTGAATAAGGTGAGTATGACACGAAATGACGATATCATAACGGAGCTAGAGATTACAAAATCAACAGAATACTAGATGAACCACTAATATGATTACTACAAACACAAGAGATTTTGGTACTCTAAAGAAGGATTTCACCGTGTAAAATATGACCGTAACAGGTGTTACTAGGGATTTAGAATATCTAATTAAAATAAAATGTCCTGTTATTGGCCAAGACAAGACAGCAGCTAGCATCTTGAATAATTTGTCCTATTTAAATTATGAAAATTACATATACAAATTGAAAAAAATACTTTGGGTAAATTCTGTTAGGAATGTTCATTTTGAATATAAAGAAATGTCACTTTATCATTTATGCATCTTCTGATGATACATGTATCATTCTGGAAGAGTTTTATGATGAGGTTTTTATTATGGAAATGCTCTCAAAATTGCAGAAAACATATTTTTCAGAAATGCTTCCACTTTTTCAATAGTATAATGTTTGGGTATGGTAAATAAATTGTAAAAAAAGTTTGTGTACAATTATTTATTTTCATAAGCATGAATATCATTCAGAACTTATCATCTGCCAAAATTGGATTTGATAAATTAACTAGTGCAACTAAAATTATAGCTATATCATCAATGTGCCCCAATAAGTTCCATGGTATTTTCTCTGTTAATATCTTGAATACTTTCAAACGCTGTATTGCCCTTTCGACATGCACCCTAGCTCTTGCAATGCTAGCTGTGATTTATTAAGTTGTGGTGCTTTTCTTAAGAAAGGAGGGCGAACTAATGTTATTCCTGCTTCTGAGCATTCTTTTTCAATGGCAAAACCTTTATCCACCATTATATGATCAAAATATGGTTGTAATAAATTGATTACATTCTCATTATTGAATATTGCCTTGTCTGAAACTTTTCTACCATATGCTGGGGTTATGTAAGTTATAATACCAGCTGGGTTCACTCCTACTAAAAATTTCACAGTATGCATGGATTTATAATAAGAATAACATCGCAGACGACATTTTAAACATTTGGGTTGTTTCACAGAAATTTCAGTGCAGTCTAGAATTATTCTGACTTTCTTATATTTTTTGAAACATGTTGGTAAATTTTTCAAATTCTCCTCATATGTTGGCAAATAAATTGCACATTTCAATGTTTCTGATAATATAGGAATAATGTAATCAAAAGACCTTTTCAAATTTGTTGGACCCTTTTGAAAGAGTCCAGATAAAACGGTGAATGAGGGATTCAATTTGAGTTTTATAAATGCAAGAAGTAAGCTGTTTTTAACATTATGTTCCCTCAAATTCAAACTTGAAATTGTTTCCTCAACACTTTGTACAATACAATTGAATAGATCACTAGTTATTCCTGTATAAGCCACCAACAATTTGTTGGACTGTAAAATAGCATACAATGCTGTTGGGTTCAATGGAACAGTATCAACTTGGATTTCCTTATCATAAGTTGTTGGCATTTTTGCTTCAACAGCACATACTCCAGCTAATAAGTCTAAGGGAGCTGCAGATTCAATCTCCATATATGATGGCTGAATTGTGTCCATTGGCATATGTTCTTCCACAGGGGTTGATTGACTAGATGGCACATACTTCTGACGATTTTTCAAACGCTGTGATCTTGCATTGTCTGATTTTTTAGAATTCTCAATGGAATTTTCAAAGAGGGTATCGCATTTTTCTTCAACATTATTTTTCTTTTCAAAGGTGTAGCTGAAAGGAGATGAATATAAGCCTCAAGTATATCATAAATGAAAATAAAATTTTTTCAACTAACCTAACCAAATACATACTTGGATGGAAATATTTTTGTTCAAAATGTAGTGAACAAACCAACATATACTTCGAAATTGGTTTACCAATTCTTAGTACAGAAGCCCATTGTTTGGATAGCTTAGAATCCTTTGGAAATTTATGCAAACTTATATCACTCCTTGCATAACTGTTACACTGAGAAACAGAACAAATACACCTCGATTTAGGTTTCATGATGTCTTCCATACTATGTTTTATTCAATTTCGAAAGATTAAGTAAGTTTTGAGCATTTAATTTCAATCAGGAATGTTCGTTAGGACACCACTACTATGCTGCATATCACAAAGCCATACTATGCTGAACAGCTGATCTATGTTGTTCACGTCTTCTTTAGTTACTAAATTCACCACCAGGCGCCAACACTTGCCTCGCAAGTTCCCAATACGCATTTGAGAAACCGTAGCCAGACCTAACCCTCCTAGAGAAAAAACCTGGTGGACGAATAGAACCAGTGAGCCTGCAATTTACTTGAGGTAGTTTCAGTTGTTGATAATCCAGTTTTGCCACTGTACAAGATCTGTTTGGTTAGAGCGGATTCAAAACTAAATTCTGACCTGGTGGCAGCGGCTATTCTACCATATAAAAATATCTGTGGGTCCGGCGACTCTAGTGGGGGACTTCCCTGTACCAACCAAAATAGTACGACTCCCGGATTCCCAGTATATTACCCAATCTTGAGTTTTGATTTCATTGAACTCCACTAGATCAGCAGATCCTCATTCCAAGATTTCAGCATCATTCAAGATGAAACGCCAGCAACGACTACATATATTGAATTATTTGAAAAGAAGTTTATCAGAAAATGATTTAGTTGTAGCGCAAAAACATATGAAGAAAGTTGTCCAAGAAGGCCTTCGGCCAGACTAGGTCGAATACCTCAGATTCATCTGATGCCACAGCCAGATATTCCCCGTGTTGTTCTAAGTCTGTCATATATGTATCACGTATATAAGCGAATATCCTGTTAATCTTTGGTGACTGAAGCTATATTGACGGTCGCTTACAATTCTAAATTCCTCCATATATTAAATGAGCTCCATATTTATTGTCATCTCTATCACCTAAGAGATTATAGATAGTCTGTAGTTACCAGGAATAGTATTCTTGACGTTTCATTATATCGATCCACAATAAATTCATTTCGAAAATATTTTTCAAAGCCGGTATGAATGAATACCTTGTAGGTACCTTAATGAATCATTTAGTAGAATTCGGAGATATTCAACATTATATTCGAATACTGGACACTTCACATGACTAAAAGGCTATTAACGGGATTCCCCTCCTACCTGAATCGAGAACTCAAATGAATGGTATGATAAAAAAATCGAAGATAACACAAGAACATCCCTCAGATATGCATCATTCATGCCAAAATATGAGTAATGCAATGAAAACTCATTAATCTGACGGCTTCGTAAAGAGAAAATATGCACCACATCGGTCAAGATAAATTCAAGAAAAATATTCTAAAGTTTCTAAAATGACCGCTAGGATGTGCATTCTTTATGATATTTGAAAAAATTCGAATTATCATCAAAAATCACGGTTCTTGAATAATTAGCCCTCTACAAAAAGGGACCATATATGCCCTTTTGTATGGATGTTGGCTAGCAGAAGCCTCAGGGGACCGGAGAAGCAGCAAGAGAAGACCGCTATTTCAGAGCCCTAGCCATAACCCTCTCCTTATCTGGGTTTGTCAAGGCTGATTTCAGCAGCCCGCTTCGCTATTCAACAAGGCTTCACAGGAAGAAATGTGTCGACTGGGCTTTGGTTATTTCATTCGGAAGGTCTTACTCAGTGACAAAGAAAGTGTCCATCCCTATCACCAGGTTGAGGTCACGTTTCTCCTCTCTTCTGCTCCAAACCCTTCGTTTTCTGGATGATATACCTGGGTTCTGTTTTTCCAGGGCATTGAAGTTGTCCTAGATGACAGTTGTTTGCATTTTGAATCTCCGGATCAACCAATATGAGGTTAATGCCTTTCCAGCGTCTGATGATGTTCAGTTACCGGAGAAGCCATTCCCTTGTCTCTGCAGTGATCAGCAGTTGCCATCTTCACAAAGACAAACTATATTGGAGGTGAATTTACTGCCTTTAGTAAGCAGCATCCTGGAACTCTATCAGCTATTCCTCAGTGAAGGCCACGTTGGCCTTTCTGGGAAGACAACCAGCTGCAGAGCTCTATTCGCAGATGCTACCTCCGTGGACCACTTGTGCCCATTTGTTAGGGGTCGGAGTCCCTTAGCGATACGCGATATCTTTAGGTGTGAAGCCGAAAGGTCTGGTGCTATTGTTGAACACTCGAAAGTTTTTCCTTTCGAAGGCAGACCCTCCTGGTTTTTGAACTTTGACTTCTGGACTCGTGACAGAATTTACGATGTTCCTCGTCGCGGAGCCTCAAACAACATTTCTGTTCGTTGATCTAGTATCTTGTCCAATGACTCTGTTTCCTGAGCCAGTGGTGGTATGAATGGATGACGTTTTTGCTTGTCCTGCTTTTATAATCCTTTTATCCGACTCGCAAACATTTTTCGGAGGCTGAATCTGGTTGGGTCTGTTCCGAATAGTAGTTAACCCGTAGAAATGGGAGCTGCGGACGCGAAGGAAGTAGTATGGTTGGCGTAGAGGAGTATACCGTGGTGGAGCTCATCCGTATTGGAGAAAACGGGGTTTTGAAATGAAGGACATCGATAAGGAGCTTTCCGATGAAAGTGGACCCTACAGGAAGAGCCACCTGGTTGGAGGGGTCGGAGTTTGCTGATTGGACCTCATGCTTTTTTGATTATTCTCACGAGTACAGTGGAAGAGAGGTCGTAGAACGTGGAGCTTCAACACATACAGAAGGATGTATAAAACTGGATGCGCCCGGTTCACAGAGTTTTGTTGCCAGTTGCTTAGTGTTTCCCTACCATCTATCCATGCATATGTTTTCAGAACAGATACACTTCACAACTCATTATGTATTTACATCACACAGTGCAGTTCAAATGTAGAGGATGAAGTGATTAGCCATTGGTGAAAAACTCTGTATCAAGTCGATTTCAACCTGTCAACTATAGCTCCAAAATGCGCCAAAGGAACAAAATCAATAGCGTCCCTACATAAAAGTGAGAAGTTCTGGAAAATAAATGAACTCATTTCATTTCATCCATCATTATAACGTGAGCAGTTGAATAATGTAAAAATATATACACAATTATAAGTGGTTGGGTTAGGATACATTCGTCTCATATTTCTCATCATAAGTAGTGGGTATCTTTAGTGAGGGGATAATTTTCTCATTGATGGTACTTGAGGTATAAATCTGAATTGAAAGAAAGTTAATATTGCATGTCTGCTCTTACATTTTCGTAGTCCAGTGGCTATATATACTCACTTCTATTCGCAATCGAACACCAAAGAGGGTCATAAATTACAAATAGGATTTCGACTGCTATTAAGTCCATGCCAGTCTCGAAAGTGCAATCTATCATCATTTTTATCTGTGGCATTTTATTAATCTCCGTTTCTCGAGATCTCAGTGATTTATTCCTGAACTCGCAAAGTTTTCGTTCTTAAGAATTATGGAAACTTCGCTTCACGATCTCAAAAGAAATCGAGCGAAATTAATGTTATTGGAATTGATATGCAATTTTATAATACCATAGTCAGGAAGCTTCAAGGAAATATTATGTTTATTAAATATATTTTGATCTCCATTTCCAAAATTGAATATAATATGATATTTCAGATAGTTGAAAATACATCATGAATATCAACACTACTACACAGGGTGTCCGACGATGAACTAACACGATCGATTTTTCGAAAACTAGACATTTGAAAATTTTGAAAATCGATAAGGGCAATTTGACGAGAATTCTTTCGAGATGGTGGCACTTCCGGTTATATCGTAAGTTGAGGTCAGCTTGCTTATTTCGAACGGAACACAATCTATCTTGATGCATTTTCATTTTCTTATAGAAAAGATTATTTCATCGACACTTGAAGTCTACCGGAATTGATTACCAAGATATGAGGTGTGAATAAATGTGTTTCTCAGGATTTTTTTATGTCGAAGCTATTCATCATCGCGTCGTTGAATTCACGAAGGGGCATATATGAGATGAAGGCTCATTCTTTTCCTGGAAAAACAACTTGCGCAGAAGCTGATTCATTCGATTTCAAAGTGATGGCGTAAATATCAATTTCTGATCGTTCAGAAAAGGGTCTTTTTTCTCTCGATAGTGATTCAACGACGATAGGTCAAAACGCCTCATATGTTCCTACCTGATATTTTGATTCACTATCTACTCTAACATTAAATAACAACAAATATAGCATTTTCCTCCCAATCAGGTTCCTGGCTCATCGATTCTATCCACATGGTTCGTCTGATTGGTGATCTTGCACTAACGAACTCATTGACATTTAGAATATCGCAGTAAAGTGTTGGATATCTTCCTTTTCTGAAAAAAATGCTCATCGGACATCATGTCTAGTTCCACCACGAGTGATTCCCAGCAGGTAGACATACTGGTGTATGTGAACATTATAGGTTTGCATTCGTGCAGTCAAAAGATGAAAGAAATCAAGAAAAAGGGTGATTATTATTTCTGGAATGATATATCTACTTGGTCATAATTGCGGAATCACCCTGTATATTTCTTACTTCTAGCATCTTCTGACTGCATGACAGACAGGTAGTATTCTTGGAGTGTCTTCTTGCAAGGAAGTAAAGAGATATTGGGAGAAAAGGGATATTGAAATTTTTCTCTAATGTTTGGTGCGGTTATAGGAAACACCTATTCAGGAAGTATGTTCCAACATTCTGCATTCCATAAAAAAATATTTCAATAGCTAACTAACCAGATGAACAGATCTCCTCTTAGTGAATACAGGAGGCTCAGCGTAATGACAGGTCGAAGTTGTGACAAGATTATCAGATATCCATATCATAATTCTATTGAATCTTCATGACCAGTAATGACCTGTCTTCGCATCGTACTTTTCTAGATGACACAAAGATTCTAGATGAGGAAGCAGCAAGGAGTGCACTGTCATCCACAAAGCTGGAGGTCACATTTAACAGGTCGTTGATGTGTACAGGGAACAATGTTGGTGCTAAAACATATCCTTGTGGAACACGATGACATGTCATCAACTACTTCATGAAGCCAGCTATTCGAAAGGAAGCTTCTTAGTCAATCACTAAATCAATTGTTTCCACACCTAAAAACATACGTCGTATAGCAATAGTCTTATAAACTAATGAGTGAATATCACAAATTGGTATCTATACTACGTATTCGTCAACAGTATCACAGTATGAATATATTCTGGTTTGTTTTTCAAATTCTCTTTTCCTTGTACAATTTTTCACTGATTCAGGTAATTTGTTGAAGGACTTTGGCACAGTTTGGCGAGGAACTAGTAATATTCAGTCTGACAAAAGGTTTCTTCAATGTATATCTGATGCTACAGCCAGTGTTTTTCGATGGACGTCTACTTTAGGTGTTTTACTTAGACAAGGCACCTCTAGCCATATTGTCGGTCGTTTACGATTCTAGTTTTCTTTAGATATTGTATGACCTCAATGTTGATTGCTTTCTCATTCACTTCAAAATTGACAGATAGTAGCACAATGGGTCTGTAGTTATCAGGAATGTTTTTTCGCCTTTTTCAGAGATTGGTTTAGTTCTAGCTGTCTTTCAACTCTAGCAAAGAGTGACGAACAATGAATCTATATTAATGTTTGGCGAACATAAATATCCAGATTTTGCTTCGATCATAATGTGTGAATGAATACTCACGACTATCTCATTATTCGAATCAGGTAGTAGTACCTATTCACATTTTATTGATGGCACTGCGATATGGTTTTATGAATTTGAATATGTGCTCTTATATGATCGATCAATTAATACCCACATATATCTACTGTTTGTATTTCATCACTGATTGAAGTCAACTTCATTTATTATAATGAACATCATATAAAATAATACATTCAAAAAAATCAACTCAGCATTCAACCTCAAAGCAAATCTTCATAAATAAAATACAAAATAACTTTTGTTCTGTGAATTCGAGAGCAAATCCAGACCTTACGAAATTCTCATCAACTATTATAAATTTCATTATGATTTTATACTTATAGGAGTACGATTTCGCTGAGGTCAATTTTTTTATTGAATTTATTTTTACCTCCATTCCACTTTTTAGACTGCACGACAAAAAAATCTCTCCATGATCAATGATTTAATAACGATAACGAATCGAGATTTGTATCTAACATCGATAGTCTAGCCGATAGATAATGTTACTAGTATCACAGAATTTATATGAAACACGAACAGGTGGTAATTGAATCCAATTTTGAAACCACAAACTCATTATTGAATCAATTCTTACTGTCAAAAATATTTGATATTATATGATTGTGAATTTTACTCACATATATTGTTAAATGATGAAGTTTGCATTTATGTATGAAAAAATTGGCTCAATTCATCAGATAATACTCGAGTGTAATTGCATCCATGATAAATTCCGCTATTTCAAATTTGAAGGAAAAATATGATCTGGATTTTTTAACAGTCATAGCTGCATAAATTTCAAACCTGTAACATGCCATGCCAATTAATAAAAATAATCGTAAAGCTATGATTTTTGGATGGAATGAACCCCCAACTCACACAGTTCTATGTAAATGTTGATGTTTTATTCAAAATTCCTAATTAGACCTCTTCATAATTCAAATGAAAACTACAATTTCCACCAATCTTCCTAGTTCTCATTCTACTCCAGATATACTCCGAAGTTTCAAGCGCTGCTTTCGTTTCTACAGAATTAGATGAGTTCATCAAACTTCAGCTTCACCATTCAAACAGACCGCAAGGAAAATGCAAACTAGCAAATTTCGTGGATCGCTCTGAAGAGTTTGTGCAAGTAATTCGTGATTTACATATATCTCAGGGTTCTTTCTCAAAAACGGCTATATTTCTAGTTTGGCAGCAACCAGCATTCAGACTAATGCAAGTTTGAGAATTGAACTACTGGAATATTAATATGGCATGAGAGGCAAAATTGTTGGGAGGAAAACGCAAAATGCATGAAACAGCTCAAAGGGAAAGGGGTTTTCATCGGAACTTTCGAGGAAGTGAATGAAAATATATTGTAGACAGAAAAGCTAGCGGGTCTAAGCGATACTAGTTATGTATGGAGATAATTCGAATGAAGATCAGATAATCAATATCATATTCAACTATACGACCTTACTCCCTTAATTTGGATGAATACCCTTTCGCTTATCATTTGGAATGGGATGTAATGACGTAACATGACATAGAGTTTGATGATTTTGTCACTGGAGTATGATATTCGTGAAGTTGTTATAGAGTAAACACTGGGAAAACTTATATGAGCTCCATGATTTATGTATTGAAAGATCATTGAGTACAATCTTGAAGAACTTAGCTTGAAAGATACCTACTCACAAATTTGTGTTAGGTTACAGGTGAAGTATGTACTAACCGTCCTCTTGATGTATGTTTATGTAATTGCATTGATATTATAAAATGATAAAATACAATATAAAAAAAACTAACAGTTCCTTGAGTGAACCACAATTCGTGAAAGTAAATGTGTCGCAGGATACTTTTTCGTGTCCAATTCTCTTCACGATATAAGTCAACGCACTACTATCCTTAGACATTCAAGGTTAAATAGTGTTATATGAAGATGACACAGTACTATCATTTAGCGAAAACTCGTGGGAGGAAGTGAAAGAAAAAATACAAAATAACATAAGTGTTGTTAGAAGATGGCTGGATGGGTATCAATCGAGGTATCAATCGTCTCTGAACATTGAGAAAATGAACTATTGTTACGATATCTAAACTTGGGTTCGTGAATTCAAAACACTCAGTACTAAACTGAACAATTTATTCCAAAACAAAATAAATACTTAGTTAAATCACAACGATATTCGCTTTACAAATCTAAATGTTCACAATACTAGCTTTCTTTCTGAACTGAACTCTTTCCAAACTAAAACTGACTGTCCGTGCCGATCCGTTCCTTTTAAATAGGAACAAGTTATTCATTCTCGTGAAATCTTGAATATTCAATAGAGTTTTAAATGAATGCAGTTTATGTTGGAGAAACTGCGACGGGTATGAGTCATTCGCTGATTGATTCGACGGTGATCGCGAAGCCATAAATCACGACCAGTCATGCCGCCGAGATAATGTTTTCCGGTCTCGTGGAAGCACGGTTCGTAACACTATTTTGCATTTTCAATGACTGATGTGAAGAGGCCGGTTTTCAATAAAATTAGATCAATGGATCAAATATGGTTCTTTCAGGTTCTCTCTGTAGATATTTTGAAATAACAACATCTCATATTCAGTAGACTGCATGCACAAATCTCAATGGTTATGATTTATATCACTCTCATAAAATATGTTATCCTAAACAACTTATGTATAATAATTATTGATATTATATGATATATTCATATTTCATCAAGGCGAGCTGTCCTGGTCTACATTTCGGTATTCTAGTTCTATTGTTTAAAGTACCAAACTTATTTCGAATCACGAATTGCTATACTAGTACACCCCTCCCGACGACCAAAAAAAAAGTTACAATATATTTTTTATTCCATAAACAATTTCATCCAATTGTTCTGTTACTCATTTTATATCCTTATCTCCTATAACAATGAATGGGCCTTTGAATACTGAGTCATACTTATTTGTGAACGTATTTTTCACTGAATCTTCATCACCTGTTTTAAAAAAAATGGAGTTTACTCTTGTATGCAATTTGTTATTTCGTTTTATTTTTGATACAATTTAATTATTTTTCGCATCATTCCAAGCTGATTGCAACCGATATTTCAACTGAATTGGGTAATCATCGATGTTATATATATATAGGTTTGATTTGATCAGCAATGTTTGTTGAAAGTCGACTTGTTTCCCCAAAAACTAACTCATATGGAGTATAGGGAGTTTCCGTGTGCACTATATATTATATGCAAAACACCAATATTGAATCCACGAGCTTCAAGTGTATCGATGCTTCGATGCATGTATGCGTAAATACGCACCTGAATTCTTATGATTATTTTCCAGAGCTCCCATGGTTTCGTGATGATGAGCTGTTGAATTTAGCTATACGATTTTCAACAGTTTGCACGATTCCTCGAATGTGGACGCTAGAAACTCGGTACCTTCATCAGTTAGAACTTGATCTGGAATGCCATGTCGCGAAATGAAATTTTCCACGAAAGACTTTGCAACAGTGACCGATTCTTTATTTTTTAGTGGGAATGCTTCGACAAATTTTGTTAACACGTATTGTAACGTCAAGATGTATCGGTTATTTTCTTTGTCTTGTTCTAAAATACCAACCAAATCAAGGAAAAATTCCTGAAATGCTGAGTTAGCAGTTGTGGTCATTTAAATTTGGTTGTTGATGCGGTCTAGAGTACTTGTATCTCTGACAGTCATCACAACGTTTAGATATCTTTCCGCAGTCTGGGCCACAAGTTAGTTTTCCTGATATCATTAAACATTCGATTGATACCTGCATGACCTCCTGTTGGTAACATGTGGTAATCGTTCATAATCAATTTTCGCGTTTTTCCTAGTTATGTGTTGCTGAGCTTTCACTACATTCATTTTCATACAGGCGTTTTCAATTCCGTTGGGAAATTCTGAAATCTTCTTCAATAACGATGCGCTACGATTATTTTCGATTATCAAAAATCCTTGAATCCCATATCCTTTTCAAATTTTCTTCAGGTCTCTCAACGATGCACAAAATGGCGTCGTTGATCGAGAATTTCTCTGATTAATATATATTGTATTCGCTTTCCCATCATATAGTGTGTTTCCTATTTTGATACACTAAGAATGTATTTACTTTACAAATTCATCACTAGGTAAAGGATACAATTGAACAGATTCTTCAGGTGGTTTTGATAATTCAAAGACTCCAGGGTGATCAAGCCTATTGTCAGAAGATAAACAGAAATTTTCCTGCAGATTGCTTTCTAGTCCTTTATTTTGTGCCCTCGTCATGTTATAAATCATAATCATACCAAAAAGATATAGTAATGGTTTGTGATCTGTAAAAATATTGAATAGTTTTCCATATAAATAAGGACGAAACTTTTTCACACTCCCATATATGGCCAAAGGTTCCTTTTTAATGACGCAATAATTAAATTTAGCTTCATTCAGTGATATGCTGGCGAATGCCACATGTTTGTCATCCAAATTCGATAAAACTGCATCAATATATAGCTTGGTTACAAGCGCATCAGTTCTCAAAACTCAATTACACCTTTTTCATATAATCTATCCAGGGGTGCTGCAATTTCAGCAAATTTTCTGATAAACTTCCTATAATAATTTGCAAATGCAACGAGTCGTTTCGTTTCGCTCGAATCTTTTGGAATCGGATATTGTTGCATGAAATCCGGACATATTTCTTCCGATGAGATAACATGCCCAAGATACAATATCTGTTTCTTCGAAAACTCGCATTTATTAGGATTCAATTTTAAATTTACTGGTCTCAACCGCTGTGAAACTTAAATTTTGATTGTGACCTGATAGATTATTACCAAAAACTATTGAATAATCCAAATGAATCAAACATTTTTTATAATTTAATCCTGACATAGCTATGGTCATGGCTCGAGAGAAAGCATTCGGCCTTAGTTTCATAAACTCATTGGTAGTCTCGTCATTTTGTACTGACCTCTATCAGTTGTGAAACTTGTACAAGGCCTTGATGATCCATTCAAGCCTTGCGATAAGTAAAGATGAGAAAAGTAGATTGCTCTACAGGGCAATTGAAATTTGTCTTCTTCAATACGCTTTTTCAGAAGGCGATAGTCGATAACCATTCTCCATTTTCTATTACCATCACCATCTGATTTCTTCGGAACAACTAATAAAGAAGCTGACCATTCTTATCTCGTTTGCTTGATGATTCCTTCAGATAACATTTTATCAATTTGTTTATTTATTTCAACTTCCTGTGAATGTGGTGAACGGTATGGTTTAACATATACCAGAGTTGCGTCACTTTTAAAATTTTTTGTCTGTTCACAAACATTCGTTACCGTCAGAGGGTCATTTTTCAAGCTGAACACATCTGCATGTACACTCTACTGGAAGTTGCGTTTTTCCGAAATAGTGAACATCTAATTTTCAAATTATTTCTGCTTTCGGTTTGAAATTTTCTAACCTGATTTCCCTTACAGTAATATTCAATATTCAAAAGTTTGACTAGTATGATATAATCCTGAGGTTTTGCGATAATCCCCGCAGTATAAACTCCTTCATAAATTTCTTCTGGAATAACAAATACAATCTTCTGAATTTGGTACTCGAAAGTATTTAATAATTTCGCATCTAGGCGGGATCATTATATAATTATCATACTTGGACTGAAATGGAAGTGACAATTTCTGATAATTTATTGAAAATAAAAGTGTTCAATATTGCCGAGTATTTAGCAAGGGAATTTGATCCAATAACACCACTCATATCACTTCCAGAGTCATTCACAACGTGAAATTCATGACCTATCTTACCATTCGAAAATTGCAATGAAATATTTGCTGAGCCTAGCGTATACACCGAACCGGCTAGACCGTTTATTTTTATTCTATTTGTAGTATCAAGATACTCATTATAATTCACACATGATGCAAAAATTACACTAACAGACGCTCCAGTATCTAAGAGACATATCAAGTTATTCATTTCATTTTTCATACGTACGAAATTCAAACCATTCATACATAAAATTTCACAATCATCTACATCCTCACTAGTCTGCACGAAAAAACTGATTCTCCTGTTGTGGAGAATGTTTCATCTCAGTTTCCTGAACATTTTTTCAAGAGTCCTCTTTGGTCTCTACCGAAATTTCGATCAGTGTTATTATTTAGACGACCTCTGAAATGTACACAAAACTCTCCCCGGTTTCGACCCCTAACATTATTATTATTATTATTCGAATTATTGCCTCTGCAGTTATCAAAACTTGAGTGTTTGAAATTTAGTCTTTCACTTCAATTTTGCTCGAATCCTCGACTCGTTGCATGAGTATGGTAACAGAGCCGTCCTTGAGCTCAATTCATAAACTCCGCTGCCGTAACTACAGTTGACGCTGCCGTTCCAAAATGTATTGAAGAGATATCCGACGGCACCTGCGTCAGCTGCGTAGTTCATGAAAAGATGTTTATTTTAAGCATATTCCATCTACGAACAGTACCTGCAGCGTCAACTGTAGCTACGGCGGCGGAGTTTATAAATTGAGCTTCAGGGTGGAGCGAGTGGAGCGGTCGCTCCAGGCCTCGCGCTGAGGGAGGCCTCGCGCCGCGCGGCCTTCTGTGGGACTTACACGCGTAGCGAGGCCTAACTCGCGCTAAAAATGAGTGACAAGTTTTGGTTTGAATGAAATATAATAATGTACAGATATCAGATATACGTGCCAGAAAATCCTGAAATATCACTCCAACTGCAGACTAAATCCATGAACATGCCAACTATAGAAAAAACTGAAAATATTAAATATCTTGGCGTAATGATCAACAATACACTGAGATGGGATAATCGGTGCATAGACTACGAGTAGATATAATTCAATATTCTGCGTGGTATTTTCCAAGAGGATAGTTGTTTTCTGCTCGTAGTTTACCTTTTCAAGAATCCTAGATGTTTTATAGGTGAATTGTATACGTACGAGATTTTAAATATAATTTTGATTTTGCGTTACTTAGTACAATTCGGGGCTTTTTCCTTCGTATTGATCAATTACAATACCTACACTGTTGGAAATTAGTTGCTAAATCAGCAAAAAAATATAGTCCCAGTAGGTCTACAACATTTTATAGTTAAAATATCAAGAGTATTTGAAGTTAATTTTCACCATAATGATTATTGCTCGTCTCAACAACCGCCTCTTTGTATGGCTACTACGTCTTATTGGTGAATTAACTACAGTAAGTTGATAATTATACTTCACCTTATAGCTGTTCGCAGTATTCTCTGAAGTTGATTGAGCAATTACAAATTGTCATTTTCACTTCAATTTGTTGTTACGAGTCCTACGTCATAATGTAGTTCTAGCTACAAAAAGTTGTCGATTGTACTACAACTCAGTGTATTTTCAACAATATTCTACTGCTGGAATTCAAAGTTCAAAATACTGAAATAACCATATATCATGAAAGACATTTTATTTTCTGCATAGCAACAATACGAAAAAAATCCACTATTGGCACAAAAACACATCAAAAGCTGTCAGTAAATCGAAAGAACATCGCGGCACGTGATTCACTACAATGCTGGTCAACCTCTGTCTGTGTTTGTCATCCGAGACAACTTATTCCTATCCTCCTGGAGTGTTGAGTATCTCTCGTTCAATTGCTGAAACAAAAATTATATTAATAATTCATTTTGGATTCATTTGGTCATGAATTTTTCAATCTAATTAACTCTTGAAATCACTTGGATTTATTAACTGAATAGTACATTATCATTCAAAATATAATTCAGAACGAATCTTACCAGTACATTAATTTCTCTTCAACTTAACTCAGTTTTTGTTATCTTTTTTGTTACCCAGTAGTAGCTTGAAAAAATCCGAAGAAAGTGAAAATCGATCCATCGGACAAATACCTGAAATGAAGAGTTGTACAAATAATCACATCACAACTTCAACAGTTTTAACCTAGATGTTGCAGTTATCTTCATTAGTATAGTAAAAAATATATGAAATATGCATAAATAATAAAACTTCCATAATAATAATTTCAAAATGTGAATATAAAACTGATATGATTATACTCACTTTTTTGCAGCAAAACTCAATAATCACAGAAAGAATCCAAGAAAAATTCTCAACAAACCATGATGTGAAATTATTGCGCTTGCAGATTCCGACGAAACATTGTTATTTGTTGCTCTAGATCAGGAAAAATATTCTCAACTGAAACAAAACAAAAATAATATTAATATGAGTAAATAAAATTTATGTACGAGTCCACATCAATCTACTCCATGTAGGTACTTACCTTTTTTATATCTTGACTACACGAGAGGAAAACCTAATGTATTCGTTCTAATGCTCTACAACGGCAACAGACTGCAGATAACTGAGTAAACTTGGGTTGCGACTTGTAAGGAATCGGTATTCGTGAGAAGACAAACGAAAAGTAGCGAATATATCCGAAGAGATCGGAAATAAAAAATCTTTGTAACCGAGCACAAACTGTTGCAAATTATAAAACTAGGTGATGTTAATTTGTCAACAGAGTGCGACAAAACCGCTATTTAATATTAATGTATTAGCAACTAGATGATGTTCTACTGTCTATGTTTCAATAACCATTATTGAAGTTCTAGTTACAATTATTTGTTGTTGTGTTCATTTGATGCAAACTTGTTGCTGTTCTATTGACATTATCAGTAGTGAATTCGATAACTGACTGATTTAACAACTACATCGAAAATTGTGAAAGTGAAATTGAGATACAATTGTTGTTGAATTTGACTACAATTTTTCAACGATATGAGAAGTTGTTGAAAGTAACAACTAATTTCCAACAGTGTAACCTTAATATTTTGATTATTGCAACCCTAAGAAACTTTCATATCGAATTGTAATTGGTCTCATTAGTGCAGACTGGGTGTTTTGAAGCTGTTTTCATACAACTAAAACTATGAGACTTCGTTCATGATTACCTACCTATTTTTCAAAAATGATTGTGCAATTTTGAATGTAATTACCTAACTATGGACAATTGCATTCATCATTTGTTCATCAGCTTCACTGGAACTAGTGCTCCTATCAATTTATAAGACTTCTATATACAGATGTGAACAGTTACTACATAACCCATCAGAATGATTGCCGAGAACATTATATACCTAACTTGGGAATGACAAGATGCAATAAATATTCACAATGGAGTGTTTGTTTTTCATTCGATCAGTAGATTTGTGATGAACTTTCGTGAACAATATTTAAGATTTCCACTTAAGAATACTAAACAAATAATAATATGTTCAAATAATATTATACTAATTTGTAATAATATGTTCTTATTAATGATTGATTATTCATTGCAAAAGGCAACAAAAAAAATTGATTTCTAAAAAGAATTTTACAATTTTATGTCAGATCTAAATTATTATGATTTTCCTAGGGGTCAATTGATGAAAAATAGACAACCCTGGCAACTGAAAAAAATATTGACGTGTGTGTTGAGGTGAAATGACTTCATCAGAATTGCTCAAAACAAACCTTTGGGCGGGAGAGTTTTAAAAAAAATTTGCCAGTGCAGCGACATAATCACTATCTTAAAAAAGGCCTCGCAAAAATTTGTTGGTCCAGGCCTCGCAATTGCTGAGGACGGCTCTGTATGGTAATTGAACTTCAGTAATTGACCTGCAGTTTTCCGCGCATGTGGAAAAATTGTGAAGCAGTTGCACCTCTAGAATTTTCTTCGTCTGTATCACAACTTATCGCATCTTACAGTTTGTCATAACCCTAGCCTTTATTACAGTACGCAAATCGTGATTTCGTTAGCTGTTCGCAAAAGCATTTATCGCAAGTTTTACGTTCGTACTCTTGAGTATTTTCATTGCCTCGCCATTTCATTTCCATCGGACTGTGCTATCGTGAAATTGACCAATAATTCTTCGATTGATTTTCCAAATTCATTAACAGATTAGTCTTTTTGTTTGGCGTTATTAAATTCAATGGATGAACCCGCAGTTTAATGTTTGGTTAATAAATGTTGTTTGATATCGATAATTGAATCAGCATTTGACGAATATGATGACTCTAACCTCTTTTTCGCGTTTTGGGACAATCTAGTCTCAAGAACATACTTCGTGAGCAATATTTTTCCTTCGCTATTAAGAATAAGACTATATCGTATAATTCAATTGCATCGATCAGTTGTTTTACAGATTCTTTCCTATCGTCTGTTATTGGTAATAGCTTGATGCTGTTCTGAGATCAAATTCCTCGCCCATATTCACTGTAGTTACTTGTCTAATATTGATTAATCTAGTCTCTGAAATTTTTAGTATGTCAATCAATGTTTTTTTCTGATGCTTCAATATATGCCTCGACTTTCTGAATTATTTCTGGATCTTTATACGTCTCTCTATTGAATTCAGTTTCCAATTTTATTAATTCTACCTTTATCCTATCTAACTTCTGGAGCTAATGATCTGAATCTACACATCTCTATTGATTATCTTTTTCCAAATTCTTATGAAATACCTTGAGTTCCTTATATAAATACATGAATGAATCTACTGTGCTCATTGGCGAAACGAAGCAGATGAAAATCTCAATGAGAGAAAAAAAACTACTGAATAATACTTATCACTAGATACGAACTCTACAAAATGTTTTCTCATTTCTTCCATATCCAGGGTACATGGTCGCTGCTTTCTTGTAGTAGTTGGACCTCAAGCTGATAAGCCTGAATCTTCTAGTTGTAGTTGAAGTTGAAGAAGTCGATTCACTCGCAGCATACTGTAGTATTATACTACCAACTCCTGGCTTCTCACGATCTCTCTTCTGATTTTCTTCTCCAACTACTTTGTGCACTTATTTATGAGAAACACGCCTAATGCCAGAATGAAACAGACAAATGCCACTATGCCTAGTTCTCCGTAGATGGAGAAGCTGCTTTTTCTGTCACTAGCTGACACACCACCTCTGTTTCCTGCTTGGGTTATGATTGTCTCTTCCTTGGTTTGTGTTGTTCCCATTTTGGAATATTTCACTATTCACTGATTTGACATTTTATATTTCAGTTTCTACCTGCTATTGATCTATGAACATGGTAGGACTGGCAGGATCGCCATTTGATGAACTTAGATAGTTTTCTCAGGTTCTCTTTGTAGATATTTTGAAATGAAAACACCTCACATAGAAATAACTTACATTGAATATCGTATTTAGTAGACTGTGGTTATGATTTATATCACTCTCATAGAGTATGTTATCCTGAACAACTTATGTATAATTATTGATATTACATGATATATATTTCATCATGGTATATCCCAGGTCTACTTCACGGTGTTCCAGTCCTTTTGTTTGGAGTAACAAATATGTTATTATTTCGAACCACGAAATGCTATACCAGTGAAATAGAAATGAAATACTCCAAATACCAAATAAATCAGTATCATTAGCGACCAAAATCTGAAATGGGAGCACCACGTCACCTATTTAACGAAACAAGTGAGAAAAGTGATCTGAAAATTCCATCAATTGAGTAACATCTTGAATAAATGAATTCTGATCTCAGTTTATAGGGTAGTAGTTAAATCACTCTCAAGATATGGTATCCTAGAGTGGGGTGAACTGTACAACAATTCTCTGAAAAGTAGATGAGTTGTACAAAACTATATTTTAAAAATCAAATTGAGGAAGTCTAGAAATTATCCAACGAGATTATTATATGATGTTGGTTTATGCAATATAAGGACATTATATTCCCACTCAGTATGTATATATGCCTTCGTCAAAAAAATATGGTATCACACGAAAATAAGTATTGTTACAAGAATAAGTATGATCAAAAGATATCTAAACGTACATGCTAGTAGATGCTAGTAGTATAAATATTAACCACAGATTTGTTAATTATTTATCCCCTAAGATTTACAATTTGCTGCCATCAGATTCAAGAAATATACATAATATCAAAAAGTTCTCACATATTTGTGAAGGTTATCTAAACAATAAATTCCATTTATTTATGAATCTAATAAGATAGAAATGTAGATGGAGGCGATCGAGATCATCTGTGGAACTTCAAACTTTCTTTATTTCCCGTTTTCGGTAATTTTTATGTAATTGTAATAATCGTGTTTGAAATTGCAATTAGTAATTGTATTACCATCTGTATTGTAAACAATTTTTTGCTCAAAACAAGGGTTGAATCTCTTAGGTGCAAATTTTGGTATATTAAACAACTTACGTTCTGAATGTGAATTTATGATTGTAATGCTGTTTTATTTTGCTAAATAAATGAATAAATGTACGTATAAAAGATATTGTTGAAGGTTTATTTCTATCGACTATTATGACTAAACTAACATTGAAAACACATTCGATACCTTACTCATAATAGGTTGTATCAATTTTTCACAAAGAATAATTCAAAGTCAGCAATAGATACTTGCCATAAACACTATATCGCAACAATATCGACTTCCAGATGTCCATTTTTGTATTGTGAGATATCTGCGTAAAATCCAGTCGTCTATTTTCCGCCCCATTCAGTTTCAGTATCAACCTTGCCATTGTAACTGTTAAAGAAAATTGCTGGAGCCTGCTACACTTCACAAACACAATGATTGCTCCGAGACCAATCAACAGAACAAAGGTTCTTTTGTAAAGCGACCTGTGTCGGGCTCTCAGTCTCATAGTACGGTTCATAAATGTAAGCAGTTGCGGAGAGTTCGAATTTATGGGAAAATGGTAACGAATGCTGATTATATTCTCGTCTTGAAAGAAATACGGAGATGTCGGAGACGGAGCTATGCTAATGAGTCTTTTTGAATATTTGAATATAAGTGATGAGGATAATGTTATTCTTCATATAATCAATTGAATGTTGTGTAAGGACATACAAACGAAAAAAGCGTTACCATATATAGGGTCCTCTGAACGTCCTTGATACACCAGATACACCAGATACATAATGCTGTCATGAATTTCGTAGAAAATAACGAATATGTTATTCGAGAGTCACAGTTTAAAATCTCCATAACTATAACACGATTGTACTCATCAGGTGATACAACGTTTCAACATATTCACATCATTCGTGGGTTTTGCAATCTACTTCAGGCAACCCTACTACGAAAAATATATATCGCTTTCGAATATGGAGACAAGAAGACAATAATGTAAGTATGCATAACATTACATTGCGTGTGGTATGAGGAACTTTTTTCAAAAGATCAGGCAGTCAATCTCCTGAGATTCATCTACAGATTTACTTCGAACACACAAAAATTACCTACATTTGCATTAGGTAAATTTACTGAAATAGCAATACTGTCTAGTGAAACATAGTAACTATGGAACCATTACATTAATTTCATTATATAGTAAAAAAATTGAGATATATTATTCACAAATTCACACAACTCAGATTCATTTTCGACTTGAAACACAAGAAAACACTCAACTACGGCCTTTTTCAGAGCCACATTGCATGGAAGGGATTTTGAAAACTTATCTGAGAACGTTCGAAGTGATAAAAACGAACTTTTTAAAACAAGTACTTGAAAAAATTTCAGTTATTCAACAAATTCACTGTATTATAATGAAACGAAAATATTCGACATTAGACAACTGCACTATAAGATAAAATTCCCCTTCTTCAAAAACCTGGTGTATAAAAAATTACTTGTTCTACCCCCCTTTGTAATGCTCAATATATTGGTCAAACTGGGAGATCCATACTAACTAGAGTTATGGAACATGTGAAAATCATTGAAAAACCTAGATCATCCTATATAGGGAGCAATATAATACAAAAAGTTCATTTGCTAACCATATATTAAATACACAACATTCTTTCAACATCGACAGTGGCTTGGAAGTTCTGCATATTTGCCAAAAAGTTCAACTTCTCAACATTTTGGAAATTTTTTAAATTAACTCTGTTATGAGAGACAACAACAATTTGTCGCTTATCGAACAAATACACTTCGATTGTATTAAATTCTTCAATTCTCTCTCTTTTAAATAGTTAAAAAATTGTTTGAAATTCATTCAAATTTTTTACTTTCTACAATCTTTTCCTTTCAGTCACTCTCAAACGAATTTGTCTTCACCGTTCACTATCCCATTCCTTGGACATTGACAAGTTTGAGGTAATGATGCTGTGTCTTCCGTTCTGTGTTTTATAGTTGTCATGTCATAGAATTTTGATCAATGAATTTCCATGTATCAGTCGATTTCCATTTTAATATGAAGATGTTTCAATTTTGTAATTGTCCAAAATTTTTCATTATAACAATTTGTTTCGATAAAATGTTAATCGGTAAAACTTACTCCCATGAAATGTTTCAATAACACTTGAGCATCATATGGTATATTTGTGTTTATTCAAGATTTCGTATGATTTTTCCATCTACACGTAAGTTGACAAAAAATTCATATCGTATAGCTTGATCTTTTTCACTTTGTCTTTTATAAAACGATAAGTATTGGCTGATGATGGACCTAATTAGGTCCGAAACATGTACCCTTGTTTGAATTAAAGTTGTGGAGATGACTTTGTGATTTTTGGTGTATAACAAAACCCACTCCACTTTGAGAAATATGGATTCCTTTCACCGATGCACTATAAGAGTCTGATTATGAAGCAATATAATAACAAGAATCACCTTCTGAAACGGCAAAACGGTTAAATAACCCGTAATAAAAATCAATAAAGATTACCTTCTGCTATCAAACCGATAGGACAGAGATCATATGAATATTTGGGGACTAAAGCAATTATTAATTCACCACAGGACATACGGTCAATTTAATATATGAACTGAAAAAAAGTATCCATAGACATTAATCTGAAATGCCTCGTTCGTCGGTTCATGAACTCATCGACAACAATCAAATCAATAAGAACCTTTGTATGGAAATAATTCAATGTTGGAAAGTATAGTTTTTCTTGGTTGCTATCTGTGTATATCATATAATTAATATAACATTGTACTTGTAAACCACGCACAGAGATTCGTCCTTCTGTGGATCAACTTTCATGTAGAATTTTGTCTGGTAGTTGTTTTGTTATTTCATTAATAAATTATTATTATCTTATATTATTATCATTATAGAATATCTTGGGTTGGTTGCCGAGTTCGTTGAGACGGCCTATGGCCCAGAAGATGGTCCAGGTTCGAATTCAGGTGCGTCAATTGGAAATTAATTTATTTCTGTTGCATCGTTTAGCCGACTAATTTTTCGAATGACACTAAAAAAGCTGGGGTCCCCGTCTTCCCAACTCATACAAGTCCAAGACTTACATTAGAAGGTTGCTCTGTAGCTAAAGTTTGCGGTTGAAACACTTTTCAAACGATATTTATCTGAATGAATATCAGCGAAGGCTGATCATGTAAAATTTCCAGATATACTTTTGGATGAAGTTACCTTGTAACCAACTTCAGACAATTTATCTTGAGTTAGAGTTAATAAATCTGAATATTGATTAGCAAGGCACCGGTAGCTTTTCATCTGGTGAGCTGTGATAATGAATTCAAGACTATGTTGAGATATTAGGCGCCACTCACACTGTATCTTAATCCAAACCAAGAAAAGATGAAGTTATTCAATTAATTACTTTCCTGAAAGAGAAAATGATATCGATAATGTTTAGTGAAAGACTGCAGCGGAGACTGTCCTGAAGACTGCCTCGAAGGCTGCAGTTAAAACTGCCTTGGTGACCGTAGAGGAGACTGCAGCACAGCCTGTAGACTTCGGTCAGGCGTTCTACACCGTAAAAAGTTGATGGAAAAATACATACTCATATTAGAACAATACGTACGTATCAGAGTATTTCAACTGGATTACAAAAGTATCTTCACATTTCAATGATGCGGTTATATATATTTTGCGACGTTCTGGGAAATGAAGGCTGAATGAAAAATCCAGCCATCCTAGCTAGATGGCTGCAACTGGCTAGAATTCTCATTTAGCCGTCATTGTTCTGGGTATCAATGATCTGTCTATACCCAGCCGTCTTCTGGAGTTGATTGTTGCTGCGTTTTATTTGTTTCAATAATTATGATAGTATAGTACAACGGATTGAAACAAGGTTAGTACCTACTAATTCACATACAATTTATCATCTACTTAGGTAGCATAGCTATTTGATGATGTTCAATTTATCGTTCTGTGAGTGTGCATTCAATGATCATTGAATGAATTCAATGAATGATCATTTTCATAGTGGAGTTGTCTTGTAGCTCCTACTATGCTGTCCTAGTCGCAGGTCGATATCGAATATTCCAGGAGATGAAATGGCTCAGCAAGGTAGCAGTCCATGTGTCTGCCCAAATATCCCACGTGATCTTTCAAAACAAAATAGTCCACGTCGCAGCCCTTGTATGATATGGGGTAACCAACGATATATTCGGCGGATAAAACAGGGAAGTAGCAAACTGAGTATCCCACGAGGCACACAAATCTGTGGCAAAATACATGCCATGCCGTATACATGATGAAGAAGAAGGTGCATCTTCCATGGAAATCTAACAATTTCCTCTGAATTCACCATCACAAAAGTCTCTAAACGAATATTCGGTCTTCATCTTGTATCGAACGTACCACGGAAGCGTTGGTCATATGATGAAATTCCTGATCCATGATTGTTCTAACTTTATTATCATTTGTGATGTATGTTCATATTGTTTCCATTTAGCAATAGTTATTCATAACATATTTTATTATTGAATTGAAGTATGTAGGTCTTCAACAAGGTATGTAGGTCTTCAACAAATTATTGATGATTAAGCATTGTCAGCAGTTAGGCAAACCATATATTGTTTTATACATCTACCATAGAGGACAGATTGATTTTGAAACTTGTCAAAGACTTGAATAAAGTTAGTGATGTTGAAGATCAATTGAACCATTTTATTTCATCGACGAAGACATCGAAGGACCAGATAATCAACGATTATCACATGGCGATCCTGCCAGTGCACTTCAACTAACGTTGGACAGTTATACACCAGTATACCTATAATATGGAATTATAGAAAAAACTATCATCATGGGAAAGACGCAGTCAAAAGAAGAACAAGTAATTATTGCACAGGCTGGTAATAGTGGAGGAGCTACAAATACTACAGGATTCTCATCGTTCTCAACGAAAGACATACTGGGTGTCATAGTTTTTGTATTGGCGATAATGCTGATAATTTATTTTTGCACCAATAAATGCAAAAAAGTGTTGGAAAGGAAAATCCGAGCTGAAATTTCAAGAAGCAGAGAAGAAGTTTAAGTGCAGAATAGCGCAAGGAAGTTGGAGAACCACATTGGGACAGTGATTTGGACAGTGACACTCGAAACAGTGACGGCAGCAACAGTGAATGGACAATGACGGACAAAACGAAGATGTCATGCCTGGGATTGATGAATTCCGGTACCTGCTGGAAGAACTGCGAGTATTTCATCGAAATCTGAACAAGGACAACAGTGATAGACGTAAGGATTCAAATGTTACAAAACGTAAGTTAAACAATTTGAATAGATTAAGAGTAGAATGCGATGATTTGAGAAATTCAATTGATAGAAATAAGATAGATCAGAAACAATTAACAGAGATTAGGTCAACTGTTGTACAGATAAATAGGTATTTCGAAATCATACAGATCATTTTATCATTAATTAATCATTTTATTTTCGTTTTGTTTGAATGATGAAAAAATGTATATTCCAATGCAATCTAAACACGAAATTCACACTACAATTCCTGCGAGATGTGAGATAATTAGACATTTTTGGGTAGATTTTAATGAAGAGTGTGTAATTTCACAAGATGAGCTATGTGAAGGCGTTTTTGTGGCCGGAATTTTAGCATCTCCTGTCAATAATATGATTCCAGTTAAGATTCTCAATACTAGAGACGAAGATATAACTATAAAAAATTTCAAGCCAAAAGCACAAAAGTTAGATGATTTTGAAATATGTGAAATAAGCGGAAGAAATGAATTGTCAGTTGAAAGAATAGAAAATGTTCTGAAATTGATTAACACAGGGTATATGAATAAGGAAGAAAAATATTCAATTGAGAAAGTGTGCGCAAAATACGCGGATATTTTTCATTTAGAAAAGGACGTATTAACAGTTACGAATATATATAATCATAATATTAGATTACAGAAATCAGCTACACCAGTTTATGTAAAACCTTATCGTTTGCCACAAACACAACAAGAGGAAATTCATAGACAAATAGATAAAATGCTGAAAGATGGTATAATCGAAGAGGCTCGATCGCAGTGGTCAGCACCGTTACTAATCGTTCCAAAAAAGATCGATAACAGTGGTCAAAAGAAATGGAGAATAGTCATAGATTATCGACTTCTGAATAAAAAACTTGAAGATGAAAAATTTCCATTGCCATGTATAACCGAAATTTTAGATTCATTATCAGGTGCGATGTATTTTTCACATCTAGACTTGTCTCAAGGATATTATCAAATTGAATTAGATCTTGCAAGTAGACCATGTACAGCTTTTACTATAAACCGAGGACAATACACTGAGAAAAATAATCCGTAGTGAATACCGAAAGATGACTATATTATACCAAGCGTTGTGGTCAAATAGGCGCCAATCACTACATTTATTAAAAATTACCACTACGAAATAGTACGATTCAAACAATAATAAATACTGAAGCTTCGAGTATCAAGTACTATTCCTGTTTGGTTATTATTTACCACTACAAACAAGTAACTCCCACTTGTCGATTTGTTCTTATTTATCGGTGGCATGGAGTACTACATACCGAAATAAGAATATTACCTAGCATTCACATGACAATGTATAATACTACCTATCCTTTTTGGTTAATGAATCTATGAATATTGTTTATCTATACTGATGTAATATTAGAGGTTTAGGAGGTTAATTATAACTTCACTATATGATTATTTCATAACTATATATTGTTTTTTGGTAATATAATCAATTGTTATTATGCTTCAGAGCCAAAGAGCCTTGAATTCCATGGACCTTCTAAAGATGTCCTTCTGTCTCAATAGTTTTGCTTCTGGATCCTGAAAATGTACAATTGAAAAAATTAACAAAATTCGAGAATATCATGATGAAATAAGCCGAGGAAATCGTGAAAAAATAACACGTTTATTCATTGAGATAATCATTCGAATCACCCTTTCAATATATCATTATCAATGTCAGAAAGGCTCCAACAAAAACGAATAAAGAGTATTATCATCATAATGTAATAATAAATCACCAATAACTTCCATGACAACAAATTAATACATAATACCTATTCATAACAAAGTTTCAAAGTTATGATTTCCTTTCATTTCACGACATTTAGGCTATAAAAAGTATTTATGTCAAAAATCCACTCTGAAGGCCAATAAGCTTTATATTAGTGAGTTTTGAAAAAATCATTAACACTTTTGGCAATGTAATAGAATCACCCTCTCCATTTTTAAGGCACAATTTTCGGACATCAGGTATTTCTAAAGCAAGAAATTCGTGTACATAAGTTGTTAGATCATTCAGGAAGAAATAATTGATCACTTTTGAATGTTGATGAAAAAAAAAACAAAAAATACATACCTACATGCGATTCTGGAGTCTGCCATTACTGTGCCATTCCAAATTCGCTATTACACTCAAAACAGAATTCAACTTGACTACTGGTATTGATTGATTCAAATTCCACTGAATCAGTATTTTTTCCATTCTAGGTATATGTTCGTTCTCATTAAACTACAACTTCAAACAGCTTAAGTGCAAAACTAAAGTGATAAAACAATGAGAATGAGTACACAAACCACCAACGGCAAACAACAGCACAACAAATGGCGTCGCAATTCGCATCCCCGATTCAACACTGCGCTGGTGCATCTTTCGCGTGCTTATTGATCCGGAAATCAATAATTAATACTTTTCGTAGTGGTAAATCTTGACAACACGGAAAGTACTCTCATACGTGCTACCATTTGTAGTGGTAAATATAAATATTAGTTAAGTTATGTTCACCCTGAACCTAATACCTCTACAGGAAATGTATTCGATAATTTCGTGTTATAGAACATTTCAATTGATGAGGTAGTCAATAATAATTTGAATTATTACTATTCTGATGTGGTATGCAATAGATTTGTCGAGATATTGAGCACTTATAAAAGTAATATCACTAACATGTAATTTGTTCAATGAAACTTATTCGACATTACCATTCTTTTAGTAAAATAAAAATCTATTTATTTTTTCAGTGTATCAGATGACTAGACTTCCTATGGGAATGAAAATCAGTCCAAGCGTATTTTCTAGAGCAATGACCATTGCAATGAGTGGATTGAATTACGAAAGTTGTTCTATTTATTTGGATGATCTAATTGTCTTTGGAAATAGTTTAGCAAACCACAATAAAAATCTCACGAAAGTTTTACAGCAACTCAGAGAGGTTAACTTAAAATTGAATCCGAATAAATGTGAATTTTTGCGGAAAGAAATCTTATATCTGGGTCATGTGATATCTTCACAAGGTGTTTCTCCAGATCCGTCAAAGATAAAAGCTATAAATGAATATCCTGTACCAAAAAACGCGAACGAAACAAAAAGATTTGTTGCTTTTTCGAATTATTACAGAAAATTTATCAAAAATTTTGCTCATATTGCTTCACCATTGAATAACTTAACGAGGAAAGGCGTAACTTTCGATTGGAATGAGGAGTGCCAAGCGTCATTCGAAACGCTGAAGAACGCTCTTAAAAATCCACCTATTCTACAATATCCAAATTTTTCACCAAATAACAATTTCATATTGAGAACCGACGCTTCAGGATACGCAATTGGATCAGTTCTTTCAAACGGGGATGATAAACCAGTTGCATACGCTAGTCGATCTCTTAATAAATCTGAAAAAAAACTATGGAACTATTGACAAGGAGCTTTTATCGATCGTTTGGTCCGTGAAACATTTCAGATCATATTTATTTGGCCGGAAATTCACAATTTTCACTGATCATAGACCTTTAATTTATTTATTTGGGATGACAAATCCATCTAGTAGATTGACTAAATTTCGATTAGTACTTGAAGAATATGACTTCACAATAAAATATATCAAGGGAAAAGATAATGTAACTGCAGATGCATTGTCTCGAATTGAAATAGAATCAAGTGAACTCCAAAATATGGGTACAGCTCTTTATTGTGAAACAATGTATGCTTTAACTAGAAATCAAACAAAAAATAATCAGAAAAACATTCATGAAAATATAGACACTACTAATAACAAAAGGATTGATCACCCTGGTGTTGTAGAAGTGTTTAAACGACCTAAGAATGCTTTCGAACTTCAACCTATAAGTGAGAAAGAGTTCTTCAAACTGACTAGGAATGCAAATAATGATATATACGTATTAGGTAATTTTATATCTGATGAAAAGTTGAACACTATATTCATGAAACAGGATACTCGATCAACGTTGACATTAAGTACATCGTTGAGAGACCTGAAAAATATTTGTTCGAGATTTGATATTCCGGAATTAATTATGATAAAAAATAAGAAATGTAAAATATTATTGAAAGAAATCTCAAAGATTTCTAGTGATATAAAAAACCATGGTATCAAAATAACAATTTTGAAAGAAGTTCAGAATATTTCTGATGTTGAATCTAGATTGATTATTTTGAACGAATTTCATTTATTACCAACAGGGGGACATGCAGGAGTAAATCGTATGTTCAATAATATAAAAAAGTATTATTTTTGGAAAGGATTAAAAAAGGATGTTGAAACATTTGTTAAAACTTGTGATGATTGTCAACGTTACAAACATTCAATACCAAGAAGAGAGCCAATGTCAATAACAACTACAGCTTCGTCAGGGTTTCAAAAAATTTATCTAGATCTCGTAGGTCCTCTGGAGGCAGACGAAGATAACAATCGATACATTTTGACTCTGCAATGTGAACTCAGTAAATTTATCGAAGCTTATCCTTTGCAAAATAAAGAAGCGATAACGGTAGCAAGAGCATTTGTAAATAATTTTGTTTTGCGTTATGGTATTCCAGAAGAAATAGTATCAGACCAAGGCACAGAGTTTTTGGCAACTACATTGAAAGAGGTTTGTCAATTATTACAAATCAAAAAACTCAACTCAACAGCATATCATCACGAGACACTGGGTGCTCTTGAAAATTCTCACAAACATTTAGGAGCATATTCACGAATGTATATGGCAAAATTTTCAGGTACTTGGGGTACATGGGTGCCATATTGGTGCTTCGCATACAATAATACTGTTCATACTGAAACAAAATACACTCCACATGAATTGATTTTTGGGAAAAATGCTAGACTACCTTCTAATTTAACAAAACCGAACGACCCACTTTACAATTTTGAAAGCTATCCACTTGAAATGAAATATAGATTACAACAAGCATGTCAAGATGCAAAAAATAATGTATTGATTTCGAAATGTAAAAGGAAAGATCGTTATGATAATGATACAAAAGTTACAAATTATAAAGTAGGTGATAAAGTTTTATTGAGAAATGAAGCAGGAAATAAAGTAGAACCTTTATACATAGGTCCTTATGAAGTTGTGGAAGAGAAGTCTCCAAATATTATATTGAATACAGGAAAGCGGTTATTAGAGGTACACAAAAATAGGATTAAGTTATATAGTCAAAAATTTTGAAAAAAAAATATTATTATTGATGTATACATTTTTTTTAATTTCCTTGGGAGGTGTGATGTTTGTTCATATTGTTTCCATTTAGCAATAGTTATTCATAACATATTTTATTATTGAATTGAAGTATGTAGGTCTTCAACAAGGTATGTAGGTCTTCAACAAATTATTGATGATTAAGCATTGTCAGCAGTTAGGCAAACCATATATTGTTTTATACATCTACCATAGAGGACAGATTGATTTTGAAACTTGTCAAAGACTTGAATAAAGTTAGTGATGTTGAAGATCAATTGAACCATTTTATTTCATCGACGAAGACATCGAAGGACCAGATAATCAACGATTATATTTATATATATATATTATATATATTTTGTTACTTTTACACATAGAGCCATCCTATACTCTGGACTATTCAATACAGAATCCCTGGAATATTGCAGTCTCATGTTATTTGAACTGCATGAAACCATTACATCCAGTGTGAAAGCTTATCATCATTTGTTGTTAATTGAGGTATATCAGCCAAACATTTGATATTCAATGAACTTCACTTATTCATGCTCGGATCTGTTCGTGGTGGAACAATAAACACAAAATCCGATGAGCATCGACCGTGGAAATATCTGAAGGAAACGGAGAGATGGCCCACTTCATCTCCTCTGAATAGAATCCAGAAGCCTTAGCGTGTGTTTTGAAGTGATCAAAACTATAATATGCAGATTCTCCAAATGACGGAATTTATTCGTTTTGGAAAGTTTATATCTCGCTCTTCAATTTGAACTCTTGTTGAATGAAAAGCTTGATATAAAGGACAATCACTTTTATGATGATGAATATTCTGGAAGGAAGAAGAATTAATTCTCGAATATTATGAAAATGGATCCTGAATTACAATTTTGTCAGGGCAATCGGATCGCCGTTTATTAAAGCTCCAATTACAGTTCAAAGCGCTCATTATAATCTCAATTAGCTTCGGTTTCTGCTCAGCAACCGTTGGAATAACATTTCGAAAGTATTTCAGATAGTGCTTACAGAGAACTCAATAAACTTTAACCAACGTTGGCGATCCATATCTTACAGTGGAGGTGAGTATTATAGGAAAACTTGGGGTAAAACTTGCAGTCTAATCTAAGTCCTTTTAATGTAAGTCTGTTGACCAATAAATAATTTTGGTGGAGATAGACTGCAAGTTTTACCCCCAGTTTTCCTTCAATGAACTTTTATCAAGAGGTTGCGATTTTCATTTGGTCACGTAACTACTCTATATTATGTATGTCCATAGCAACAGCCATAAGATGGTGAATTGGTTCAGAAATTCTCTGAAAAAACGCTATAATATGTGTGATGTTATATTTATAGGTTGAAACCTGAATGATCTGATGACAACGGACGGTAATGAAGTAATTCTTATTAAATATCTCTGAAACGTCGCATTTCAAGTTTACCATTTCAACCTTTTTCTTCATATGGGGTTTGAAATGTTAAGCACCCTGTTTCTATTTCACTATGTCTATGGTATCATGAGTGTTGGAAAACCACTATCTTTGAAAATAAGCGAGATATCCCGTAATGACATCGAAAATAGTACAGACAAAATTAAAAATGGATATGTTTCATTTCAGTCCAGATTTCAAAACTATTATGCTCATATCTGGACTTGTTACCAAACAATGATCTCTGTATTGTGATACGGCCTAATAAAATACGTCCAGGAATGATTAGTTATTGAAAAGGTATATAGAAAAAACTGTTCGTCTGATAAGATTTAGTCTTAAGTTGTTATTGCTAACACGCATTTATTTTTATATGTGCGGTTTTTTAATATACTAAACAATAATCATAAGATTGATTGACTTACCTGGTAAGGAAGATCAATCGAAACTTTTCGAGCTTGTCTTCCGAAATAATTACACTCAGTAGTAGTCGTAAATCTACATCTATCGATACTAGTTTAACGGATATTGAAATGAATCACCATCTCGCCACCTGTTCTCGGCCTATATGATTCACTTCGTTATTCGTAATAATTCTTCAGATCATATATTGGGTTTATAGGGAGGGAGGGATGAAATTATTTCGGAAGACAAGCTCGAAATATTTCGATTGATCTTCCTTACCCGCTAAGTCAATCAATATTATAATTTTTCTTCGCTTGTCTTCCTCCATAATTACACTCAGTAGATGTTTAAAGTAATCTAATATGATCTGAAAAAGGTTTTTATTGTACAACATCTTCATATCGATATTTTTATTGTCTCAACCTATGAATGGGTAACATAATTGCACACATTGTATTAACCTATTGAATATAATGAATCCAAATCATTATTATTCTCATGATAGATGATGGGTACAAAACAATTATTATTATTATTAGTATCATCATATACTAATCCTGCTATTCATCTGAGTTCGTTATAAAATTCACCTTTTTCTTTTCTAACACTGATGCTATCTGTTGAGAGCTTGAGCGATAGCATTATGATGTGGTGGATAGTAGTTTTTTTTATATCACGAATGATTTCGTATTTTCAACCGCTATCTTAGTTCTTTAAACAACCCTCAAAAATTTTATTGAAAACTTGTAAGAGTTAGGATAGCGGGGACCTCACCTATTATGCACTCACTATATTTCTGTCTGAGGAAGGTACTTATAAACTGAGTGCGCACTGTTTTTTTATTTTCTCAATGGAAATTGCTATCAGAGTCGTGCATACAGAACTATATAAGAAACCAGGAACGATATTTCTCTGTTCTTATGTGGGTTTGTATATAAGATGAATTTTATCTCCATTTATTGACAAAAACAACTTCATTCATCGATCATTCTGATATAATATATGCAACTTATTTTGAATATACCTGCTTTGTTTCTTCGGCGATTATTGATAGATAAGATAGGATTGTTGTTTTCCATCAAATTTTGATCCAGTTCAAATTATAAATGCTTTGTATTAGATGAATTGGTAACATATATAGTAAAGCACATTTCATGAGAATATTGGCAAAAAGAACATTTGCTTGTTATCAATTTTCTGACGGTTCTGTAGTCCTCGAGTTTGAACAGAGGTTACTCAATGTTGAGATGTTTGAAGTTGAGGATGAACCTGTATTCGCCATCAGCTTTTAGACTGAGGAAATAACTTGACAAGAATTGATCTTTACCTGTTTTATATTGTATAGTTCCTTCATTCAAAAGTTCTTCATTCATCTTATCGTAATGTTTTTCTGTGACCGAGGTATAGAAACCTTGGGTCAGACTTCCTAGTGGAGTAGTGATTCTCAGTTATAATTTTCCATGATCCTGTAAACAAATCAAGAAACCATGCCATGGCTGTCCCATGAGCGGTTAGCTATTTTACAGTTTTTTTTTCAATGAAATGAGGTTGCTGATAGTCTGAATATGCATCAGTTATAATTTTTCTGATTTTTTGTGCGGCATTCCATTCCACCTTGAAGTGTCAGGGGTATCCATTCGTTTTGTTTGGTATCGAAAAAGTGTGTTATTTAACCACCGACTTGGTTACAAAGCAACCGTCGTAAGTTTTCTTATAACCCATCACAATTAGGAAAACGGGGACCTCAGCTTTCTAACTGTCATCCAAAGCACTACTCAGTTGGTTATTGTGGTTTATTTGATGATATTAAGGTCTTTTGTACTTTTCTTCGAGGCCTCTTTCGATTCGAAAAACTCGAGGAACTACATATTTTCATGGTTGATGCTCATCGAAACACATATCTATCATTTCACAGCTAGCAATTTCGAGCAGCCAGACCATAATGGCCACCCTTCAATTTGTCAGGCTTGACACCTTCCTAACTGCTATATAGAAATAATTTTCTTCATCGAATGGCGGAATTATGGAACTTATTTCCTAGTGAGATTTTCTAGGTTTCCCCAAATTCTAACAGCAATTTCCTATCCCAGTATCCTTCTACTGGCTTACACGATGTTCCACTATGAACATTTCAGGTTTTCTCATCGCCATCGTGTAGTCGAAGGATAAAAAAAATCTGTTGGTGTGCGAATGTTCTCGTGTGTAATTGGGAAGATATGAAATATGATATTTCTTACTGATTGACAATTCATAGGGCATATTGAAAACTAGTTGACCCACGTTTGCTTACATTGAAAATGTTCCTTTGACTGCTTCATCAGATAACATCCTCTTCACCTCCAACCTCAAAGCCAAATGGGCAAGCTTTTCAGAAAGTTGGTCGAGTCGAAGAGCCTTTTGCAGTTACATCGAGTTTTTTTGTATATGTGATTTGATCCAAGAAGATACAATTTTTTTATATGAACTACAAACTTTCATGTATTATTTTTTTCGTTTCCTATTTTTCCTAACCGTACCACTTTTTATTGTGCACCGAACTATTTAGGCAAAACGAATGTATTAACGATTCTAGTCGAGATTCTAGTCAATGTATAGCGCAAGATACCAGTCAGACTGATAAGAGAGTTTTTGGTTTAAACTATTGCCGAATTCTGTGACAACTGATATTCAAAAGGGTGATTCATCATGTGGAACGACAAGAAAATAATTTGTAATCAGGATATGCTTCTTGATCTATGAATCGACGGAAACATTTTGTAACCATCTGCCATATTAAAACGTTGAATAATAACATTATAGCTATAAATGTTACACAACTATTATGCGATTTATAATAGTCGAAAACTAAGAACCAAAAATTTCCGAGACAGTGTCAAATCGCTAATAATCGAGTAGCATTCAAAGCTTTATCGACATAAAGAAAAAATGAATAAATATTATTTTTTATCTAACGTATTAAGGCTGGTTCATGCTCATACGAATTTCGCAAAATGTATTTATTTTTTTTGCGTATATATTTATATTATTATGATATCATGATATCACAAAATGCATGAATCAATAGTGTTGTAGAGTAGGAATATCAATGTAATATTTATAATTTTCCGATTCGCTTCAATTTTGCGAAGTTCGTATAAGCATCTGACGTAAATTATGTTTCACAGTCACGTATCAGATTATAAACACCCTGTAGTAGCAGCGCGCTGCACGATCTGTACGAAATTTGAAGATTAGTCCAATTTTTTGCCACCTCTGGTGCCCCCCGCACAAAAAGGGAATGGAAAAAGGAAAGCAAGTAAGTAAATTATATTCTTTAGGCAGTGGTACGCATTGAATGAAGCCGAGTGGGACATTGGATGTTCATAACATCATTAGCGGCTGAAACCCCAAACAAGAATACAAAAACGTATTGATCGAATAGAGTAAAAACCCTGAAATAAGGTGTTGAATCTCAATACCGACTGGAAAATTTCATGCCCGATGAGGATCATAGGCATAAAAATACTTAATGAAGTAACTCCTACATTGGATGTTCATAACTTCATTAGCGGCTGATACATTTCATGCCCAAACAAGAATACAAAAATGTAAGTAGGTAGGTACTATTGATCGAATAGAGTAAAAACCTTTTTATCAGGAGTTGAATCTCAATATCGGCTAGAAAATTTCATGCCCTAGGAACGAATAATCTGATGAATGAAAATAATAAATAATCAGATTGGCCCATTCTATGGTGTGTCATACAAAAAGTAAATTAGGTTTTGTTCACATGAATTTATATCGGTTGTTTTTTGGTCATAACAGGTTCCTCATCCACATCAGATGATTCATCAAGTACTCTGTACTCTGAATAGGACAGCATTGAGGAATACATACAGGATGATCCATACAAGTAGGACAACAACTGGATCCGAATGAAATCTTAGGTTCAGATCCATTGGTGATTAAACAGGTCAGGCCAGAAGTGAACACTGAAATTGCAAATAGGTGGAAGACGTTTTTCCTAAACGGTATAGAGAAAGTGGATAGAAAAGGATTAAAGGAAAAATATTCCCTCAATAAAAGCACCAAAGATAAATTTGGAGGTGCGAATATGTGTTTGAAAAGTGTTTCTAACCGCTAACTCAGCTGCAAAAATCAACCCCTGTCATCCGAAGAACTACTCGGCTGGTTATCGTTGAGAATCCGAAAGATTGATATCTTGGTACCAAGAATGTTCTGTTGGTCACCTATATTATATCCCGCTGAACGATTCTATAGAAATGAATAAATATTTCCAATAGCCTCCGCGGGATTCGAACCCGGACTCTCTGAGCCATACGCCTGCAATTCAACGCACTCGACCACCAGCCAGTATAAACGAAACATTAAACAAACAAGACAGTTTTCTGTGAAAAGTTCAGGAACAAATGGGCACTGCTACATCAGCATCACATCAAAAGTGAATGTGTTATCCTCATCGCAAAGTGGAGAAACCAACCCCATTCACAAAGCTTGGCGAACGCAACAAGGATGTTAACAGACACCCATCACACATTATTGTCTCACAGAAGATATCTAGTTCTAGGAAGCCTAGACCCGAGTATCAGAAAAAATAGTGGCAGAATGACCAATTGATGTGTGGCTTTTTGGGTGAAGACCTTTCAGCAAACATCAAGACCAAGAGAGAAAAGCTAGTGCAGACCTGAAACCACGACGAGTCCCGAGTACTACATAACCCTCAAAACAGCTCTCAGACAGCTAGTACAACAATCCTCGAGGTATCAATCTAAACATCTAGGCGCGCGCCCTATCGTTATGAGGCCCCGGATAAGGACATTACTAATCACTGAAGGTGATCAGGAACAGCCCTACCCGTATCCACCAACCCCCGTAGCAGCGCTACGGTCCTCATATTTTTAAAGCCCTAGTGGCAGTGGGACTTTAAGAGTCTGGCGTTTTGGGGTGATGGGGAAAGGGGAGCAAAACAATCCGCAGGGACTGATGTTTTGAAAACTGACTTGTTAGTGGGATAGCATGGCGTATAGGGGCTTGGGTGTTAGTCGGAAACGTAAGAATTTGCATTCGTTGAAATAGTTACTATTCCGTGGCGCAGTGTTTGTTGGAATTGGTAACCCTTTTCAGGCTAAAAAAGGCTACTATTCCGGTGTGTAGTGTGTTTGACTTACCTGTGTGTTCCCTTACTCACCTAAGGGGCTTGTTGGTCCAAATGCTGGTGTTTTGGACGATTATATCGCTCTCGGAATCTCGGGTCGTAATCCATCGCCTCTCTGTTGAGGGGGTTGTCGTGGCTCTCCATCTTGGTATGGGTCTTTGCGGATAGAATTTTCATTCTGTCCAGGACGGGAAAACATCTAGGGCCTTCCACTTCAGGTTATCAGGCGGCTCATTCAAACAAACAACCAATCAAATTTCGCAGAAAGAAAGAGGAGGGGCCAAAATCAGCACAGGACAGGAGAGGACAATGGGATCACAGAAATAGGGTTTTTTCATCCAATTTATTCCTCAGAACCAAATCGGACGGTACATATCGCTTCATTTTAAATTTAAAAAATCTGAATAAGTTCATGAACCCTTCCAATATCAAATAAGAAGATTACCTTAGTGTGAAAAACTTTCTTCAACCCAATTGGGGTCAATCAGGAAGTCAGATAGAAAATATCTCAAATTCGATTTTGGAAATACATTGTATAAATTTCGGTGTCTTCCTTTTAGATTGTTAACAGCACCTTATATGTTCACCAAATTCATGAAGCTAGCAGTTGGGGAACTCAGGATTATATCGATTATTTGTGTCATATCTTAATAATTGCAAAAAGTTACCCAGAATGCTTGGAAAATACACACATTACGATTCAACTACTTGATTTCTTAGGCATTATAATAAACCTGGCAATAAGTAGCCTCGTTTGCAAACAAGAATGCAAATTCTTAGGATTAGTTTCAACACGGTGAATATGCATGGCAATGTATTTGCCCATGTAAAAGAAACAAACAATTGTGACCAGCACTCAACGACTTACTGCTTGTCCCGCAGTGAAATAGGGTTGGGGTCACAGTAAGAAGCTAAAAGGCTCAAAATATTTAGCATTATCAAAAAATCTTTGTTGTTACAATATAATACAAATTCCCGTATTCGTCCAGGATGATGTACGGTAGTGGCTGAAGAATATCTGGAATAGTAGAATGAGCATTAGAGAACCCAGGTACAAAAATTTCAGACTCTCTGGGGATGAGAAGCAGTTTGTGGAAATGCAAAAATATTTTCATATTCGCATTGTATAATAAAAGTAAACAAAACATCATGGCTGATAACTGAATCTACGTCTTCACACATAGAAACCGGATATGAGTTAAATCAAAATCATTTTGAAGTTATTTGAAGTTTTTCGGGAAACCATAAATTGACTTATTACAAAATGCGATAAGTATGTGTCGTGCATGGAAACCATATCCAAATTCAGCCATGGTCGATGCATTTGCACTATACTGGAGCAAAATTTAAAATCATGCCTTTTCATCATTCAACTTGCTCAACAAAGTTTTGAAGAAAATAATCGCTGATAAAGCACAAGGAATTCTGGTTGTCCCCAATTGGACATGCCAACCATGGTATTCAAATATTTTTAGTGAAAGAACCAATGACGCTAGGACCAGAGGAACACTTAATCTTGTCTCGTGTCAGGAAACCACACCCATTGGCAAAATCGCTAATCCTAGTTGCTGTCCATATATCAGGGCATCCTTTTTAAAAAGAGGGTTGCCAGAAGAAGAGGTATCGAGGCTATTACTGTTTCCTCAACTGAACAAACACTCAGACAGTATAACAATGTTCTCAAAATGGTGGGGATTTTGTCAAGAAATTCACTGAAATCCATGCATACACATACAAACTTGACGACGTTCCTAACAATGACCTTCGAAACTCGAATATCAACACTTGCAAGAAAGCTTTATCAGTGGTCCTACTTTTTCAAGATGAAGCTATCGGTATGATAAAGAGTTTCTGTAGGGATTGTATAACACAAATACTTCCAGACTCATACTATACTATACATGGGATCCACATTCTGTATTACAGCATATAGGGAAATGCTACCCCTTGGAGAACCTCACTATAAGAGAATTGTCACTGTAAATGGTAATATCACTAGCCCTCATATCGGGTCAGAGACTTCAAACACTCAACAAAATAAAAATGAATAATATAATGGATGAAACTGATGCAATGCAAACTGTCATTGACGGGAAAATGAAGACAGCAGCACCGAGAGGAAGAGCTAACATTGAATCTATTAAAAATGCTGCGGGATGGAGCCAAAAATCTAATAAGTTTACAACTTTTACAACTTTTTCAACCTTAAATAGATGATTTTGCCAACGGGGTTCTCAGGGGAGCTTATACACAACCGACAACAGACAAGACTGAAGGTTTATTTAGGTATATTACTGTTATAATAATTATATCATGTTGTTAGAACGTACCTCCTGTGAATTTAAGATTAATTATCACGGTCAGGGGCGGACTGACTGATGGCGGGGCCCTGAGCTATATTGAACAACTTTGAACGCTACCCGTCATGTCGGATTAAGGATATATAAATGTTGTAATTTCAGTTATTCATATTTTGTGAACAAAAAAAAACGGAAATGGAAAATAAGTTGATTTTTTTGCGCTATTTTACGAAAAATCGTGGATTACACCATAATTTAGGGCTCTTTTGATTTGACTCTCTCGATCTAAGCCTAATATGGCAGAATTTTCTCTTTCTTCTTGCAAAGAAATACAGACTCTGTTTTTTAGGTATGTGCTATGTGAATCGAATATTGAAGACAATAATATCATAATTGAAAATTATTCGAAACTTTTATTCCACCCTATCGCTTTCATTCTCAACTGTTTTTTTTTTCAAAAAATCGTGGGTTTTGCTACCTCAACCGTTGAAAAAAGAGAAATTTTATGAAAATTCTGATCAATTTGAGGCTCTAATTTCAGCTTATTGCCGAATTTTCTGCCTCCTGAAAACAAAGAGTAAAATATTCGATGAAAGGCTAAAATGAGAGCCTTAAAACTATGGTGTATTCAGGTTTTTCGAAAACTTCCTTATCTATGTAGTAGTGGTCACTTCAAACATCTACTGGGTGTTTATAATCTGAGACGGGACTGTGAAATATAATTAGAAGATCAATTGACTTACCTGAGTAAGGAAGAGTGATCCTAATTATATGAACAGTCCCGTCGAAAGATAGAACCCCCGCCCTGGCAATCTTGAACTCCTTTGAATCAATGACGAATTCAGGTAACTATAAGTGCGGGGGGCACCAGAGGTGGCAAAAAATTTGACTTATGTTTAAATGTCGTACAGATCGTGCAGCGCGCTGTTAATACAGGGTGTTTATAATCTTTCGACGGGACTGTTTATATAATTAGGATCACCCTTCCTTACTCAGGTAAGTCAATTGATCTTCTAATTATGCATGGTAACTAATGTATTATGAGTAACTAAGGTTTTGGTACGTTTTGATGTTGATAATTATTGATAAAGCTTTCATATAATTATGTGTTAATCTCCAATAATTCGATATAATATTGAACACGCTAGCAAGTTCAAATATCTCAATCATTAGTCTCCCTCATCAATACACTAGAATCTAGATGGTTGACTAACTATATTTTATGAGATTCTCGTATAAAAACAAAACTCATTAAGTATTATATGTCAGATGATTTTATTTTCTGTGAAAGGAATTAACAAAGCAAGATGTTTTTCTCCTTGTGAAAACAATATTAAATAATTACTCACATAATAATTAATCAAGGAATCTACATCTCTAAAACATTTCTCGTTTATTTTTTCGTTTCCGAGGGCAATGAAACCATCTAATCTTCTTCTTATGCTCAAATGAAATATTTTATTATCCTGAATAACAGACAACGTGCCCAGATTGGAATTTTTAGATGGCCTTATAATGAATGTGCCATTCTGCCTGCTCTCCAGCAAAACTTCTACAAATTCTCTGCTCACTTCTTTGTAAAATTCTTCACTTGTATCTGTGATGAACTCTGTAATAGAAAAATCTAAGTCAATTATTTGCCATAAATAAGTGAGTATTGAAAAAATAAGATAATGACTATTGATTCTGGTCGATTGTATGGGTGGAAATAGTTGTGCGAAGCATATCCTTTTTTGCCCCTGCTTTGTTTGTTCTGATATTTCAATGAACGCTTGACGGCTTCAATACAACACTATAACCTTTCTCAACTACTTTACGTAAGACAAAGAGGTACATTGTATTGCTTCAATTTCATTTTCTCACCTGATACCTACAATAAAGGTGAGTATAGATATGGTGAAACGACTCTCCAAATGTTTTCCGTCAAAACCTATTGACCTGGTTCAGCAAAGATCATATTCCTGGTAATATTTCATTAATCTTTCGGATATGGCGTTATTATAACATTATCGATAATTCAGATCTCTATTTTATCGATATTCTATGCTTCGTGGAAGTATTACCAGCGTTCTGAATACGACATAATCAAGGCAGAAGTCTACAAACTTTTCTAGTGCCTAATTGATGGGACTCGTTCCACAATATCTATATCCAAGGATATCAAACTGTACATAATCATTGCTTACCCATCTTTGTCATTGATTTCGTTTTCAGTTCTTCACTTTATTCTCGTTATTATTTTGATATTCCTAACAATTACAACATATTTACCAGAAAGAGTAATCGTTGATGAGATCAGTTCCTATCAAGAAATATTCGGACAGTCAATACTTATACCTAGCAACTATTGGTTCCAGAGAATAGGAATTTATTGAGAATTCAACAGTAAGAGGAGTAAAATCCACCCGCTTCATTATCGAAAAAAATGTGTTCGAGGTATAACCAGTTCTGACGTTTACAATACTGTTAGGTATATATTTTTCTATAAGAATACCATTGGACGACATTTTTGAGTGGGGACGAACTTTTTTATTCAGAAAACACTGGAAAAATAATGATTTCTTTAAAACACGTTTCTTGATGAAGATCACCGCATAACTCTGAAACTAGAAGAGGTATGAAAATAATTTTTTTCACAATGGAAAGATGATTCTCTTCTGCTTCTAACGCAAGTATTATAACATTGTAAATTATCATCAATTTTCCTTGAATATCACTTTTTATGTAATGTTTTTTCAGCAATCGACAAATTTTGTTTTTTGATTTTTGTGTATATATATGCAGCAAATGAAATGTTGACAGATAGTCATAGAAGTTTTTGAACTAACAACAATTTGTATATGTAAAATATTTTTTGAGATATGATTTTTCAAAGATGTGGGTACGCACGGCGGTTAATATGCCTGTCGCGACAGAATCGTGTCAGTGCGTCTATAATGTAGTTGTAGTGTAGGTTCAGTAGGGCAGTGGGCAGTATGCAACAATCTGTTCAACATGTAGTAAAATAGTGTGTTTTCAATAATTATAAAGATATCACAAATAATCAATGGAGGCAAGGCCTGCTTTCGTTATTATCAGCAGCGGAAGAGAGGAAGGATATTTGTGGATCACGTATTCTCATGCAAAGAGAACTAGTTTTGTCTGGAAATCATACAGTAATGAATAAAACAAAAACTCACTGGAAAAATTTTCGAAACGATGGTTTCAGGGACAAAATAAAAACTTAAAAAAAAACAAAATTGTATCGAAAATAGCTTACAAACGATCTCGTGTTGGTTCAGAACTATAATGTTTCGTAGAGTGATTCTTGCTGCTAGATCACACAAGAGATGGAACTTTCCAATATTTTATCGTATGAACTGACTTCGGTACCAGCATCTTTGTTCAATGTGGATGATTTCATAAGGAAAACACTGAAATCATGGAATCCGAATTATGGCCAAACAGTTGGAATAATCTTTCACGGAATCTCATGTTGACTGTAGAAATCTGGATTCTGTTATAATAGATATTCAACGACATAGAGAGACTGTTTCTGAGTACAATTTTGAGCATAGGAAAAAAACGGCTAACAGAACAACAGTAGTATTTGAAAAGTAAGAATCTGGAAAAACGAATGTGCATGTCCCAATGAATCATCTATTTGGAGGAATCTGCAGACACCGATGTATTTTTAATTCCTTCATTATTTCAAACATGTTCTGATTTGGGAGATCGCAACATATTCAAACTATACTTGGACATAGTGCAAACAAACGGTTTGTGTCAATAAACGGAGTTGCCAAGAAATTGGTAAATTCCATTTGCAGCTGCTTACTAGTTCACTCCATAAGTATAGTATCTACTTTTCTTGAGGAAAAATATTGCAAGTTTGGTGGAATCTTTGTCGAAATGAATTTGAATGTAGAGACTGCCAAAATACATTCAGAGATCCTATTGAAGAACAGGAATCAGAAAATGAAGAAGAAAATTGAAATGTACAGAATCTACACGTATATTCTGATAGGAATAATAAAAAATATACTACGATTTCGAAATATTGTGCTTCTGCTCTCTCGAGGCATGTGCTATAGTTGAGTTCCTCGAAATAAAACATCGTCAGTTTGAATCCCTTTTCGTTTTCTTCATTAGAGAGAATTCGTATAATTCAACAATGTTTTAATATTTTTGAAAGTATTCGTATAAAAGAAATCCATTGGTCGCCATATAACACTTCTGATAGTAGGTATAACAATTTTTTTCCTGTTATTTCCATCGCTACCTTGTCCATCTATGTCCTTAATTAGCTAAATAATTATAAGAATTAGGATTTAATATAAATTTCAACTGAAAATATCTCGATAACATGAAATATTTATATATATTTGAAGTCAGATCAATATAATGTTACGATCTTCGTGGGTAGAAGTGAACGACGACTAGGTTTACACTGATAACTAATTTATTTCAACGAACACTAACACTTATGATAGACTGATTTATAACAACTATTTATTTTGGAGGTTATGAACGTAACGCAACCATATATCTAATAATAACTATATAGGTAACATGGATACCAGAGCTGAAGCCGAAAACAAATGACAGTCTGCGGGACCAATAGCGAATATGCGCATGCGCAAGTTTGAATTGAGAATCGACATTCGTTTTCATCATGGAGGAGAGTAGCTTTCTAGTGAGCGACAAAAGTATGATAATTATTGAAAATCAATCAAATGTGTCACGTAACCCTCAATTCGATTTCATCATGACATATATTTTTCGAATATTCATTCATTGATGGATTGTTGGACGATATTGAATAATAGTTGATGATAAATGCAGAAATGGATGTGATCTACAAAGCAATACTTGCGATTTGCTGAGAATCCTGTCACGATAAAGTCATCGGAACAAGATTCGTGGGCTAATTTTTGATCACTGTTATCACTCACTAATCACTTCTGTAAAAAATCAGTAAGTACATTAATAACTATATTAACGCTCTTTTACATAATTTGGGTTAACAAATATACCTAACCTTTGAAATTCTGAAAACGTCAGTGGACTTCAACTCGTCAAAACCCGCGCATGCCCACAATTCATCATTAGCAAGCCAGACAGTCTTTTGTTTTTCCAAAACTGGCTTCATTTTCGCGTGAAGAGAAGAATAGGTGTTATCCATATAGTTGTTATATATGAACGCAACGTCGTATTCAACTAACTTCTGCCATTATCTGGCCCTGTATATACAGGGTGTTCCGGTGATCATGTTACAAACTTCTAGGGTAGGTAAAACACACGAAAATAAAAAAAAAAGTTTATGTGAACATGGGTCCGGAAACGCTTCTTCAGGGAGCTAGGGCCCTTCGAAGATGACCTTCAAAAACTACTCTTCGTTTTATAGCTTCAGCACTATTGCAGCTATCGCCACCAATTTTGGGACATGAAATCTAGCGTACAAACCAGGGGGGTATTTGGGTAAATTTGACCCTTCTCTTCTAAGGCGTCAATTTCTGGCCATTTTTATATCTGATTATGATTATCCAATGCCTTTTACATAAAAAAGGTACTATTAGCGGCTGAAATGATCCAAACCATGCCTGATGTTTTCACTGACGTCAATTTAAATATGCTACGTAGGTGCAATAAATGTATTGAACGTGGTGGCAGGCATTTTCAGCAATTGTTATTTTGAATGATTTATTGCAAATTTATTATTAGTTTTGATTGTGTAGGTTTAATTGTTTTTTTTTGGAATATTTTGTATACGTTCCCTTTTACTTTTTATACCCCCAATTTCGAAAAGGCTCTCTAATCTAATTTATTTTCATTAAAGAAGAATATTTGTCTAACTTTTAATGCTCACTATCTGTACTGAACCTCATTTTCATATTTCAACGTAATAATTTGTTTAAGACCAATAATTTATTATCGATTGGATATAGCCATTTTCCGAGGAAACGGTGACAGATAGCGACTATTACTAAGAGTACCTTTTTTATGTAAAAGGCATTGGAGAAACATAATCAGGTATAAAAATGGCAAGAAATTGACGCCTTAGAGGAGAAGGGTCAAATTTACCCAAATACCCCCCTGGTTTGTACGCCCCTGGTTAAAAGTGACAAAATCCGGATGGCTCAAATTGATAAACCTACCAACTAGATTTCATGTCCCAAAATTGGTGGCGATAGCTGCAATAGTACTGAAGCTATAAAACGAAGAGTAGTTTTTGAAGGTCATCTTCGAAGGGCCCTAGCTCCCTGAAGAAGCGTTTCCGGACCCATGTTCACATGAACTTTTTTTCTTATTTTCGTGTGTTTTATCTACCCTAGAAGTTTGATGATCACCGGAACACCCTGTATATCGTGGTTGAGTTGTTCTAGAACCTTCTCGAACTGTCACTTTCCTGTCATCTCTCTTCATCTGATAGCTTCCAGGATATTCTATCCTTTTCTGTTCTAGATCATTCAAGAACAATCGAGAGCTATCTGAAATGTCTAATACAGGAGGATATTTTGATATCGGCGATACTTCTTCATGACTCTGCCGAATTCCATTACAATACTTTATCCAATATCAATAATCCATATTAATTCCATCTAGAAACAATATATTTGAAGCCCATAACTTTTCTATCTTCAACTGTTTCTTGTTAACATATTATATAATATCTACAAGAAAAATTACATAAGATCATATTTTGAGAAACAAATTGACAAAAGATGAAATAGTTATGGGGGGAGCACATTAGTTTTTCTTGAATAGTTCACTCAAAATTCGTTTGAAATTTATAAATCATGAAATGTAATATTTTTTTGTACTTGCATTATTAATTTTGAAACCATTACATGAACAATTTTCCGCATGCGCGGAATTACAGACATTTTTGAAAAATCATCAAAACCATTACATATATGTTACATTTTTTCATTCTAAAAACTTTTTCAACTCTTTATCTCAATTTTCTTTCCTGTATGTACATCAATATTTCAAATAATAAAAAAGTGGAAATTTGATTTCACGGTTTCCAATATTTCACATTCTCTATTAATTCAGATGAGAACGCGATTCCATTTTATATTTCTCATCACATTTTAGGAAGCTCTAAATGATCCTCTTTCGATTAACGAAAAAATCATATCGACATATTGATTAGTTCTCAATATATTGTTTATGTTTAGGAAAACTCGTTCATCGAATACTCTATTTTTTTCGTACTTTTTTGAATAAAAAAGTTCAGCCTCATAGAAAAATGTCGTCCAGCTGGATTATGATGAACATTCACATGAAAAATATTATCTGATAGATTTGATTTGGTTATACCCCGGAAAAAAAACGATAGATTTTGGCCCCGGTTTTACTCCACTAAGTGTTTTTATTATTTGATGAAGACTTAATTTATCTCTTTGAGACCTAGATATTTGGTTTGGGTCACAGGCCTAATTGAAGTGGGTAGTTGTCACAGAATTTCTTAGGTACTCAAATTGTGAATTTTGGGACCGAATGTATATGAAATGCATCAATTGAAAATCTGCTGAAAGGAAGAAGATTCATATTTCAATCCAGGTAATGATGAAACAGAAATTTTAAAATGTCCTCAGAAGTTAGAAGCACTCGTACAATTTACATTTCGAGTAAAATCGAACAGTACTTACATAATACATCAAGTGCTTAGTATTTATTATAGGAAAATTGTCTCAGAAGAGCTTGCAATTTTAATAACCAATTTCAATCAAGAAATTGTAATCAAGAAATTGTGTATTTTTGCTCCTATATTATTTCTGAGTGCAACCAGAACCAGTGATTTATGATGCCTCAAAAACGAAAGGCTTCCAGATCAATGGATAGTTTTGCTGTATCTTAATATCGTCTCTCATAGCAGCATATCTGTTTGGTTCCTTGTGTAATATATTCATGAAACTGTGAATGTGATATGGAAAAAAAGCCGATCTCACGAAGTATCAGAAGACCAGATGATACAAAGAAAAAAAGGATCTCTTAAATCGAGTTGTAACCGCATTAACTCAAGAGATTGGTAATCTTGAATAGGTCCAACCAAATATTAGTTTGATTTTTCGACAAAATCCTCTTGACTACTTAGGATCGAAAAGTTTTGCGTCAAATGTATACTTTCTCATTGAAAAATGTGGTTTGTTTGAGGCAAGAATATTTCAATGTTGTTATGAAACAATTTTCTTGGATGAAGCTGATTTCTCAGCACATCTTAACAATTATCCTCTTGATTCAAGAGGAATCACTTTTGATCCATTCTTATCGACCTTTGAAAGATTGCAACTCTGCATGCCGATAATTGAAAATGAAAAATACTGTAGTTTTTTCGCAAACTGGGGATGCAGTATTAATATAGCAATTAATTATCACTTCAAGCACATTAACATTACCTGACAATACAAAACAAAGCATTCTTAACACCCAACAGTGCCAGTGATACAACGCCATGTCCACATGTTTTTGCTTCCAGAACACCTTTTACGTCCATGTTGAGTACTCGAGTTATAAAGAATTCGTGAGCCTGCACTCTGTACTATAGGAACACAAGTACCATCAAAGAAAACTTCAAAGTAACCTGTCACAATGTATCTCTTGATATAGTCATATTGGCGGCCAACGGCGTTATTGTTGGCATTGTTTAGCTGGTTCTGCGGACAGTGCGCGGACTGCGCATCTTCGCCTCGGGCGATAATTATCAATTATGCTTATTGGTTTAGCTGGTCACGTGGTACATGCTTCCGTCATCATAATAAATTTTCATAAGAATAGATATTCTTGAGCTGAGAAAAATAATCTTGACTCACAATGTTTTTCAAGGTGAAGAGTTCGGATGATTCAGTTCAACCAAATTCATTTCAAGAAAATTAATGTAAACAGGCAAACAACGTGATTCGTTGAAAAAATGAACTTTCTGGTAAATCTGAGATTATTATTCTTATCGGAAGTGGGTAGTAATACGAGTATAGATCCTGAGACCTTCACTTGAAGCGTTGCATGTTCCAATGGTATCAGGAGGTAAGAAACACTTGCACACTGTATTCAAATGGTGAATCGGTGCATAGAATACGAGAAGATATAATTCAATGTTTTGCGTAGTATTTGCCATTAAAGTATTTATTTTCTGCTCTTATTTTACCTTCTTGAACATCATAGATTTGTTGTTGAAATGTTGACGTTCTAGATTCAATATCTTATTTGATTTTTGTGTTACTTATTATTGCAATTTGTGACTTTCCCTTTGTTTTATATCGCTTTGTCGAGCATATCTATATCTTATTAGGTAGAAACCTTATTTCTGGAGTGTTCATTTCTTTCGCCGCATTGGGTCGCTAGTTCCAAGTATTTCTTCAAACGTGGCTAAGTGCAATGAAATATGCGATAAGGGGATTGAATTGAGACAGGCAACGAGTGGAGATCTCAGGATCTCTACTCATTTGACTACCCTGCACTGATATGATGGCCATTGAGCCCGAAACTGGTCTGAAGATTGATGTCAGGCGTTCCTGTCTCAGTGTTATCATTGCCGCGAGTTAGTGTTACGAGAAAAAAAACACTTGTATTCATATAGTGAATCGGTGTATAGACTACGATTAGATATAATTCCAAACATCTCAGATGTCTTATATTGGTGAATTGTGATATCTCATTTTATTTTTGCGTTACTCATTGCAATGCGTGGAGATGGATAATAACAGGTAATATCTGTACAAATTTAAATATAACATATTATATATACCTAATATTGTCTTGTCAATTATCGAAAAATTTATATTTGAAAATCTTGTTTACTTATTATATTATTTGATGGATTTGTATGTGAATGATCTCTGGAACACACTGATTAGATATGAAAGAATATAATATGACGTTCATAAAACTGTTTTCCCCCGAATACCTAAAAACTGTTTCGGTTGGAAAATTATTGATTCTTTTAAAAAAATCAAATCTTATCAATGCATCACCAAGATTCTTATGCTCAAGCTCGGATTAAAGGCACTCTTTATTTTTCAGATAGGTAGCTTTTTTATAACACTTATGAAACTCAGAATTCAGAAAAAAATTTATGTAGACTTGTTCGTCAAGAATCCATATAAGGACTGCTCCTGATATGAAATGTACCTATCGTCGGAATTCGAGAAACACTGTAAATAGAGATACGTAAAAATCTCAGTATACTACTACTGTACTGGGTGACTTGGATAATTTTATGGTAGTCTTGTTCGATTTCATTTCAATACGTATATACTTGATAGCTTGATCATCTTGTGTACTGGGTGACTGAAAAATAACGCTCATGATTTTCTCTGTTATGATTGTTACATAAAAATGGTATACTTTGTATTTTATTTCATTTTCTAGAACCACTAACTGAATACTTCTACTTCTAAATAGAATTTGCTGTACCGATATGTTTCAGTTTGAGTTATCTTGATGTTTATGAATGAAAATATTGTTTTTTTTTTCTGCAAAAACTGCGAGTTCTTCAGAATTGGTCATGATTGCCTTCTTTGTATCAACTGACAAGTTGATGATATTTTCAGAGTAAGTCATGTATGTTGTGTTCGATAGGAAGTATCTTGTGTTGTTAGTAATATTTAGGATTTGATATTGGTTATTCTTTTGTGCACCAATATATTCAGGGTTTCCCATAATACATATTTAAGGCAAATCAAGAGAATAAACCAGAAATAGTCTCATTTTGTGACAATTAATAACTTCATTTCCTATTTATTAACTTTTTTCAAAATCGCCCTCCTATAACGATTTGATCATGGTTTCTTGCAATGTGTTTTCGTCAGATCGTGTTCTACAGCATACCTATCAGAGTTTCATTGAATTCCGCAATCAACCAAGGTCCTATATATTATGTGCGGGGTCCTTTCCAATTATGATTAGACGAATGGTACTAAACTTTTGGGTTCCTTGGTGCAGAAGCAATTGTACTCATCGACATTTGTCGTGATTCATCAATAATTTCCCATATGATGAGTATCTTCTGCAGACCACTGCATATTCCAAACTGTTTAATATACTTTCACCATGTAAAACTCGAATTTTTGCACCTACAATGACAATGAGTTATCGTTTTCATTTGTTCCCGAAGGTTCCTTCTATAAATTGTCAGTGTCTAGTGAAAGAATCGGTATCCGCAATAGTTCTCAGAAAGAGCGAGGATCCCTGCCAGCAAGAACTATATCTTTTCACGAATATTCTACCACTTCATGGTTTTTGTTTCTCTCAATTACCGCACATAAAAAAATCCGCAGGGCACAGACGATAGGTACCCACTCTCCGTCAATTATATTGGATCACTTTTGGTTGTTATATTATTACTGAGGTGTTTATATTCTGTTGACAAATGACTAGGGATGCTATTGTGAGCGTTCTGTCACATACACAAGGAGAAATGCAACTTTGATTTGACATGCATACTCTTGTGAAGCGATCTGGTACATTTGTAAGAAAGTAGTTGACAGAAAATTCATCTCACATGTTTCATCTTATTCCTTGTGACTCATTTACCTTGTATTTTACACGATATCATAATATACAGGTTTATTCGTTATACCGTGAGATTCATGGATAAGAATGAATTGGGGCAAACTTGCTCAATTTTATGCTCTTTATTATAGTTGAAGAAAATGCACGATAGCTTTTTCAGTTATCGAAATAGGTATTTGAGATAATACTTGTACTTTTCGTGAACATCAACACTTTCTTCTCCCAATACGGAGATGTATGTCATTCCTCATTTTCTACTGCAGATACTGCCCTAAAATAGATTGACACTCATTCAGTTTCTCAACTCCAACTTTTTCAGGTTCCGAAGCCATTATTATGTGTAATAATTATCGACTTCGACATCAAGCAGTTGATGAACAAAGAATGCCAGTAACAGATGAAGATGCTCGAAGATATCACATTCCCATCTAAAACGTGAATTAATGTGCCTATCAATAAAATGCACTGAGCTCCAGATATCGCGCATTCTGAACGATTTATTCAAGCGAATGCGCCTTCTGATTTTTTCGGGTATGTTCACCTAGTCTCATCAATGTTTCCGAGGTCGAGATCTGGAGATCTTACATTTCTATAAAGCAGCTTCGTAAAATATTCTAGTGAAATACCACTCTGATCTGAATATTTTCTCATGATTCTGTCTCTCATTATTAACAAAAAATCGACAGAATCATCTCTAATATTCAGAATTCTATAGTACTTATTCAACTATCACTCACGAAATTGTGCATTTAAATTCATTAAATACAAAGTGTTCCAAAAATTCAATAAATTCTTTCCACATGAAAAATTGAAGAGGCGTTTGCCTCACCGCTTGAATGCAGTATGTGGTAATATTCAATAAAGGGATATACTTTCCGATTCAAATATAATCTTCAGCTCAAAAGTGATGTTCGTTCGAGCGCTGATTTTGAAAACAAGAAGGCAATTATCCTACAGGGTGATTCATAATATCTGCGCAGGATTTCAGGATATGATAGCTCGCGTCCAAATATATGGAAAAGAAGTTTTCATTAACTCACCCTTCAAAATGCACCATTTTCGAGAAACAGGGTGTTGAAATTAAAAAAAATCGTTTTTGCGAATATCTCTGAAACCGTTTATAGCACAGAAAACAGCTTTTGCATGTGAGCATTTTCTACCCATGATAGGCTACGTTTTGTGAAGAATTTTTTTTTTCAAGTCATAATTGGTGAAAATTTTGTAGGGGTAGTAGGTGTTTTCCTCCTCAACTTCTACGTCAATGGAAATCGAGCTCATTTGAACGGCCAATGCTTTCTACACAAAAAAGGTCCTCCTGGTCATAAGGTCTAAAACTGACCGTTTTCTATAAAAATCAACTTGATTGCTATGTGCATTGGACATCGGACGTTTCTAACAATTAATTCAACTGAGTATGATCGAATTTTGTTATTGTTAATAATAACAATAAAAATTAGTGTACTTCGGGTCACCCAATAGGCCATCGACCAAGGTCCTTCAGCCTGTTACAATATATTATATGGTGGTATGTATAATTATCAGATAAAAAAATATTAAAAATATACGAGAAGGAAAAAAAAAATGGTATGTAGTCTTCTTGATCCTAAGTTATTGAAATTTTGGATGTGCTCCCATATGGTATTGAGTGAGAATTTTCTTTGCGGTCTTTTTTCTTGATTCCTGTTCATGCAGAACTGGCTTAAAATCTCTAGGTTGTGTTCTTTATGTGCAAACTTTTACAGTAGGTTGAATGTTAAACTCTGAAAGTGTTTGCTCCTACTGTTACATTTCCTTTTTATGTTATTTGCTTGTTGTTTAAAGTTCAATTTGTGGTATATGTCTACCCCCATATAGATCACGCAGTGAATGTCTTTGCCGTCTATATTTACTTTAGGTGAGTTTGGTGAGATATTGTGGTTAAATATCATATATTGTGACTTGTCTGGATTAACTTTCAGCCTCCATTTGTTGAACCAGATCAGGGTCTTGTCTAAAAATACTTGTAGATTTTCAACGGTTTTCGAGAGGGTTCTGTTGTGACTAGTCAAAGCCGTGTCATCAGCATATTTTCTCCATGTTCTATTGATCCTCTCGATTGTCCTCTATTTCCATTGATATTATTTTTTCTTCAATTTTGCAATTATGAAGTTAACATTTGGTTTTGTTACTTGTTCTCACGTTTAAATAAAAGTTGTTTGATTAGTAAGAAAATTAGTGATTCAAATGACTGTACTTTTTTCAGTGGCGTAGAATTTTAGGAAGAAAACACCTACTACCCCTTCAAAATCTCAACCAGTTATGACTTGAAGAAAAAAAATTACTCAAAAAACATAGCCTATCATGAGTAGAAAATGCTCTGCGATAAACGGTTCCAGAGATATTCACAAAACACTTTTTTTTTCAATTTCAACACCCTGTATCTCGAAAAGGGTGCATTTGAGATGGTAAGTTTATAGAACTTTTCTTCATATTTCTGGACGAGCTATCAGTCCATATTTCGATTATTTCGATCTGGTTTCTTTCATGTGGAAACATGAAGGTTCGATCGGGAGAAGATACCATCGAAAATTGATTATTCCATGTAGAATTATCCATTTAATCGCTTTCAAATTGGCTAAAAATTGGCTGATGATCAGGTGTTTTGTTATAAATCTTCTTTATAAAAATTTTCGAAAATGAGATGGTATTCTTTCTAGCTTGATCTTTCATCTGCATGATGAAGTAAAAAAAATGTAAATATTGATTGATTTTCAAATGAGATGTCTAGAGCGAGAGTTCTGTATTCGGAATGATGATATGCAGCTATTTTTCACTCTGAAAATCATTTTCAAATCCCCCGTTTATTTTGATCTGTGAGTAATCGCTTGAAATATTTCATTTTGGCTCTTCAGCAGATGATGATCAAAATCATACGATCTTGATTTTCGAAATGAGCAAACTTTTTCATGCAATGTCGATTATCCATAAATATTTCACTGAATCGTCATCAATAGACGATAAATTGATCTCGACTTTTGAAACGATATTTCACATTCCAAGTCTAAACTTTTCCATCAAGTATCGAATTTCGAGGATCCCAGTAAACACAAATCTGTCTGAAACATAATATTGGGGGAACAACTATGCCTTAAATGACACATGAAAAGTTACATAACAGACACCAGTAGAAACTGCTATTGATACTTAAATTTGTTGAATCAAAAATATGTACATGAGCATTTTGAGATACATCAATATTATGTAAGAGGTACGATACGCGTACAGCACTTTGAAACATTTATTTATCGTATTCTGAGCCATTCTTGTTCGTATTCGTTATGTGTATATCTCATAAATGAAAAACAATTCTTGATCACATCATAATTGCCTATTAGAAACATCTTTGGAGATCAATGTGTTGACATAATTGTAAAGAAAGTTTAAACAGTTTCGATCATTTGTATGTGGCTATAGGTTTGTAGGTGTCAAAGACATATCTTTCCTATCAGATATCATCAAAACATACATAACCTCATTTTCATTCCAATTATCAGTGGACGTTCATCAATTTTGTCAATTTTGAGTCCGAATAACCAAGACCTCGTCTGGACGTTTTGTGGACGTTCAAACAGTGAAATATCGTCAAAATTAGCTGGTGGTATCGCATTTCTCTACACTGAAAAGTTGCCAACTTTATCAAGATAGCGATATAATTAGGTACAAAAAAAAGCATCCAGAAATATGTCGAATTAATACTCAAAAAAGAAGATTACACTCTTTAAAATCCAATTGGAAACCAAGTACTCGCCTAGAAATGGTTTGGATTGCAGCATAGGTTGTTGGTTTCGCTTTTATCTACCCTGCATGAATTTTACTCATGGCGAGTACCCAACTCATAATCCGCGATTAACAAATAGATAATACATCAGACAAAAATCTTTCATAACATTATGAAAAGTGGAAACTATATGTTCAATTGAGATATGAAAATCGTAATTATCGAATAATATAATCAATTGAAAGTTATCATTGTTCAAATATCATTGATTAATGAAGAAGAAGGTTCAATCACAGAAGTCAAGCAACGCGGTTATGGTTTGGATGGGTGACCGCCACGCGACTGCTTGATACGTACTTTTTTTATTTCACACAATTACAAATCATGTATCCGACACATATCTCTTTATAATCGATCATGTATCATACATGTATCAATAATGTGGCAAAATACATGTCTGATACCACTCTGTTCATGTGTCATCAATGTTTCGCTAATAGATTCATGATATTGCAAGATATGTGTCCAACACATAAATTCAACATCAAAAGAGTAAGACATTCCAAGGTACCCTCAAGTTCCATGAACTTTGCATAGCATGTATCAGAGATCTCCTATGTTACACAAATTACATAATGTTTATTACATGTCTGTGTTTACTGGGAAGAGCTTGGTTCGAATTAGTGAACAAAAGTCAAAATCATTAAGCAAATTCCATTTGGATAAATATATGATACTGATTGACAGTGATGGCTCGTTGCTAGGGTTGATTTGTTTTTCAAGCATTTCTTGCATTTATTATTCAAATGAATCTAAAATAATTTGAAAACATCAATGTAACACTTTCGGAAGAAAGGAAAGTGACAAGATATCATCGCTTCAACACCTTTCCTATAAAGTGCATCAGGAATGTTTGGACCAAAAAATCAATCATAAATGAATAAGTTACGGAGGTGGGTTGAAAATGTACGAGATTGAAAACAACCCCATGTCTTTCAAACGGTTCAATATGTTGATGTGCGGCATTTGCTTTCACACAAAAATCGAGCTCGTAACATGCAGGTTCATTTGTTCAATCTCATTCGGAAATTGGTGTTTCCTATCATTTAGAAAATATTGTTCATTTCTATCGAAATGGGAAAAATACCCACTACGTTATTTGAGAAGAATTACAATAATAGATAACTGTGTGTGGTAGTCACTACTTCCTGGAAATCTTCACAATTTAGTACTTATTTATTATTTTCTATCATTTGATATAACCGTTCAGCAAGTTCATTCACATTTATGGACTCGTTTATGATATACACATATATAATCTCTACAAGGCATATACCCCCTTTCGTGGATTGTTTTCTCACCAGTCTGTTATATTCTACATGAAATAAACAAGGGAATGGATTCTCGAATCATTATCAATATTTTCGAAATTGATACCAATATGAACTGAACATTTCAAAAACTTTTTCAGGGAATGAGTTATCACTAAGAAAATATTCAGTTTATTTTATGACCCGCATGATAGTCAGAAACATTTCAGAATTCCAAACGAGTATACTGAATCGATTATCTGAAAACATTTCAGAAATTTTATTTTCAATCCGTTTCAGAAAACAGAGCCTATTGTCTATTTTCAATCAAGATCCTTTATGAGATCTGGAATATTTTGAGGTACAATAGAATTGGAGTCAATTACATATTACTATCAGATAGGTAATTAGTGATTAGAGAACAATTGAATACAATTTCTAAATTTTATCCAGGGATGTCCTTTCAATGTGTTCTGTCATATCATTCAGAATAATAAATGATTGACATATAGGTTCACGTATATTTTGAACCTTCCCTATACATTTTATCTATTGTGCAATTTTTCATTTCAAAAAATGAACTTGTGTATTTTCTCTCGTAGATTTCATATACGTAAACGAAAAAACAGTTGAAGATTTTAAAAGAACGATATGGGCACCAATTGTATATTTTTCAATTGAACACCTTATATATTTTGTTACTATCAGATAGAGTATATATTTTCAAATTTGTTCAGTGTTTTTCTGTTAAGATATATAAAATCTACTGAAAAAATAACATGAGCTCATTTTTTGAAAGAAAAAATTGAACTATAGATAAGGGGGGTTCAAATTATACCTATATACATCAACTCGAAAATTCAGATAAAATTCTTGCTACAATAATACAATAATAAAATATTGCTGTAGATCATGAGGAATGTGTTTTTATGAAAATGAATAACAATTTGTTAAAATCTGGAAGTCAATTGCTCATTTTTCCACTAAACACTCATACTTGTAGTACCTATCCCACGAATGATTTGTTGATAAACATTTACGATGAGCTTTTTTAGCGATTGTCGATGCTTTCAGAAAAAAATACTATCCGGTATAGGGAGCGCATTTTATGAAAATGTATACAATCACCCTCACCATTAGTCTCTTTGACGTAGCATTTGCTGCACCAACACAAAGAACACATTTTGTAGGCGGCGTCCAGCGATTCACTGCAAAGTCTGACGGCTAAATTGGTGAGAACTCGGAAAAACACTTTGGAATACCAACACATTTGCTCAAATTCGTTCATTATCCATAGTCGCTTTGTCGAGAGCCGTTGTTTATCACGTGCAGTCGCTGGGAAAATAGTAAACATAACGCTCAGTTGGACTAGTGACATATGGGCGGATGGATCGTATTTTAATTGCTTTATTTTCAGTCGAATAGACCGGAGTATTCCGAAGTGTTTCCCAAGCATAAAGAAGGAATACGATTTAGGCATATGAGAACATATGGAATTATAATTTTTTTAGATATGAACGCTACCAGATTCTTCAGGTCAGGGGTGAGAATATAGCAAGTTCTCAGGAAGACACGAAAAATCTGTAAAAATTCATCCGACTCACTTTTTTCTGGGATTTCGATTTAACTATGTTAGACAACCACATCGTAGTGTTTGAGAATGACCGTGAGACGCCTCGGATAATCAGGTTAATTATTTGAAAATAATGATTTCGTTCTTATACAATTAATTTTTGTTCATATTCTCAAATATTTTTCTCTTTACGTTCACGTAACCTTTGAACCTGCCCTTAACTTTTTTATCTTATGTACTATTTTTATTTTCAAAAAATGATCCTATGTAATTTTTGATGTAGTGAACAGAAAAACAATTGAAGATCTGAAAAAAAAGTTATGAGCAGCAAATATATTTTTTTAAATGGAACACCCTATATATTTTTACACTTTCTGTACATTTATCATGTTATCTCTAATAGATTTCAAGATATTTGACGTTGAAATTTCAGATAATTAGGGCTAAGATGGTCAGGGTAGCTATGGAAATAATTGAAAAGTGTGAAAAGTGAAATATATGTTGTCAAATTGATGAATGCTATAATATGTCATAGATTTCGAGATATTTAACGTTTAAATTCGGATACTCTCGGATAAGAAATAATAAAAACATATTTGTTATCAACGATTTCCAAATAATCGAAAAAACCCAACTCTCTTGAGGCATGCGCTATAAACACCATATTTTCTTTGTGCGGCTTTGGCATTTTTATTATTTTCCAAATATACTGATGGTATATCACTTTTTTCCGTGTCTCTAAAACCCATTATAACGAATAACTTCACAAATGACTGACATATAATTCATTCATTAATTTGACACCATATAACTCAATTATTTCCATAGCTACCCTGACCATCTTCGTCCTGATTATCTGAAAAAATCCGTTTTTAATCTGAATTTCAACGTCAAATATCTCGAAATCTATTAGAGATAACATGATACATGTATATATATTATAAATCATAAAAATATACTCTATTCAAAAATGGCAAAATATATAGGGTGTTTCAATTGAAATAATATATTTGGTGCCCACAACTCTTTTTTCAGATCTCCAATTGTTTTTCTGTTCATATACAGGGTGCCCGTTTTTCGAGCTTAACCATGGGGATATCAGTTATTATAAGAGATACGAGGTCGGTTAAATCAGAGAAAAGTTGAGCCTTTTTATGCTGAACAATTGTGTTAGAGAAAATTTCATGTATCATTTTTCGTTTTATAATAAATTACAAAAAACTGAAATTTTTAATATTTAATTTTTAATTTTTTCAAGCGAAAACCATAAGAACTGGACGTTTCTTACTAGGACTAGGACACTTTCTCACAATGAATCTAAATCTGTCATCCTATTCTCAAAGGTGTTCTTGATGTCAGAGATACAACAGTCGACTTCGGATTTTCTTATGGGCGCCATATTGGATTTTTGCATTTTTGAAAAGTCGGTCACTTTCTGAATACAATGAAGTGACACACGATATGTTTGAATCTTACATGGTAATAAAATTTGGGATAAAACCGTTTATACGAAGAGTGCTTTGAAAATAACGCCAGCAATTTTGTTCAACAAAAACTAAATTTTGATACTTCAAATGAGGATAAGGAACGTTCATATTTCTGACAAGCATACCTTATTAAAAACGAAGGTTTAAAGTTAGGAACGAACTTGACAAGAAAGCTAGAAGTTTTTTCTCCGCAAAACGAAACAAAATTATTAAATAGGTACGCTCAGAAAGTATTTATACTGCAAAAAAGGGTAATTAGAGTCATGGCGGGAGTACATCATCGCGACCACTGTCGCCCCCTTTTTGTTAAACTTCAAATTATGCCACTTCCTACTTCATTTATATTTACATCTCTACTTGAAATTCATAAAAACAAAAGTTCATATACTGTCCAATCAGAAATGCACCCTTACTCCACCCGCAATGGTAACTCTATTACAATACCTAGGTTCAGGCTGCAGGTGTCACAGAATAATTCTCTGAATCTGCACCTGTATAATAAATTGCCATTGAAAATAAAGTGCCTCTATCTATACCAATTTAAAAATAGAATCAGGGCCTTTTTACTAACGAAATGTTTGTATACAATCAAGGAGTACCTTGATATGAGCTTGACTGAACTCGAACTCTTGTGATGGACGCTCCCCAAGTCATTCCTTCATTTTACTCATAGCTGATAGTTTTACTTTATTCATATCTATATGTATACACTTATATGTTATTTGTACATTGTACTTTTTGACTACCCACTAATTCCATGTTTATTAGTTTGGAAATAAATATCTATATATCTATGAAATATGCTCGACTACTCCACCATTCTCTTATAGACACAATTTCACTCGTTGTTCTTCCCAGCTCAGCAATATCATCGATAGGTACAATTTTAAGAAATCTTTCTTCATTTTCGATAAACAATAATCCAGTATTCTTTTTTTAAGATCTGATTCTTAGAATTGTAGGTATCCATCGATTGAGCTATTCAGAACTTGGGGAGACGAATAAAATTGTGTTTAGAAATGAATGGTGGAATATTCGAGCATCTTTTATGACTCATGTTTTGCGAAGAAAAAACTATCATAACTTCACATGTCGTTCCTTATTCGAAATAACCCTGCTTTTTATGTAAGACAGTTTTTAAGTCAAATCGAACTATCAGAATTTAGTTTGTTAAACTGAATTTTCCACATTTTTTCTAGTTAAGGCTGGGAAAGGCCAGACACTTTGTCCAAATCCGGGACAGGGGGGGTTTGGAGGAAACAGCAGTGGGCGGTTACCAAATCGTCATAAATCAACGGTTATCCTTGTTCAACGAACGATCTTCTCATCTAGTACGGGTGATATCGCGACTGACGTTTTTATTCGCATTGCTCGATAATCTAATATGCCAGTAATACTGGGATGCTGTCTCTCAGTTTTCGAGAAAACAAAACTGGCGTAGATTCAAATCAGACTTGCTGCGGATCTTCAACTTGATGATTGTGTATACCAAATCACTTTTTACGACATTTTCTCTATGCCAAGAACTTTTTTATTCTGAAAAAACACAAAAAGTACGATTTTTCTGTAGAACACGTTTTTTATCGTTCATACCGTTATATTTCTGGAAATAATTGAGCGATCGGACTGATTTTTTTTATACATACATGATAGCGCTTCTTGCCATATACAATATTGGTGAAAAATTCATGTTCATCAATTTCTAGAACTGTAGCAAATTTCAACTTGTTATTTTCGGAATGACAATTTTCAGTAATCGAGAAAAAATTTTATTTATGAAAATTTTTGTATACATGCTGCGAACAAAATTGAGCCAATAGATGAAATAAGTTTCCAGAATGAAAATTTTTCATGTAGCAGATATCTACATGTACTTATTTAATGAGACAATACTACATTATCGCGCGCTCGGCGCTCGGCTCTCTCCTCACACAGTCAGCCAACTGGTCTTTGTGTTCATAATGTGTAGTCGAGCTTTCATCAGTATATCAAATGAGAGGAAAATATACATTATTGGTATGAATAAAGTATCTACCTATTTAATGAGTTGGTATTAAATAACTCCATTAATTTTTTTATGTTGACAAAATAATAGTTGAACACATTGCTGCCTCATGATGGCATATTATGCCTTCTTCCAGTCCAATTCTGGCATCGTATAGGTTAGATAATTCTCCTTCGGTTAGGTATGCCATCATGTGAAATCTGTATAACTTCATAAAACATTGTGTATACTAAACGTTTGTGGTATACTTATCCGATTTATCATGAGAGTTTCATGGTATAATATAATGGAAATTGCATTGTAATTAAAAAATCAGACAAATGTTAATTGAAAAGAAAAAAACACGTAAGTTGCGATATAAAAATTTAAAGAATCAAGCATTGTCTTATATCACTCACTGAATATCGAATTTTTTCGTAAAACTGACAGATGCCACTCGGTAAACATTCAGAGGACAACTATTATGCTTCCGTGGAACAAACAAATCTCTCGGAAATATTCGACGAAAGTATAAAAATGGCGTCTATACCTATTTGGAACTATGTCTAGTTGGGCAGTATCCCCTACCATCATTTTTTCAAAAAGTTCAAAAGGAGGTACCCATTAAAAATGAACTTATGAATTTCGTGATTTTATTTTCAATTTCTGAAAATTGAGATTCTGAAAATATTTTCCTGACTTCTTTAGGTTGGATTTCAAAAATGACATTGTTTAGATTTCGGGAATTCAATAATATTCCATTACTGGTATTACCGAAGTTTACACGAAACGGAAATTATTATGGTTGAAACGAGCAATTTGGAAAATCCATGTTAACGAGTTTTCAAAAAATACACGTTCAATGTATTACTGACACCCCTTCAATTGTTTATATTTTCAAACCATTTGTCGTCATTTAAATGCTACAAAGGATATTCAACAATTTATTTTTAATAAGCATTTTGCATGTTTGAAAAAAACCTGTGACTCCACACAGTCCCAAACAATGAGTGAGAGTAGATGCGATACATTCGCCTGCATGTGTGCGGAACGAGGATCGAACACTTTATCTGATAATCGACGGTATATTCACCAGTAGGTAGGTACCTATGATGAATATTTGTATTCTATAAACATTATGAAAAACCAGGGTTGCGACGTTTTGAATCGAATAATGAAAATATAAGTAATTGATTTGTGCATTATTTCCATATTTGAAAAATTATGAAAAATCAAAATGAATAGAAAAAATCAATCTTTAAATCGAAAAAATCTTATTTTGTTGATTTGAAAAAAATCATGATGCTTCGCAACTCTCACAAAATTTGGATAATTCTGTATCTATTTATATGAACAGCTTTTCAAGAGTCATATAAATTACGAGGTATAACATTAAAATAGCCATACGGAGTGATTGGGAGATTGAGAGCTACTTTCAATAACGTTGATAAGTTATATTCTCGGTTATTATCAAAGACATTCAAATACAGGTTATTATGAATATTATTTATTTACGAATAATAATGAATAATGACTATATTTTCCTGAAGCCTTCATTCTTCTACTTTTTATTTCTTTGATTTTTGAGGACTGCTTTCACTACATATTTTGTATTTTGGATATTCATCTCCCGTTGGTCCCAATATATGTACCATTTTCAGAATCATATACATTCCACATGAGAATACAATATCATTTTCTTCTCCATTTGGATTTTTAGATCTCATTACACCTTTGAATATCAAAATTTCAAGCTTTTCCTATGCAAATCCGCAAATTCATCATTAGTTGCACCAATAATTTCATAATACTTATTATGGTTCCAATCTATGATATTGTGTTGACTGACTCGTTTTTTCATCTTCATATTTTGGAGTATCACCAGAGGGCGCAAATATCATCGGACAATTCGCGCTCTGGACTTCTTGTGAAAACACCAGTCCATATTTCGATGTGATTTTTTTTCTGTAGTAAGATGAGGATTCATACTAGGTCCGATACTATTTGAAAAGTGTTTTTTTTTATTATTCGCCAAATTCGATATGTTCAGGAATATTTGTATACCTTTTGTATTTCATATTTTTGAAAATAAAATAGTATTTCCATTAGCTGGATCACTTATCTACTTGATGAAGTCAATAAGTCATGAAAATATTGATTACTTTACTTTATGACAAGTCTATAGAGAAATAGTGCTATTCGTTATTGCTCACTTCTTCAGCACCCTCTACTTCAAAATTTAGACCTTTAGGATATTACATACAGTATGGTGGAAATGTATGGAATAAATTCATTATCTCTAACGTTTATGAATTTTAAGGAAAATCCCGAGACAGGTCGATTTTTATTTTCAAATTGACATCTCTTGATATACATACGGAGTATGTGACGTCATCCGCGTAGTTGTGGTGACGTCATCGATTATTTTTTTAAATTAGAACATACCCCGTCCATTTTTTTTTCGGAAGGTATATTCATTATCTATCTGACGGTATACTAATATTAGGAAAATAAAGTAATACAGGGTGAGAAAAAATTATTTTATTTGATATTTACAACGGAAATCGTTACAATAAATAATCAAATTCGTGACGTTCTGCAAGAATACAATGTGATAGACAGAGAACAAATCATTCTCGAACTTTGCTATCGTTTCTGAATATATTTGTGAAATATTCACTCGTATTCGTTCTTTCAAATTATCTGATCTTTCCGGCTTCTTACATATACTTTTCTCTTCAAATAACCTCTGAGGAAAAAATCGAGAGGAGTTGAATCAGGAGATCTAGTTGGCCATTCGATTTACCCTCTCCGACCTATTTAGGTAACTGTGTACATTGATAGCATAATTATTAGCTTGTAAATATAAAATAATTTTTTCTCACCCTGTATCACTTTATTTTCCTAATATTAGTATATGGTCAGATAGACAATGAAAACACCTTCCAGAAAAAAAATTGAACAGGGTGTCTTCCTATTTAAAAAATAATCGATGACGTCACCACAACTACGCGGATGACGTCACAAACTCCGTATGTATATCAAGAGATGTCAATTTGAAAATGAAAATCGACCTGTCTCAGGATTTCCCTTAAAATTTATATGCGTTAGAGATAATGAATTTATTCCATACATTTCCACCATACTGTATATATTTTTTTGAATAGATTTAAGAATTCCTATATTAAAATGCCATTAGGTAGCATCCTGTATATATAGTGTCAATACCCGATTGCAAATTATCATTCAGTTATACAATGTTAAATACAACACGGTTTCATATTTATACTGTTCCCTCTCTACTTTTACGTATTGAGATCTGTTCAACATTCAAATCATTGCAATGATAAATCCTAAATCGATCCCCGGTAAATAGAAGCGACCTTTGTCGATAGGTTTCTATTCATTCATATTGTATACCTTCTGGGTGTATATATAAATATTCTTATTTGAATATCATACATACCTATTCCTCATTATGTATGAGAATTTTTTCATTGTGAACAATTCAGAATATTTTTATTTTCCACGCAATGTATAATTATTTTATACATATAATATACCATATTTACTAGCAAACCTAGCAAACTGATTCATATAAATTTCTATTTCCTATTCTAATTTCATAATATCACCCGTACTATCGATTGTATCGATTGTACCCATATGAAGTCTACAAAAAACTTACATAGGACCTTATAAAAATTGAACAATAGATAAAAGAATTGATGGAGGCTTCAAAATATACGTGAAAACATGTTTACATTATTTTCTCATGGTTACGTCAACATTTCTAATGAAGTGCATCCTGGTAAGAATCTCAGCTCCTGCGATAAAAATCCCATTTCATGGAATGTGGATCCATTGTTAACAGAAAAAGTAAGAAGAAACACACTGTCACTATAAGGCTGCACACGTTGTTATTTTAGGACATGTTGAACTAGATCCTACTCCAAGCGACCGAAAATAAGCAGCTACTTTACGAATTTCTCGCAGTAGTTTTTCTGATGTATAAGTACACATACACTGAGGGAATAGGTTTATACGAGCATGTTTCGTTAAATATTAACACCATTTTCTTATGGTTATTCAACGTAATTAATACAAGCACACCAATTGTAAATATGTCGGAAAACAAAAGATTTTTTACGAGCTGATTTCTTTAATATAAATGTATTCATTTATCATGAACTTCTTATATTTTGTCACAAACTCATATATTACTGCCAGAATATCAGAAACATTATTGTTAAATGTTCATTAGTTTATAGAAATATTCGAAACCCTGTAGTCGTTTTGAAAAAAATAAACCATTATTAATGAAAAACGAATGATTGCTTTATAGTCAATACATTGGACCCCCTCTCTAATATGGCGTGATCATGTGATGTTCATCACCATATTGACCTGTCCTTCAACGCATATGCGAAAGAGGTACGCGATACGCGATCATTTCTTGTTTATCACTTGAAAATAAGTTCTGCCAAGGAGTATTCTGCGTTTGTGTGAAGTTAGCCACGGAAATCCCAGCCACGGTTTCTGACGTGTAGGAAATCGAACGCGATATAGATTCTGAAACCGTGGCTGGCTATTTATGTTTCTCATTGTTTTGAGGTGAGGTGTTCGTTAAAAATTCCTTCACAGATATTTTCTAGGACACATAAGGAATCGAAAAAACCATATTCCCGAATTTGTACCACCGTAGGGGGGATTGGGGAAACTAAAATTTTCGATTTCTCGCTATATCTCCCAAGATATAGGATGTTCGTTAAAAATTCCTTCACATATATTTTCTAGGACACCTAAGGAATCGAAAAAACCATATTCCCGAATTTGTACCACCGTAGGGGGGATTGGGGAAACTAAAATTTTCGATTTCTCGCTATATCTCCCAAGATATAGGATGTTCGTTAAAAATTCCTTCACATATATCTTCTAGGACACCTAAAAAATCGAAAAAACCATATTCCTGAATTTGTACCACCGTAGGGGGGATAGGAAATCAAATACGATATAGATTCTGAAACCGTGGCTGGCTATTTATGTTTCTCATTGTTTTGAGGTGAGGTGTTCGTTAAAAATTCCTTCACATATATCTTCTAGGACACCTAAGGAATCGAAAAAACCATATTCCCGAATTTGTACCACCGTAGGGGGGATTGGGGAAACTAAAATTTTCGATTTCTCGCTATATCTCCCAAGATATAGGATGTTCGTTAAAAAATCCTTCACATATATCTTCTAGGACACCTAAAAAATCGAAAAAACCATATTCCCGAATTTGTACCACCGTAGGGGGGATAGGAAATCAAATACGATATAGATTCTGAAACCGTGGCTGGCTAATTATGTTTCTCATTGTTTTGAGGTGAGGTGTTCGTTAAAAATTCCTTCACAGATATTTTCTAGGACACCTAAGGAATCGAAAAAACCATATTCCCGAATTTGTACCACCGTAGGGGGGATTGGGGAAACTAAAATTTTCGATTTCTCGCTATATCTCCCAAGATATAGGATGTTCGTTAAAAATTCCTTCACATATATTTTCTAGGACACCTAAGGAATCGAAAAAACCATATTCCCGAATTTGTACCACCGTAGGGGGGATTGGGGAAACTAAAATTTTCGATTTCTCGCTATATCTCCCAAGATATAGGATGTTCGTTAAAAATTCCTTCACATATATTTTCTAGGACACCTAAGGAATCGAAAAAACCATATTCCCGAATTTGTACCACCGTAGGGGGGATTGGGGAAACTAAAATTTTCGATTTCTTGCTATATCTCCCAAGATATAGGATGTTCGTTAAAAATTCCTTCACATATATTTTCTAGGACACCTAAGGAATCGAAAAAACCATATTCTCGAATTTGTACCACCGTAGGGGGGATTGGGGAAACTAAAATTTTCGATTTCTTGCTATATCTCCCAAGATATAGGATGTTCGTTAAAAATTCCTTCACATATATTTTCTAGGACACCTAAGGAATCGAAAAAACCATATTTCCGAATTTGTACCACCGTAGGGGGGATTGGGGAAACTAAAATTTTCGATTTCTCGCTATATCTCCCAAGATATAGGATGTTCGTTAAAAATTCCTTCACATATATTTTCTAGGACACCTAAGGAATCGAAAAAACCATATTCTCGAATTTGTACCACCGTAGGGGGGATTGGGGAAACTAAAATTTTCGATTTCTTGCTATATCTCCCAAGATATAGGATGTTCGTTAAAAATTCCTTCACATTTATTTTCTAGGACACCTAAGGAATCGAAAAAACCATATTCTCGAATTTGTACCACCGTAGGGGGGATTGGGGAAACTAAAATTTTCGATTTCTTGCTATATCTCCCAAGATATAGGATGTTCGTTAAAAATTCCTTCACATATATCTTCTAGGACACCTAAGGAATCGAAAAAACCATATTCTCGAATTTGTACCACCGTAGGGGGGATTGGGGAAACTAAAATTTTCGATTTCTTGCTATATCTCCCAAGATATAGGATGTTCGTTAAAAATTCCTTCACATATATTTTCTAGGACACCGAAGGAATCGAAAAAACCATATTCCCGAATTTGTACCACCGTAGGGGGGATTGGGGAAACTAAAATTTTCGATTTCTCGCTATATCTCCCAAGATATAGGATGTTCGTTAAAAATTCCTTCACATATATTTTCTAGGACACCTAAGGAATCGAAAAAACCATATTCTCGAATTTGTACCACCGTAGGGGGGATTGGGGAAACTAAAATTTTCGATTTCTTGCTATATCTCCCAAGATATAGGATGTTCGTTAAAAATTCCTTCACATATATTTTCTAGGACACCTAAGGAATCGAAAAAACCATATTCTCGAATTTGTACCACCGTAGGGGGGATAGGGGGAACTAAAATTTTAAATTTCTCTTGTTTTTGTACCACCGTGGAAATAAGAGGAACTGGATGATATCATAGCAAATTTCCGCACCACCTAGGAGGTATTGCATCGGCGCGTTACTTTTTTTATAGTGGGTGTTTCGCCAAGAGCCCTATTTTCCCACATAAAGGCCTCCAACCTCCCCTCACAGCCTTACCCTAACCACACATCGTAAAGTTTCATTTATTCAGGTACATATTTAACGAATCAGTCTCAAACTTTCGGATTATAATTATATTACGAGTTATATTCTTATCACATGCATTCAACGCTCATACGAAAACCCTATCCAGTCAATGTTGCCTCAGCAATACAAACAAACTAAAATTCCTTCTCCATGTTGAAAAAATAAATATGTTCATTCAATAAAAAATAAAATCAATAAAAAAATAGCAAAAAAAAATAATGCATTCTCTTATTATATAAATGATTATAATTGACTTCCAGCAACAGAGATTGAGAAAAGGGATAACAATGATAGAAATAAATCTGATATATTAGCAGTTGGTACCGCTTTTGAACCGAAAAAAAATAATAAAATGAAATAATCATAAATATACATGTAAAGACCCATACCAACATACATACAACGATCAAACGTGCATTGGTTAAATAGTTATATCACCATCATGCTTAGATATGAAACAAATAATCACAAGATTCATTTATTTAAAATTTTCATTTATAAAATTATTTATTTAGCATTGACGTGGTATCGCAATATTATTATATCTATTAGTTTTTACTGCATAAGTCACAAATACCGTTTTTATATTCGAATGAACTTAACATTGTATCTTCCTTATCAATTGAAATACACCTCACGTGGTTTTTTCTTGAACAACTGTTACATTTAATTACACGATATTTATTATTATTACTGTCGTTTCCGCAAAATATGCATTTTTCCGTCATATTATCTGATGATTTAATAATTAGCTCTTTAAGGCTACGTCTATAATTCATAATATTTACTCCATTATTTAAAGATGCATTATTAACAATTTTATCGAAATAATATATTATATAAATTCCACAGTTAAATGAGTCATCCTGTCTATCGTGATGCATTACATCGATGGTCCAGTCACTGGTATCAATAACATTTCGATGGTTTCCATTATATTTCTCTGCAAATGTTATGAACTTGGATAAATACATTTTAGTTTCAGATGAAGTACTTCCAAAGGGATTCAAAAATATGAATTTCTTATTGATCAAATCTACTAAAATAAGGCAAAAATGATGAAGCTGGGGTATATCTTTGTTGTCGGAATAATTTTGAATTATAGGAAACACTAAAATATCTGATTGAATATTAAAGGATTCAATAGAAGGATGTGATTCGCCATCGGCATATAAAAAATTCTTGTTGCAATCATGCAGTCTATGAGTTGATAAACTTTCATCCCGTTTTTGATAATATTTAAACATATGTTCACTATGAAATTAGTTAACCACTGATTAGTCGACAAAATTTCGAAATCCTCTTGTGTAATTTCCGTGACACTACAAGGGAAAGAAGAAAAATATGCTATATGATATCTCCTACCGATATCTCTATAATAATAGGGGTCCGAAACTAATCCGTTCTGTAAAATTTCTAATTTGCTTTCTGTTTTCCATTTAATATATGTAGGATCACTTACAGCTCCAGCAAGGATTGGGAGCATAATAAAATTAAAAAAACGATCAATTTTAGGCAATATTTTTCTCCAACAAAGATTGTCCCTATATATACGTTCGATTTTCATACCGCAAAAAGTAAAAATAACTAAATCGCACCAATCTCTATCAGTGATTTCCAAAAGACCCTGTATTTGGTAATAATAATTATGTTTCTTAGACAGATTTCCTGAGGTTTTTTCACAAAATTTAATTAAACCCTGTTTCGCTGCAATATTGGGATTCGAATTTCGACAGGTATACGGACATTTAACCTCAATCAAACCGTCATCAGCAACTAGACCATCGGGTGATCCACCGATAAATTGGTGGACACGATGAACGAATAAGCCAGACGAAAGACAATGGGAATTAGTGAATTTTTCATACTCTGCAATAGCCCTACCTTCGAATTCAATTCCATGTTTAATGGCGTCAGATTTAATATTTAACGGTTTAAGTATTCTTTTAGATATATTTATTAACGATTTATCTGAATTGCTTTTATAGATTGATCCGAAATTAGATGCTGTAACCCGCATACGTCTTTCCTCAAACCATTTAGGTGTGTCTCTCTGACCTCTCGTCATAATCTCAATATCCGCCAATTCGGTTTTCGATTTCATGAAATTTCTATCAAAATAAGTCCTACACAGAAAGCTGACTTCCGAAGTAGATTCGTGAGGATGAGTAATTTCAGATGGAATTTGAATAACCTCATCATCATCTTTCTTATTCTGACATAATCGACATATAAACAAACCGCTAAGAGAATTTTCGATTTCTTTTTCGTCCAGACACACTTGATGGACCCAACCATCGCAACCATCGCACTGTACCCAGGACGCAGTGAAATCTAAAATTCCTTTATTGCAGTACACGCAAATATCTTTGTCGGCACCTCTATTGGGCAAATATTGAGATTTCAGAGCAAGCTTCAAAGACGTCCCCAGAAAATTGTTGTGAGGCTCTTTAACCTTTTTATCCCAAATTTCCTGGGATACAAGACCTTTGTCGATGTTGTGCTCAGGATGAACCTTACAGCATCTTTTTCTGGGAATATCAAAATTAAATTCTTTCAAAACAAAAAGAACATGTTTTCTCAATTTCCTGATGATGCGGGAACCTCGCTGGCGCATAATTTTCTTTGCCAAGATATTCTTAACAATTCCGAACCATCTCTCAACAGGAGCATTACTGAACCGTTCTTTATTCTTTGACAAAATACCACTCCATAAGGGAACAAAAGGAATATAATCTTTGACAAATTTTTGGAAAAACGTTACATTGCGATATTCATTTATTTCTCCTACATCTGAAATCAACTGACTATTTAAATTCAAACAAAATTGTTTGAAAAATTTACAAAACGAAGTGGATTCAAACGACCCGATAGAATTTATCTGAAACTGAATGTCGTAATCTATTTTCATCCGCTCCTCTACATTATCACAACATAAATTTAATAACGATAGAAATTCTCTTTCGAAAACTGTACTTTTCGTAGCGGAATTAGTAATTGTATAAAAACCTTTGAACCAATCGCAAAACTGACCCCAATCATTGATATTATACGCCGCGCCAAGAATTTCTTTTATGTGTCTTCTAACTCGAGGATCTTCATAAAAATTATCAACGTCAGACGCCATTAGCTTGAACATATGAAAGCAACATATATGTAATTGTATTTTATTTTGAGGAAATGGTGTATTATTGTGAACGCAATCGAAGGTCATATTGACGTACTCTTTGAATTCCATAGTATTGAATGATACTGATATGGCATTTAAAAACGCAAAACTGAAATCTGTGACAATTTTTTTACAAACTGGCCATTTCTTATGATGTCGTATACAAAACGATTTGAATTTGAGCAGCCACGATCCTATGCTCCCAGCATCATGTTCGTTTGAGATCATCTCCAATACTGCACACACTCTATCCGATTGAGGAATTTGTATAACCCCAGCGTAGTAGTAAACTTTAGTACCGATATTATATGGTCTTCGTATAATACTTCCCGTAGCATCTAAATGAAGCACACCATCCTTTAGTGAATGTAATAAATTAACTTGTTCTGAACTGTACATGTATACATGTAAAGGAATACCTGCGAATTGAATATAATTAGAGTGGTCTTTTTGCATCAATATTATATCCTGAATATCATCGATATGCCTATCATTTTTCGCGAATGCTTCAGAACGCATTTTTCTATAAACTGCATCCGATTTTACTGGGCCTAAGTTTAAATTGTTTATTGAATCATTATCTAAATTTAATATATCATTCTGACGTTGCTCTAGGGGTTGTGTATTTAGCATTTCTTTCTTCATAATCTTTCGACCAATACCTCTAACTTGGGTTGTTATTTTACTTATATGTCTGAAATCTATCGAAGAACTATAAACATCTACTTTATGTTCTGAACACTCTTTAGCGGAAACATGTTTGATGATTAAAATAAACTTTTTACATGTTGGGTGCACACAGTACGCGTATATTTTGATGGAGTCATTTTTTTTTAAATATCGATTATGTTTGAAATATAGATTGCACGTATTATTGACAGATTTAATTTTTTTATTCAGCAAGAGAGGGTATTTCTCTTTTATTAAAATTGTTTTATAGCATATAATGGAAAATTCATCACGGGTTAAAACAAATTCTCCCTCTTTGAAAATGCATTGTTTATAGGTTACAGGTTTTAAGTTACCCTCTTGAAAATTCTTAGTTCCCAACGGCAATCGTCCACGTACATCAGTTTGATTTTCGAAAATTCTTTTCAATTCTGGCGAAACCACATCGAAATCAGAACTGATCTCTTTTTCCTTCAATGAAGTTGATGGGGGAACGGAAGAAGGCGATGCCCTAAATTTTGGAGTCGAGTGTATTATATTTGAGTAGGATATATCTTGATTAATATTGAAAACTGAAGTATAAGAATTGAAAGATTTGTTTGATATAGATTCAAATGGTTTAACTGGTTTATCAATATCTGTTGAATTCGAAGTATTTGAATATTCAATTTCCCTGAGTGTTGGAGTCGGGTGTATTATGTTTGCGTAAGATATATCTTGATTATTATTAAAATCTGAACTACCAGAAGTGGAAGATTTCTCAGAGATAGATTTAAGTGTTTTAACAATTTTTGATTTATCTGTTGAATTTGAAGTATTTTGATTTTCAAGTGGAGGGCTAACACTTTCATTCTGTAAGGAACTCTTCAAATAGTGACAATGTCTTTTTATGAAATAAAATAGTTTTCTGCGATTTTTTTCGCTATTTTTAATGTTCATACCGTGGCATAATCTAGAATAAATTGATGAAACTGAAAAATATGATTCAATTAACAAGTCGTTTTTCACAATATTTTCCCTAGTCATAGCATTATTAATACGGGTCAAATACGATGTTTGTTCGTTCCTGTCGTTATTATCCTGATTCAGGAATTCAAGGACATTAGCTTGTTTGAATTTTAATAGATCCCGTATGTTACCCGTGTTTCTCCGGAGTACCATATAAATTGCACGTCGCGACTCTCGATCATTTTTATGAAAAATAAACATTGCCGATTCATGAATGATATTATCGTTCAATTTCAATTTATCAAAATTTTCAGGGGAAGTATCTGAGAAATTTGCATTCAAATATTCAGCTAACTTCCCAACAAAGAATTTTATTGGTTTTCCAACCATTTTTATTGTCTGAAATATATAAAGAACACCTACCTACTAATAAACTTCATATAACTCAACTGACTGTATGTACGTACACTATCGTATCTATGTGCTAACCTAATCTAACCAATAGCACGCCTGCTCACTCACCACATAACAAAACAACTCAGAACTCAACTCAAATGAAGAAGATTTGTGTTGCGATTGCATTTTGCATCTGACCACCTGCACCTCGTGATGAAATATAAATCGCGATAGAAGGGGGAAACAAGGACCGCACTCGAAATTATTGTTTCATTCGGTAATTCGCCAAATTTATTGGTTTTTACATTAGAGAATGTTAATTCCGAAAAAAAAGGTTAATTGAAAATGCATTTGTGTTGTTTGCAATAATTCACACGATTATAGGTACATCGGTTTCTGCGAAAACGAAACAAAATGTGAAAGAACGAAAGCACCAATTAAATTTGTTTCTTCAAATTTATTGGAAGAAATTATAAAATCCTTAAGTTTGAGTCGAATACGATATAGGGTAAGTTGATGTAAGAATTGACTAGACTTCGCCCATTTGCCCTCTGTCTAGGTACATTGTATTCCTTTTTTATTTGAGGATCAATAAATACACATTATTATTATATTCGTTCAAAAAGGTCATGATATTTGTTGAGATGAAATCCACATATATAAAATAACCTGAATAAAAAAATGATTGAGAATAAAAATTGTCAAAGTACTTGTGATACAAATCTCGAACGATTTCGGCAGCTATATCTACAGGAGAAATATGTTTTTATTTACAATCACAGATACTATCATTCAGATAGAAATGTCAGATTTTTAAATTTCTGTCACACAATGATAGATAATTCTCAACACGGTCCTGTTCAGTCCCATCCAAACGATTCCTTCTATATACATACCTATTTCCAAAAAATTGGCGCGTATCGAGACGTTTGTATTTGTGACAAAACAGGCGTTTCGCCTACTTCGGACTGCGTGGTGATTGGGGGTATTCAATTGATACAAGGTTATTCACGGAAAACTTTTCCTCTACGTATACAAGTATATATCTTGGGAGATATAGCGAGAAATCGAAAATTTTAGTTTCCCCAATCCCCCCTACGGTGGTACAAATTCGGGAATATGGTTTTTTCGATTCCTTAGGTGTCCTAGAAAATATCTGTGAAGGAATTTTTAACGAACACCTCACCTCAAAACAATGAGAAACATAAATAGCCAGCCACGGTTTCAAAATCTATATCGTATTTGATTTCCTATCCCCCCTACGGTGGTACAAATTCGGGAATATGGTTTTTCCGATTCCTCAGGTGTCCTAGAATATATATGTGAAGGAATTTTTAACGAACATCCTATATCTTGGGAGATATAGCGAGAAATCGAAAATTTTAGTTTCCCCAATCCCCCCTACGGTGGTACAAATTCGGGAATATGGTTTTTTCGATTCCTTAGGTGTCCTAGAAGATATATGTGAAGGAATTTTTAACGAACACCTCACCTCAAAACAATGAGAAACATAAATAGCCAGCCACGGTTTCAGAATCTATATCGTATTTGATTTCCTATCCCCCCTACGGTGGTACAAATTCAGGAATATGGTTTTTTCGATTTTTTAGGTGTCCTAGAAGATATATGTGAAGGAATTTTTAACGAACATCCTATATCTTGGGAGATATAGCAAGAAATCGAAAATTTTAGTTTCCCCAATCCCCCCTACGGTGGTACAAATTCAGGAATATGGTTTTTTCGATTCGTTAGGTGTCCTAGAAGATATATGTGAAGGAATTTTTAACGAACATACTATATCTTGGGAGATATAGCGAGAAATCGAAAATTTTAGTTTCCCCAATCCCCCCTACGGTGGTACAAATTCGGGAATATGGTTTTTTCGATTCCTTAGGTGTCCTAGAAGATATATGTGAAGGATTTTTTAACGAACATCCTATATCTTGGGAGATATAGCGAGAAATCGAAAATTTTAGTTTCCCCAATCCCCCCTACGGTGGTACAAATTCGGGAATATGGTTTTTTCGATTCCTTAGGTGTCCTAGAAAATATATGTGAAGGAATTTTTAACGAACATCCTATATCTTGGGAGATATAGCGAGAAATCGAAAATTTTAGTTTCCCCAATCCCCCCTACGGTGGTACAAATTCGGGAATATGGTTTTTTCGATTCCTTAGGTGTCCTAGAAAATATCTGTGAAGGAATTTTTAACGAACACCTCACCTCAAAACAATGAGAAACATAATTAGCCAGCCACGGTTTCAGAATCTATATCGTATTTGATTTCCTATCCCCCCTACGGTGGTACAAATTCGGGAATATGGTTTTTTCGATTTTTTAGGTGTCCTAGAAGATATATGTGAAGGAATTTTTAACGAACATCCTATATCTTGGGAGATATAGCGAGAAATCGAAAATTTTAGTTTCCCCAATCCCCCCTACGGTGGTACAAATTCGGGAATATGGTTTTTTCGATTCCTTAGGTGTCCTAGAAGATATATGTGAAGGAATTTATAACGAACATCCTATATCTTGGGAGATATAGCAAGAAATCGAAAATTTTAGTTTCCCCAATCCCCCCTACGGTGGTACAAATTCGGGAATATGGTTTTTTCGATTTTTTAGGTGTCCTAGAAGATATATGTGAAGGAATTTTTAACGAAAATCCTATATCTTGGGAGATATAGTGAGAAATCGAAAATTTTAGTTTCCCCAATCCCCCCTACGGTGGTACAAATTCGGGAATATGGTTTTTTCGATTCCTTAGGTGTCCTAGAAAATATCTGTGAAGGAATTTTTAACGAACACCTCACCTCAAAACAATGAGAAACATAAATAGCCAGCCACGGTTTCAAAATCTATATCGTATTTGATTTCCTATCCCCCCTACGGTGGTACAAATTCGGGAATATGGTTTTTTCGATTCCTTAGGTGTCCTAGAAAATATATGTGAAGGAATTTTTAACGAACATCCTATATCTTGGGAGATATAGCGAGAAATCGAAAATTTTAGTTTCCCCAATCCCCCCTACGGTGGTACAAATTCGGGAATATGGTTTTTTCGATTCCTTAGGTGTCCTAGAAAATATCTGTGAAGGAATTTTCAACGAACACCTCACCTCAAAACAATGAGAAACATAATTAGCCAGCCACGGTTTCAGAATCTATATCGTATTTGATTTCCTATCCCCCCTACGGTGGTACAAATTCGGGAATATGGTTTTTTCGATTTTTTAGGTGTCCTAGAAGATATATGTGAAGGAATTTTTAACGAACATCCTATATCTTGGGAGATATAGCGAGAAATCGAAAATTTTAGTTTCCCCAATCCCCCCTACGGTGGTACAAATTCGGGAATATGGTTTTTTCGATTCCTTAGGTGTCCTAGAAGATATATGTGAAGGAATTTTTAACGAACACCTCACCTCAAAACAATGAGAAACATAAATAGCCAGCCACGGTTTCAGAATCTATATCGTATTTGATTTCCTATCCCCCCTTCGGTGGTACAAATTCAGGAATATGGTTTTTTCGATTTTTTAGGTGTCCTAGAAGATATATGTGAAGGATTTTTTAACGAACATCCTATATCTTGGGAGATATAGCAAGAAATCGAATATTTTAGTTTCCCCAATCCCCCCTACGGTGGTACAAATTCGGGAATATGGTTTTTTCGATTCGTTAGGTGTCCTAGAAGATATATGTGAAGGAATTTTTAACGAACATACTATATCTTGGGAGATATAGCGAGAAATCGAAAATTTTAGTTTCCCCAATCCCCCCTACGGTGGTACAAATTCGGGAATATGGTTTTTTCGATTCCTTAGGTGTCCTAGAAGATATATGTGAAGGAATTTTTAACGAACATCCTATATCTTGGGAGATATAGCGAGAAATCGAAAATTTTAGTTTCCCCAATCCCCCCTACGGTGGTACAAATTCGGGAATATGGTTTTTTCGATTCCTTAGGTGTCCTAGAAAATATCTGTGAAGGAATTTTTAACGAACACCTCACCTCAAAACAATGAGAAACATAATTAGCCAGCCACGGTTTCAGAATCTATATCGTATTTGATTTCCTATCCCCCCTACGGTGGTACAAATTCGGGAATATGATTTTTTCGATTTTTTAGGTGTCCTAGAAGATATATGTGAAGGAATTTTTAACGAACATCCTATATCTTGGGAGATATAGCGAGAAATCGAAAATTTTAGTTTCCCCAATCCCCCCTACGGTGGTACAAATTCGGGAATATGGTTTTTTCGATTCCTTAGGTGTCCTAGAAGATATATGTGAAGGAATTTTTAACGAACACCTCACCTCAAAACAATGAGAAACATAAATAGCCAGCCACGGTTTCAGAATCTATATCGTATTTGATTTCCTATCCCCCCTACGGTGGTACAAATTCAGGAATATGGTTTTTTCGATTTTTTAGGTGTCCTAGAAGATATATGTGAAGGAATTTTTAACGAACATCCTATATCTTGGGAGATATAGCAAGAAATCGAAAATTTTAGTTTCCCCAATCCCCCCTACGGTGGTACAAATTCGGGAATATGGTTTTTTCGATTCGTTAGGTGTCCTAGAAGATATATGTGAAGGAATTTTTAACGAACATACTATATCTTGGGAGATATAGCGAGAAATCGAAAATTTTAGTTTCCCCAATCCCCCCTACGGTGGTACAAATTCGGGAATATGGTTTTTTCGATTCCTTAGGTGTCCTAGAAGATATATGTGAAGGAATTTTTAACGAACATCCTATATCTTGGGAGATATAGCGAGAAATCGAAAATTTTAGTTTCCCCAATCCCCCCTACGGTGGTACAAATTCGGGAATATGGTTTTTTCGATTCCTTAGGTGTCCTAGAAAATATATGTGAAGGAATTTTTAACGAACATCCTATATCTTGGGAGATATAGCGAGAAATCGAAAATTTTAGTTTCCCCAATCCCCCCTACGGTGGTACAAATTCGGGAATATGGTTTTTTCGATTCCTTATGTGTCCTAGAAAATATCTGTGAAGGAATTTTTAACGAACACCTCACCTCAAAACAATGAGAAACATAAATAGCCAGCCACGGTTTCAGAATCTATATCGCGTTCGATTTCCTACACGTCAGAAACCGTGGCTGGGATTTCCGTGGCTAACTTCACACAAACGTATTCTGCTACTTCTCCGATGTGATGTGATGTATAATTTAGTCAATAGAATGAACGAAGAGCTAATGGAATCTTGACGGCTGTGTAGAAAAATTCAATGGTAAGTACCTATACCCAAATATTAGCTTTTTTTTGTGTGTACTCATTTCCATATATGTATTATTTTTTTGTGAGCGATAACCTCTGTGATAACAATAACATTGTGGTGTCACTAAATTCATTTTACATTTTCAATCATAACCGGCTTATTGTATCTCAACTCTACACATAACCTCTTGGTGCCATCTTGATGGATACTCTCTCATACAGGTTCTCTAGTCTCCCTACAAGGCCTCTTCTGCTAAGCAATATCATAGAAATAAGCATCAGGGCCCAGTAATTAGACGCATGCTGCATACTTGCAAGCTTGCAGGCTCTCTATAACCTAAATCTTATTTATAACATGGATTATACTTACTTATTTAAAATTCGAAAATAACTCGACGGTAGCAGAGGTGCAAAAGATAATTGGCCATTTAAAAGCAAACCGTTTGATATTAACGAATATTTGTTAAAACTTAACATATGCAGAATAGGTTATATTCGCTGTTGAGACATCCATGTTGCTTCCGAGATTATATCTATTTATTATTATTATTATTATTATTATTATTATTATTGTTATTTTATACTTCTGATTGATTTGGTCAATGATTTAATCTCTATCCAGATGCCAAAGTTGATGGGGATGTTATTTTTCAGAGGAGAATATCACAAATGATGTACCTATATGAAAAATGGAAAAGCCATAAATTGGACAACAATTTTAGAAAGAGAAATTAGTCTATCCAATTAGAATATCAAACATAGTTTGAAATGAATGTCTGGTAGACTACGAGCAGAAAACAACTACTTTCCTGGTAAATACCACGCAGAACATTGAATTATATCTGCTCGTAATCCATGCAACGATTCACACTGTGAATGCAGATCGCAAATGTTTCTTTCTTCCTAAGACGTGACGAATTCACATCGGGACAGGCACGCCTAACAACCTACAGACCGGTTTCGGGCTTATTGACCCTCATCAGTGCAGGGTAGTTATCCGAGTAGAGACCGTAAGATCTCCACTCGAAGCGTTGCCTGTCCCAATGCACCTTCGTCGCGTTTATTTGACTGCACTGAGCCGCGTTCCAACAGACAATTGGAAGTGGCGACACCATGCGGCAGAAGAAAGAAACACTCCAGAACTAAATCTCCCAAATCACAGAACTTGGAAGTGGCTTATAGCTCGACTAAGCTAATAAATGAAAAATGGAAAAGCCATAAATTGGACAACAATTTTAGAAAGAGAAATAAGTCTATCCAATTAGAATATCAAACATAGTTTCAAATATAGTTTGCTCGTAGTCTACCAGACATTCATTTCAAACTATGTTTGATATTCTAATTGGATAGACTAATTTCTCTTTCTGAAATTGTTGTCCAATTTATGGCTTTTCCATTTTTCATTTATTAGCTTAGTCGAGCTATAAGCCACTTCCAAGTTCTGTGATTTGGGTGATTTAGTTCTGGAGTGTTTCTTTCTTCTGCCGCATGGTGTCGCCACTTCCAATTGTCTGTTGGAACGCGGCTCAGTGCAGTCAAATAAACGCGACGAAGGTGCATTGGGACAGGCAACGTTTCGAGTGGAGATCTTACGGTCTCTACTCGGATAACTACCCTGCACTGATGAGGGCCAATAAGCCCGAAACCGGTCTGTAGGTTGTTAGGCGTGCCTGTCCCGATGTGAATTTGTCACGTCTTAGGAAGAAAGAAACATTTGCGATCTGCATTCACAGTGTGAATCGTTGCATGGATTACGAGCAGATATAATTCAATGTTCTGCGTGGTATTTACCAGGAAAGTAGTTGTTTTCTGCTCGTAGTCTACCAGACATTCATTTCAAACTATGTTTGATATTCTAATTGGATAGACTAATTTCTCTTTCTAAAATGTACCTATATGTTTCACAATCCATTGGAAAATCCTGAGCCGCTAAGAAAAATGATTTAAAAAATTGGTGATCGTCTGTTTTTCCATAGACTCGCTGAAGACAACAGAAGTGGACACGTGTACGGTGCCAAATTAGTTTGATAGAAAAAAGTGAGAATACATACCTACTCCCAGCAGTCAAGTTATTTTTGAGTGAGTTCGATATTATACATGCTCCCTGAATATCAGATATCTATTATGTTCCATACAAAAAATTCCTCCTTTTTTTTCTATTATGTACCAATTAAGCTTTATTTCCAATACCTATATTGTGAAAATTCAAAGTTCCCCATTTGTACCTGTTCATTTCATACATTTATCAAATTTTTTTAATAGCATTCGATGTTTTCCTGATGCAGAACAATTTGACAAGTATCGAATCTGAGACTCTGAGTGCGATTTGCAAAGGAGGAACATACTCTTTCAACAACGAAATGGGAAGCATTTGATCACCTCCTAATCAGAACAACTGGTACTATGAAATATTATGGAAAACATTTATATGCAGTAGGTATCAGAATAATTACAATAAATAAATACCATTTTATCAAAAAGGATGTTTGGGTAAACGTTAAATAATAAATATTAATATATTATATACATTACTCAACGTACAAGAAAGATTTGTTAAAAGGAATTAACATAATTTGATAATAAACATATATAACTTACTGAAAACTGATATTTGTTAATATTTAACAAATACTACTCCATTCGGAGACCAATATCCTCTAATATTGAACTGAATATTTGTTCAGAATCCTCCAATAAACCATTAGTTTACCATGACAATAGATAAGTTAGTCCATATTCAACAATGGCATTCGTTAACAATAAATGTAATTTATTCAATGTGAATAAACTGTTCTCTCAGTGTACTTTCCTGATAGTTACGATAGTTGGAGATTCAAATCCTCGAATTATGAGAAAACAGCTTTTACACTATTCAGGAAAGTTGAATTTATTGGTTGCGATTTTGGGAAATGAAATCGTTGGACCTTTTTATTGTCACGCTCGGTATATCAGGGTGGAAATCACAATTCGAATCGATCAATTCATCTATTCCAAATTGAGAAACATCCAACAATAATTATTTAGTTCAAGGCAGTTTATTAATTCAATCAGCTCACGATTTCAAATATAATAGTTTATTATTTATAAAGCAAAGTTTGGTTCTCAATTGGGTCAAGATCCAAAACTTGCGTTATCAAAAATATAACCGTTAGACCCGGGCGAGAAGTGAGTATTTGCTGAATCTGCAAGAATCGGTGATATACACTTCTCAAACGGTGATATCGGGAGAGTCATTTTCTTGGGCAGTGATTCTGCAAAGAGCTATTGGTGAAGTGCGGAAAACCGACGACCCTTTTGATTTCCACCGAAACCAGAGAAACCTATCCCGGCAGAATGAATATGGGCAGACACATCTCCTCGACCAGGGTGGTACAATTTGCAGCACTCATAATGTAAGTACAAATGTATATTATTACCTTGTGCGCCCTTCAATTGTGTGTTGGCCCCTTCGTCAGTTACAGTTAGGTCCAGGGATGATAACTCACTCTTATTTAGTACACCAATTTCGCTATTCACTGAATTAACTTATTCACTTTCACTTTTATTCACTTTGGTCACTTTCGAATCTTGTCATTTTCAAATATATTTAATAAATTGTTATTTTGTCTATGGAAATGCATTGTTTTTCTGCTACAATGCTGATAGTGGTCAATCGTACTTGATCTCCCATTTCGCTGCCAAGCTGAACCCCCAAACGGGCCGCCCTTGCATGTGACAAGGGGTGCCCTAGTAGTAGTAACCGTACTACGCGACATGGTGGAGGCGCCTCGTCTCGATTGCCCTAGGTTACATTCTTCATAATGTACCTAAAAGGAGAAAAGTAAATTCAAATCCATTAGTTCTTGACCAAAATAATTTTCTATTATTTCATAAAGTAAATTTCATTTCAATGATGTAAAGATATTTCTACACAATTTATTAAGTTTATAGTTGATTTTTTAATTGATCAGAAAGGTATTTCATATAGAATTTGCCTAAAAATATTCGTTTTTCATAAATCTGTAATTAGTTAAATGAGTACAAAGATTAATCTATATAGGGTGTTTTGAGAAACTGGCATAAAATAAGTGCTTGTGCTTTAGTTGACGGGCTGTTTATTCAACTCCACGATAGGGTTAATAATCAGCAAAAGTCATTTTAGAATATCAGGTTTATTTTTGTCAGTTTTCTCCTAAACAAACCGTGCGAAAGGTAGAGAAAAAATATGTGCTTGTGCTGTTTATGACGGATTACCTATCCAACTCCTCCTATTGAGTTAATAGTTAACAAATGTCAGAACACACTGCAGGCTGATTTTTTGTCTTCCTGGAGCAGGATATCGGAGATAATATACGTTTTAAGTGGAGAAATACGTAGATCGGATTGATTTTCAAGTTTCTTTTTTCCCTCTGAATAAATTCGATTTTTTTTTCTTTCCAATACTGTTATTTTGAGAATGATAAGGAAAAACCCGGGTAGACGGCAGCGTATGTTGATTAAGCGGTATAAACTTGAGAAAATTATACCACTATTAGTAAGTATCCTGTTATCAATAATATGGCAGAATAAATGCCAATCTCTGTCTCCGGAATTTTTGGAAATTAAAAGAAAGATAGTCAAGGAAAGAATGCAGTTGAAACTCAAAGAATTATTTGGAGAAGATTAAAGAACTGAGTTTTAACAAATATAATCTGTAATTTCAAATAGTATGTATCGTTATTCAACCATACTACGCACATCCCTGGATCAAGAGCCATTTTAAGTGAGGATTTTCTTTTTGAGTAATAGATTTATATGAATTTTAAAAGAACGATTCACTAGTTATATAAGAGCATAATGCGCCAGAGTCGGGTATGCCAGGGAGAAAACCATTTACACGAAGTGACAAACTAGTTTTAAAAATAACAGAGCAAAAACCCTTCAAACCCTCACATCGAAGTACCGAACTATTTGGAGAAACTAGCAGTTCACCGAATCCATTTGAGAGATCTAGGTTACTAAACCGTTCTCCCCAAAGAGCATTAAGCCCAATAAAAATTTATCAAGATAAAGAAGACGAGGAAAAACTTCAGGAAATATCCATAAACGAAACAGATAGCTTTGGTGAGAATAGCCAACTAGTTATCTTTGAAGATAACCTAAAAAATAAGGAAAAATACCTACAACCAGAAATAACGCCCTCAGAAGAAACGGAAGCAAAGGTGAATCAAGAAGAACCTAAAGAAGCAACGGTACCCCGTTATATAGTTCGAGACATTCAACCCCAAGTGCAGCTAATAGCCCAGCCCCGAACACAACCTCTCGTTCAACGTCCTAATCTACCAACTATGGCCAACACAACTTTAACTGAAGCTCTGGCAGCAGCCAAGAAAGCAGCTATCCCAACGTTCATCTCACCCCAGACATTCAACCCTTGTAAGGGGAACGCAAACACCTTCATAACAAGCTATGATAGGACAGCGATCGCAAATGGATGGGAAGACAAACTGAAAATATATTATTTAGGGACGTTTCTGGAAGGAGCGGCAAATATTTGGTATAAAATATATACAGAGGCACCCGAAAATGTCCAGAAAACTTGGGAGGATATAAGTGAAGACTTTCTCACAGAATTTGGGGATGGAGACTTGAAGAGAAGTCTCGAAATTCGACTGCTTCACCGAAAACAGGGAGAGGATGAGTCAATTGTGGCATACTTCTATGACCTAAAAACCCTCTTCTATGAGTATGACCCTACCTTGGATCCCAAAGAATTCCGAAAATTTTTCGAAAACGGAATAAGACCTAACGTCTATGGGGCGTACCGATTAGTACGAACAGAAAATATGACGATGAATGATTACAGGGATATTGTCAACAAATTGAACGATATTATGAATAATTCCTCGTTAAACTATTTACCCCTAGCAACAGCATCCGCACAGCTGCCAGTTTCCGAGCTAAGAACTAATTCATTACCTACGAACGAGTATGGAACCCACAGAGGGAACAACAATAGATCACATCCAAGAGATGATTACCATGGAAGGAATAATTTTCAGGGAAATTACTTTCAGAAAAGAAACAATTTCAGAAATAATTATCAACAAGGCAATAATTTCCAACAAGGTAATTACTTTCAACAGAGAAACAATTACCAACAGGGCAATACCTCTCAGCAATCCACTCATCTACAGAACCGATATTCTTCCCCCCGTCAAGGAATTAATAATTATTATAACCAGAATCAGCCAGCTAACCAACAGTTGCAACATGGAAACAGAACTAACGCTGCCTGGACCCAGAGATCACAGTACGACCAGGGACGTGCCAACCCCCAGTATATACCAAATACTAACGGTTGTCCAAAATGTTATGCCTGTGGAAGAATTGGACACTTTGCATCGTCGTGCGGGAATAGACCCATGAACCCAAATGGGAGTGGACGCCCCAACTAGACCCCGGTGTCGTCCTGTCAATTAATGGGGCACCCACAAAGAAAAAAATTGATTATAATATACTAACAGTTACCGCAATGGTAAATGATGTGGAAACCATAATAATATTAGATACAGGAGCTGAACAAAACATTATCTGCAAAAATTTCGTTGATGCATATGACAGGTCAGAGAAAAAATATTTACTGGGAGTAGGAAATAGAAGAATTCCAACCCTAGGAACTACTATAGCAAACATAGAAATGGGGACATTTTCAACAAATTTTAAGGCCATTGTCATTGATAAATTGCCATATCCGGTAATTCTAGGCATGGAATTTCTTAGAGAAAACAAGGCCATAATCAACCTAGAGGACGACTCTATAAAACTCTCAAGAAATGATGAAATTTTTCATTTACAACCCCACTCCAATAAAAAAGAAAATAACATAGCGCTAATAAATGTTAACACCAGAAGATACAGAGGAAGTTCACGAAAATACCCACTATACAAAGCGTTATGTAGAGAAGAATTTTTGATAAATTTCAGGAATACTATATCCTCCATGTATCATACAGAAACCAAAAACAGTACGCAATCGACCCTAGCTTCCGAAGACCTCATATCCTTTGAAGAAAATGAACCATGCCTTATTGATTTTGGAAATAACGGTTCCCCCAATCAAACAGTTACCAACTCACAACCACTGATAGCAATGGAGGTAGGAGACCTCATTTCCTTTGATGATCCAGAACCCATTCCACCACCTATATATTTTAGAGACACCTTTCCCAGGGTAGAAAAAATTATAGAATCCACTGCCAGACCACAACAGGAAAAAATCAGGAAGGTACATATAGAAGAGGAAAACCAGGACTTATTTTTAACATCAACAGACTACGCATTGGCTCACTGTGTATCAGCTGATCTCCAAATGAGTAAAGGGATAGCGAAAATATTCAAAACCAACTTTGGTGGGATTCAGGAACTTCGAAAACAAAACCAACAGCCTGGAGGAGTGGCAGTACTCGAAAGAGAAGGACGCACCATCTTTTATCCGATAACGAAACAGAGATTTCATATGAAGCCAACTCTGGAAAATCTGAAATCATCTCTATTGAGACTACGAAAACTTATAGGTGAAAGGAAACTGAGAAAACTAGCAATTCCTAAATTAGGTTGCGGTCTGGACAAACTGGAATGGGGTGTAGTGAAAAAACTGTTGATAGAAATATTTGAAAAAGTAGACATTGATATCCTCATCTGCTCACTACCGCTACATGATATGCCCTGTATAGAGGAGAATTCGGGAAAAAACGGGAAAAGGTTATTATAGCCACAGATCATATAATATCACCCAATGAAGAAGCCAATATAAAATTAAAATGGGACATACATAGCAAAGAACAATACAAATTCGAATTGAATGAAGGATTTTTCATCAAACAGGGGTTAATCTGGAACAGTGAACCAAGATATCCAGAGGAGAACTCAATTATGATAAAAAATATCAGCCACCAGGAAATAAAAATTTTGCAAGGCACAACACTGGGATGGCTATATCCAGCTGGGGATGAAGTGATGACTGATGCTATAGTATTATACACCGAAACTACAAAAGACAAGGTAACCCTAGAAGATCATAAAACTCATCATATTCAAGACAAAGCATACAAAATTAAATTAGAAAGCCTACTGGAAGAATACAATGATGTATTTTCAAAATCAACTCGACAAATGGGATTGACTAAAATAACACAACATCAGATTGATGTAGGAAATGCCGAACCAATTAAAAGTCGACCATACAGGGTGTCCCAAAAAGAAAGGAATATTATAGATGAACAGATTTTCGAAATGTAAGAACATGATATCATAAGGCCATGCCATTCACCATGGGCAAGTCCAGTAGTACTGGTCAAAAAGAAAGATGGAACTATATGCTTCTGTGTGGACTACAGGAAGCTGAACAACGTTACTAGAAAATCATCCTACCCAATACCTAATATGGATGATATTTTAATGTACCTTGGTGGCGCTAAATACTACTCTCTGCTGGACATGTTTAGTGGATATTGGCAAGTCGCAATTGAAGAGAATTCAAAGCAATATACTGCATTCACAGCTCAAGGACATGGCTCATACGAATTTAATGTCCTAAGCTTTGGTCTTTGCAATGCCCCAGCTACATTTCAGAAATTAGCAGACAGGGTCTTCCACGGAATGAAATGGAAGGACATCCTGATATATCTAGATGATTCTGACACATTGGACACCCATATAGAAAAACTAAGAAAGGTTTTTGATCGACTACGTTGGGCAGGTCTTACCCTGAAACCCAGTAAATGCGTATATATACAGGAAAGTGTCAAAATTTTGGGACATGTGGTGAGTGGGGAAGGAATACAACCAGACGAAGATATCTTAACATCAATAAAAAAAATTTATGAAGCCAAAAACAGTTAACAAATCCAAAGCTTCATTGGCTTGTGCAACTTTTATAGGAAGTTCATACTGGACTTTGCGAAAATTGCTCGACCACTACATGAAGCTACAAAGCAATCGACAAAATTTTTATGGAATTTGGAACAACAAGAGGCATTTGAAAATTTAAAAGAAAAATTAATCACAGCACCTGTACTACAACATTTCAACCCCAATAAAGGAACCGAGCTAAGGGTCGATGCTAGTATCAAAGGAATTGGTGGGATTCTCCTACAAGAAGGAAGTGATGGACAAAACCATCCCATCGCGTATATCAGTAGAAGCCTGTCAAAATGCGAAAAAAACTATAGTATAACGGAATTGGAAGCGTTGCGGCAATATGGTCCTTAGGGTACCTACGACATTTGATTTATGAACGACCGGTGAAGATCGTTACCGACCATCATGCATTATGCTTTATAAGGTCCCTGAAAGATCCCTCGGGAAGGTTAGTAAGATGGTCTTTGAAGCTAGCAGAGTATGATTACGAAATCGTGTACAAAAATGGGAAGAAACACTTGGATGTTGACAGTCTATCAAGGAACCCCGTCTTAGGAGAGGATACCGATGATGTGGAAGATATTCCAACATTCTTAGTGTTACCTGAGGAGTTATCCAATGAACAGCGACGTGATGAGGAAATAGAAAAAATAATACAAATCATAAATAACCCCGATAATTCAACCACTCCCATTGGATTAGGAAAAAGAGCAAAGAACTACAGAATTATAAAAAACGTTTTATATAAAGTAAACCCCTCGCCAAATGGTCTGGAGAACCTGTTAGTCATACCAAAACATCTTGTCGGTGAAATTCTGTTCTCTGATCATTCTGAACCTTCATCTGGACACTTAGGCATAGCGAAAACTCTACATGAAATCAAATCCAGATACTACTGGAACAATCTCCAGAAAGATGTTGAGAAATTTGTAAGGGGATGCACAGACTGCCAAGCCAGAAAAGGACAGAAAAATAAAAAACCTGCGGGACTGCTTCAACCAATTCCAATCGGGACTCCATTCGAAAAAGTTGGAATCGATCTATTAGGCCCTTTCCATAAAAGCAGAAATGGGAAAACGATGATTGTGGTAGCAACAGACTATGCAACAAGGTGGGCTGAAACAGCAGCACTACCTAACGGGAAAGCGGGACCTGTAGCCAAATTCATATTAGAGAAAATAATATGTAGACATGGCTCACCCAGATGTATTCTGTCCGACCGTGGTTTAATCTTTAGATCACAGCTTGTAATGGAGATACTGAACATGATGGGAACCATAAACCAGTATACAACTGCGTACCACCCAAATTGTAATGGATTGGTGGAACGACTTAATGGTAGTCTCGCAAATATGCTGTCGATGTATACCAATACTCAACAAACGGATTGGGATGAGTTCTTACCCCACGTCACGTTTGCTTATAATACATCGAGGCAGGACAGAACCAAATATTCCCCCTTTATGCTGGTTTATGGAAGAGAAGCAATTCTTCCAACGGAGGCAAACCTGATGGAATCCCTCAGTTTCCCCGATGCAGAAGACAAGAAATTGACAAAATCAGATATGACCAAAAGCATCGCCACTTAGAGTTTGACATAGGAGATAAAGTCAAAGTTTTTACGCCTGTAAGGAAAAAAGGGCTAAGCGAAAAACTCATCTTGAAATGGTTCGGGCCATACTACATTGTACGAAGAATGGGAGATGTTGATTACGAGGTACAAATGGGACCCACTAAGAATAATAAAAAAGATGTGGTACACGTGAGCAGGATCTTACCTTACAATGACCCATGGATCCCGGAACCACAAGAAGAAGAAGAAGACGACGAAAATGAAGAATAAATTAATGACAAATGTAAATAATACCCCCTAGCTTCTGGGTACAAATGTACTCTCTATATAGATATGTTAATATATAAGAGGTAAATAAATATCATAGTAAATTAAGTATTAAATAAACATTAACAATTATTGAGAGTTGTTGGTTCCCTGATATACTCTAGAATCTCGGGCAGGTTATGCTCAAATTTTTTTGTGTTAATATGATGAAATTAATTAATCTCCCCAATTTCAGAATATCTTTAAGATTAATACATGGTAAACATAATTCGGAAATAACTGCTGGAGCTTTTTGGAGAGCCCTACCTCAGACAGTAAGTTATGAGGTAACCATACCACTTGTATACGAGTCAGTTTGGCATGAGAAAGATATACTAACACAAATACAGGAAGTAGGACAGTGCGAAAATAAAGTAGACAGGACAGCTCCGGAATGTGTAATGATGAAAAATTTAAACTACCTAAACAAAGCATTTTTGACAGAATTCTCGTCTTTGGCAAAGAGTTGGAGTCCCTTGTTTCTTAGAAATTGCTCAAATCAAGAAAAAACATTCATAAGAAACAAAAGAGGGTTAGATTTTTTAGGGGATGCTCTTAATTGGTGCTGCAGTGTGGCCACAGAAAATAAATTAGAATCTTTAGTCATGAATGAGAATAATCTTCAGCAGAATATTTTTAAACTAAAAAAGGGGTTGTCAAAATCACTGAAAAACATTGGGGAAAATTCGATAAAATTCAAACAATATGAAGAGGCCACAGCATCAGCATTTAAAACTACTGAAAAACATATTCATGAAATGGAAAAGTTCCTTAATGATTTCACAAAGAGAATGGCTTCAGAACAAGGAGAACAGGGTCGTTTTATAATCTCAATTTTGAGGTTAGAGTTTCAGAATATGAAACAGTCAATACAAATAACAAGAGCAATAAAGAGGCAAGGGATTCTAAACTCGTGTAGGCAGCATCAGATTCCAATAGCCATATTGGACCCATCAATTCTCCTCCATGACTTGGACAATTTGATTATTGAACTATCCAACTCAAACCAAGAACTATCAATCTCAATAAAGGACATTTCAGAATATTACCAACTTCCTATATGTGACTGCACTTTTACAGAAGAAAAACTCTTTATCAACATTCGGATCCCAATATCGCAAAAATTTCATTCATGGGAATTATTTCAGTTAGTTACAACACCGTTCGCTTGGCATAACCAAACCTGTAAAATTTTGCATGACACCGTTTTTTTAGCAGTATCAAATAACAATCTACAAGAATCTATACAAATAAGACAGATATCAGGAACTGGTCTGCAACATTGCAGACCATTCCATGATAAGCTTTGTTACTTGCCAAGATTCTCTGCAGACTCTCTTCATGGACCTGCATGTGCCAAGAATATATTTAGAGGAACAACAGTAGAGGAAATGAACCATCATTGCCCCATGAGTTGTCACAAATCCACAACAACGGTTATTTCGGAAATTGAAGATGAAACTTACATAATAACCCATCCTAAATCTGAAACTGAAATCCAATGTCCAAATGTCACATACAAATTGCATGAAGCAGCTTACAATACCCCAGGAGCTATTAGGGCTAATATACCTTGTAATTGTAAATTAGTCATGGAGGAAGAAGAGATTAAACCACGGAGATATCCGTGTACAGAGGATTTACCCATAGATCTTTCTGCTTACGCTAGATCCGGCATCATGTAGTATTTGTTTGGTATCAGAGGGGTATTGATGAGAGGGGGTGAAGGGCAAGAAAGTACTACATGATACAGTAGCGTACAGTTGAGATATTTTGAAGGGTACAAAACATATTCAATTCTTCATTTTCTAATGAATGATTTGACTTCACTGGTTACAAAAAAAAACAAAATGAACAGTAGGTAAATAGGGGCAGGTAGATATCGAATTGTACTTTGTACAGATTGAGGTGATTAAATAATGAAAACCTTGCTGATGAACATTGTTTATTATTATTAGGCATATCTGATTATTATAAAACAATTCATTTACATCAATTCTGGTAATATCATTCTGATATTCTAATATATATCTATGTATTTTTTCCTCTTGATGTGATGAACTGGATTTTCAGAGTAGATGTTTTTATTCTCAATCAGAGAATAAAATAGAATAAAATAAGTATAATACCACACAGAAATACTTCCATATATACCCTGTAAATAGCTTTCGGTATTCCCTCTCAGTTTCTGAAGCTGTTAAGGTTGATGATGATCAGGAGAATCATTTGGAGTAAGATGGCGGCCGGTGGAGTAGATTCGATAACCCCCCAATGAATCACTATAGCGAATATAATTTATCTTCAAATGTACCTATCTCTTGATTTGCTTTCCAAATCCATATTCCAATGGCATATTCTCCACGTAGTTCTCCTTGTCAAGTTCCCAATGACTCAATGGTTGATATCCTCTACAAAAAGAAAAAGTATTTTATCAAATATGTGTTACTTGTGAAAGAATTGAAGAAAAGTTATTACCACTCAATATTCTTTGGCTGCAATACTGAAACATCAATAAAATTGGTAAAGTTCCAAGTACTAGTGCATGATTTCTTGCCAGCTGGTGAAATTCTGATACTTTCTGGAGAAAAATGATCAGAGCACAAAACTCCATAGAAAGGTATATTTCCGGTAATACCCAAAACATTGCACCAACTTTTTTTTTTGTTCGATGTTTTTGGGAAACCTATAAAATGAAATCATTTATATTACATACCTATTATATACGGCTGTATCATCATGCAATCGGTGAACAAATTGACAGAAATGGCAATTCATTCAAGAAGAACTTAAGATTGCCGAAGGGTCTGGACAAAGATTCTGGATATCCAAATAAGTAATTCAAATCTATCGAATATAAAGTATTCATAATTTATTTTTAGTTTCTATTCTTACTTCCTGTCCCATCCAACAGTACGCCTATGGTTTATGGAATACAAATACTATGATATAAGTAGATACCTATGAAAAGATCTGGCAGAACCCTTTACAAATTTGTTGCTGCAAATTATACAGGATTTCGGCATTGCAATCTAATTGTTCACATAAAAACACTCAAAACTATGTGAATCAGACCCGATCGACACCGGAATTCGCTGAAGATTACAATACTTGACATTTGTCGGAATTTTAAATTTGTGTCAAACTAACGCGGGTCGTCAAAATTTGAAAACGACCAATCAATGGCTTAGTACTTTCGAACCCTCCCGGACCTACAAAACAAATAACCTGGATACCGGATCTAGCGTAAGCAGTAAGATCTATGGATTTACCCCAAATAGCAACGATTTCCCATATTTTACCTGCGGCATGGTCAAATCTGAAATCATTCATTCTGAATCCCAAAACCAAAGCAAGCTTTCCAACCTTCAGTAATATTACAGAATTTTTAAATGCAAACTGGTCACTTAATATCCCTCATGTCAATTTAACGTCAACACAGGAGACCGTTCAAACTGTTCATGATATTTTAAAATCGATAGATGAGAGGACGGTATCCTACTCAGATACTTACGGAATCCAAGAAGATACTATATTCTTGATATGGAACTTCATACTGTCCATTTGTATAGCATATATCCTTTTCGGAAATCGTCAAAACTTCGCACTCATTCCCGCAGTCAGAGCCGATAGAAATACCACTCTCAGTCATGATGTATTCTTCTCCTTCACTTGTTTCATCATGATATCGTTCTTGCTGTATTTGTGCTATAAGTTGGTTGCAAAGTGGCTCGCCCAACGAAAAAGCTCTGTGGAAAAAAGAAAGAAAAATGAATCTGAACCTGAACTAACAGAACAACGAAAAGAGCAATCAAGTAATAAATTCGTTGTAGAAATAGATGGAATCGAACTATCTAATTTGGCAAGTACAAAAAGTGTTAGTTGTATTTTGCACAAATATGAGGATTGTGAAGAAGAACCTCAGGAATAAAATTTTAGAGTCATTTAGAAATCCCCTACTCTCCCGGTATTTTGAATTTTTTCATGAATGAGAGTATACGAAGAGAAAAATTTGTTTTCAATAGAAATGTGAAGGAAGTTAATAAAGTATATTGTGATAATCCAAGACGACTCATCAGTTTGAGATATGTAATTTTTTCATTAATTAAATTGAATGCCTCATGGGATGAAGAGATAAAAAGAAAATCAACCTAGGATATCTAGGTAATAGAGAACGTCAGCCTTATTTATAAATGATATTTTGAAAGTACAATGACACAATAAGGATGTCACAAAGAGGACATAAGATGAAATATGTCGAGAATTATTGGAACCCTGTGTGAGGAGAGCATGGAAGATGCTGATAATTCAGTGAATGCTCACCCTTTATTAAGCAGAGGTATAAGTATAATATGAGAGAAATAATGGCAGTAATGATTTTAGTGCCACATGTTATTTGTCATAGATTAATGATGAGTATGAGTATATAATGGTACTATGGAGTATATATGAGTTTTGATGAGGTGATATGAGAGAATAAGGAATCTAGTTGTCAATTACCTAGAAGAATTGAATTTGAGAACATGAGGCATTATTCAAATAAAAATTGAATAAGTAGTCGTTATGAATGACAATATAATGGTCTAAGTTAAAAATAAAAATAATTAAAGTTGATAATGTGATAAATATTTGTGGTGGAGAGAAGGGAATAATCATCAAATTAATTAAGAAAATTAAAAAGTTCGTATAATTTATCATTTCAGGGAAACATCATTAAATAATAGGGGAGATAATCATTTTGAAAACATTGGGATATCAAGAGTTTTGAGTATAAAAATAATAATAATGAAAATAACAGTGAAGAATAAGGTTCAATGATGATACATTTGTATATATAGTTTTAGATTCAAAAACATTAGTAGAGATCATTAATCTATAAGGAAACTTTTGAGGGGACAATGTATTATATTAGAATATTTTTGTGATAATACTCACTGCGGTATATTTTTTTCTTCCTGTTTCATGAGAGCCAAAGACCACACATCAGAGCAAAGCACTAGCAGATCTGCACCTAGAGCATCATCCATGAGGGAGAGGTTTCACAAGTGATGTCGTCTAAAGGAAAGGAGACTGAAAGCTCTGAAGGCTGATGACTGAGACATACGATGGCACCTAAAAAGTAATTTCAAGACAAGTGTGGGCGATAAGTGATAAGGACTCAGAAAAAGAAGGTACAGCAGCATGACTTACCAGGATGTCCCAAGATCTGTATACTTGTACAAATGATACAGAATCGGCTTTGAAGGCACCAAAGTAACTCAGCAGAGTCGTGGCAGAATGTCCACGAGAAGCTACTTAGTAAGGAGATATTTTTTTGGGTTAAATGCCACGATAGCATTATCTCACTTACCGGTAAAAATATACAGTTATGGAAGGAGTTGTACCGAGAAGAAAATTATAATCCCAGGTATACACAATGTCCTTTATCACACACGCATTTTTTTACCGAACCGAACAAATGTACTCGAATAAAATCGTCAAACGTAGAAGAAATTCGATACATGTAAAGCCGGAAGCATCAGAGAATCGGTCATGAACTGGCTCGAAGAAAATGCCGATTCGGCAAATTCATAAATGCCGCGAGGTCGACGATCGATGCTATGGATCGCATGCGGACCATGGAACAAACCATTGACGGGACAATAAATGTCATGTGGAGCTGGTATGTCACAAGTCAGAAAACCTCAACAGAGCACGGACTCCTAAGGATCAGCTGGCACAGAGCGGCAGAGACATGCAGCCAACCAGCAGCGACCTGCAGCGACCCGCGCTGCGACCCATCATCACATCGGCAACGCTGCAACGCCAGCAGCGCTGCGAACGAACCGAAACCACCTTCATGCGAGAGTGCAGGAAAGGAACTACTATGAACAGAAAACAGTGCCGGACTCAGGTTGTGTGTGGAACTTGAAGTGCTCCTGATTGTTGTATATTATTTTAGGATAATGATGATGTGACGTTTTTATTTTCATTTAGATTTTATCTCTAGGATAGTTTGATGTTTGTTTAACATATATGATGTTGTATTTATATCTCTTCGGAAAAATCAAAGCTGGAGGCCAGCTTTTTCCGGGAAGGGGAGATGTGTCACGCTCGGTGTATCAGGGTGGAAATCACAATTCGAATCGATCAATTCATCCATTCCAAATTGAGAAACATCCAACAATAATTATTTAGTTCAAGGCAGTTTATTAATTCAATCAGCTCACGATTTCAAATATAATAGTTTATTATTTATAAAGCAAAGTTTGGTTCTCAATTGGGTCAAGATCCAAAACTTGCGTTATCAAAAATATAACCGTTAGACCCGGGCGAGAAGTGAGTATTTGCTGAATCTGCAAGAATCGGTGATATACACTTCTCAAACGGTGATATCGGGAGAGTCATTTTCTTGGGCAGTGATTCTGCAAAGAGCTATTGGTGAAGTGCGGAAAACCGACGACCCTTTTGATTTCCACCAAAACCAGAGAAACCTATCCCGGCAGAATGAATATGGTTAGACACATCTCCTCGACCAGGGTGGTACAATTTGCAGCACTCATAATGTAAGTACAAATGTATATTATGTATGTATGTATGTCAGTTACAGTTAGGTCCAGGAATGATAACTCACTCTCATTTAGTACACCAATTTCGCTATTCACTAAATTAACTTACTCACTTTCACTTTTATTCACTTTGGTCACTTCCGAATCTTGTCATTTTCAAATATATTTAATAAATTGTTATTTTGTCTATGGAAATGCATTGTTTTTCTGCTACAATGCTGATAGTGGTCAATCGTACTTGATCTCCCATCTCGCTGCCAAGCTGAACCCCCAAACGGGCCGCCCTTGCATGTGACAAGGGGTGCCCTAGTAGTAGTAACCGTACTACGCGACATTATCATTCCGTTAACATGACAGATTGATGTCTTAATTCGTCTCCTCAATTTTGGAGACTCGTCAAAAGGAGAATAATATAATGAAGTGTGTTGTTTCAACAAGATGACGATCATTTGTACACTATACAGATCTTTTATGAGCCTAGTTACTTTGGCAATAAAGATCAGCAATTTTATTATTTTTTTTATTTTGGACTCTTTCACTATCAAAATTCAGTATGATGATGAGAAATTGAAGTTGAACAGATTTGAGTAGACAAAACAATTTTTCCGGGTGTCCAGGGCCGGTCTGGTGTCGGCAATACTTCACAACTTTATTACTATAAACTCTGCCACTTTCATATTTCAGTATGATGATGAGAAATGGAAGATGAACAGATTCGAGTAGACAAAACAATTTTTCCGGGCGTCCAGGGCCGGTCTGGTGTCGGCAATACTTCACAACTTTTTTATTATAAACTCTGCCACTTTCATATTTCAGTATGATGATAAGAAATGGAAGATGAACAGATTCGAGTAGACGAAACAATTTTTCCGGGCGTCCAGGGCCGGTCTGGTGTCGGCAATACTTCACAACTTTTTTATTATAAACTCTGCCACTTTCATATTTCAGTATGATGATAAGAAATGGAAGATGAACAGATTCGAGTAGACAAAACAATTTTTCCGGGCGTCCAGGGCCGGTCTGGTGTCGGCAATACTTCACAACTTTTTTATTATAAACTCTGCCACTTTCATATTTCAGTATGATGATAAGAAATGGAAGATGAACAGATTCGAGTAGGCAAAACAATTTTTCCGGGCGTCCAGGGCTGGTCTGGTGTCGGCAATACTTCACAACTTTTTTACTATAAACTCTGCCACTTTCATATTTTAGTATGATGATAAGAAATGGAAGATGAACAGATTCGAGTAGAAAAAACAATTTTTTCGGGCGTCCAGGGCCGGTCTGGTGTCGGCAATACTTCACAACTTTTTTACTATAAACTCTGCCACTTTCATATTCTAGTATGATGATAAGAAATGGAAGATAAACAGATTCGAGTAGACGAAACAATTTTTCCGGGCGTCCAGGGCTGGTCTGGTGTCGGCAATACTTCACAACTTTTTTATTATAAACTCTGCCACTTTCATATTTCAGTATGATGATAAGAAATGGAAGATGAACAGATTCGAGTAGGCAAAACAATTTTTCCGGGCGTCCAGGGCTGGTCTGGTGTCGGCAATACTTCACAACTTTTTTACTATAAACTCTGCCACTTTCATATTTTAGTATGATGATAAGAAATGGAAGATGAACAGATTCGAGTAGACAAAACAATTTTTTCGGGCGTCCAGGGCCGGTCTGGTGTCGGCAATACTTCACAACTTTTTTACTATAAACTCTGCCACTTTCATATTTTAGTATGATGATAAGAAATGGAAGATGAACAGATTCGAGTAGACGAACCAATTTTTCCGGGCGTCCAGGGCCGGTCTGGTGTCGGCAATACTTCACAACTTTTTTATTATAAACTCTGCCACTTTCATATTTCAGTATGATGATAAGAAATGGAAGATGAACAGATTCGAGTAGACAAAACAATTTTTCCGGGCGTCCAGGGCCGGTCTGGTGTCGGCAATAATTCACAACTTTTTTACTATAAACTCTGCCACTTTCATATTTCAGTATGATGATAAGAAATGGAAGATGAACAGATTCGAGTAGACAAAACAATTTTTCCGGGCGTCCAGGGCCGGTCTGGTGTCGGCAATAATTCACAACTTTTTTACTATAAACTCTGCCACTTTCATATTTCAGTATGATGATGAGAAATTGAAGTTGAACAGATTTGAGTAGACAAAACAATTTTTCCGGGTGTCCAGGGCCGGTCTGGTGTCGGCAATACTTCACAACTTTATTACTATAAACTCTGCCACTTTCATATTTCAGTATGATGATGAGAAATGGAAGATGAACAGATTCGAGTAGACAAAACAATTTTTCCGGGCGTCCAGGGCCGGTCTGGTGTCGGCAATACTTCACAACTTTTTTATTATAAACTCTGCCACTTTCATATTTCAGTATGATGATAAGAAATGGAAGATGAACAGATTCGAGTAGACGAAACAATTTTTCCGGGCGTCCAGGGCCGGTCTGGTGTCGGCAATACTTCACAACTTTTTTATTATAAACTCTGCCACTTTCATATTTCAGTATGATGATAAGAAATGGAAGATGAACAGATTCGAGTAGACAAAACAATTTTTCCGGGCGTCCAGGGCCGGTCTGGTGTCGGCAATACTTCACAACTTTTTTATTATAAACTCTGCCACTTTCATATTTCAGTATGATGATAAGAAATGGAAGATGAACAGATTCGAGTAGGCAAAACAATTTTTCCGGGCGTCCAGGGCTGGTCTGGTGTCGGCAATACTTCACAACTTTTTTACTATAAACTCTGCCACTTTCATATTTTAGTATGATGATAAGAAATGGAAGATGAACAGATTCGAGTAGAAAAAACAATTTTTTCGGGCGTCCAGGGCCGGTCTGGTGTCGGCAATACTTCACAACTTTTTTACTATAAACTCTGCCACTTTCATATTCTAGTATGATGATAAGAAATGGAAGATAAACAGATTCGAGTAGACAAAACAATTTTTCCGGGCGTCCAGGGCTGGTCTGGTGTCGGCAATACTTCACAACTTTTTTATTATAAACTCTGCCACTTTCATATTTCAGTATGATGATAAGAAATGGAAGATGAACAGATTCGAGTAGGCAAAACAATTTTTCCGGGCGTCCAGGGCTGGTCTGGTGTCGGCAATACTTCACAACTTTTTTACTATAAACTCTGCCACTTTCATATTTTAGTATGATGATAAGAAATGGAAGATGAACAGATTCGAGTAGACAAAACAATTTTTTCGGGCGTCCAGGGCCGGTCTGGTGTCGGCAATACTTCACAACTTTTTTACTATAAACTCTGCCACTTTCATATTTTAGTATGATGATAAGAAATGGAAGATGAACAGATTCGAGTAGACGAACCAATTTTTCCGGGCGTCCAGGGCCGGTCTGGTGTCGGCAATACTTCACAACTTTTTTATTATAAACTCTGCCACTTTCATATTTCAGTATGATGATAAGAAATGGAAGATGAACAGATTCGAGTGGACAAAACAATTTTTCCGGGCGTCCAGGGCTGGTCTGGTGTCGGCAATACTTCACAACTTTTTTACTATAAACTCTGCCACTTTCATATTTCAGTATGATGATAAGAAATGGAAGATGAACAGATTCGAGTGGACAAAACAATTTTTCCGGGCGTCCAGGGCCGGTCTGGTGTCGGCAATAATTCACAACTTTTTTACTATAAACTCTGCCACTTTCATATTTCAGTATGATGATAAGAAATGAAAGATGAACAGATTCGAGTGGACAAAACAATTTTTCCGGGCGTCCAGGGCCGGTCTGGTGTCGGCAATACTTCACAACTTTTTTACTATAAACTCTGCCACTTTCATATTTCAGTATGATGATAAGAAATGGAAGATGAACAGATTCGAGTGGACAAAACAATTTTTCCGGGCGTCCAGGGCCGGTCTGGTGTCGGCAATACTTCACAACTTTTTTACTATAAACTCTGCCACTTTCATATTTCAGTATGATGATAAGAAATGGAAGATGAACAGATTCGAGTGGACAAAACAATTTTTCCGGGCGTCCAGGGCCGGTCTGGTGTCGGCAATACTTCACAACTTTTTTACTATAAACTCTGCCACTTTCATATTTCAGTATGATGATAAGAAATGGAAGATGAACAGATTCGAGTAGACATTATTAGTTAGTTAGTTAGAATTATTTAAGTTATTATCCTCTCTGGTGTGGGGTTAACTCATCAAAAAATGAAAAAGAGAGATGTAGCAACGCTATAGTTGAAAACTGGTTCGGTTATGTCAAAAATGTTCTCTTGAATGGAATTCCAAATCAAAATGTACCAGATTTTTACGATTGGTAAGGCAGCGAATATTATCCATACATAAAGAGATCAGATTGAAAATTCCGAGGAGAAATTGTTCAAATAAAAAAAGAAAGGCAGTGGTGGAAACATGGAAAAAACAGAAAAAAATGCGACACAATTATTTCAAAAAAAGTTTGATCAGTAGATTTGTAACTGAAAAAGAGCCCATCAAAGTTGAAAAGTTATCCAATTCTTTAGTTGCTGATCCGACATATTATGTAAGCTCTTCAGCTCAATTCCATCAAGATAATAAATTCTATGTCACCAAATATTCAAGTTTAGATGTTCCTATAAATATTTTAGATTCTCAGGATTTTTATCGACTCTCTAATGATTTGAGTAACCATAGAGATATGTATTTGAATGATACAATTCTCGATACATATTTAGCCATTCACAAACCAAATAATATCACAGTTTTTTCTTGCGAATTATCATACTATCTGATAACGAAGCAAGATTCAAAATTTCAGCTGGGAAATATTCCTTCTATAAAAGATATTTTGATTTTTCCTGTCAACACAGGTGTTCATTGGACTCTCATTGTCGCGAACATAAAAAAGCTAAAATTTCATTATATCGATCCCCTTGGTACGAATTCAGAGCAACAACAAACATATTATGAAAAATTCATTTCATTCGTACAAAGATATAATGAGAAATGTGATGATAGTATGATATGTTCATTGAACAAGATACCTACAAGAGGCTGGTCTGTTGAACTCCTGAAACATGCAAAACAAACAGACGATTACAACTGTGGAGTGTTGGTAACAAAATTCGCAAAATGTATTTTCACTGGGAAAAAAATCCCTACTGATAAGTTTTGTGCTGATAGTTTTAGGAAAGAAGTGGCTTCAGATTTGATTAAATATTCTGATAATATGTCAGAGATATGTCCGCTTTGTGGTAAGTCGACTATGATTGCAGATGAAACAATAGACTGTATATTCTGCGATGGATGTGATAGATGTTTCCATCAAAACTGCATAACATCTTTCATTAATAAATCTTTCGTATTACCTTCAGGACATTACGTATGCATGATTTGTAAAGCCTCTTCAGGTTGATAGGAAATTTATTGAAATATATTGGGTGCTTGTTTCGATGAAAAAGTTAATTTTCATGCAACAAGCTTTTTTAGAAATGATGTTATGATCTCGATCATTACTTATATCGTTTAATTTCCACCTTAAAAACTTCATTCATGATGGATATATTTTTTATTTTTGTTTTGTTATCTTTATCTGTTATAGAATATGAAAGTCATTGCCTTCAGTTACATTTTTCAATATATTTTTTATGTATGCATATTTGTTCAATCTTTCACAACAACCTGACTCAATTAATATATACATTGAATACACCAGACCGGCCCTGGACGCCCGGAAAAATTGTTTTGTCTACTCGAATCTGTTCAACTTCTATTTCTCATCATCATACTGAAATATGAAAGTGGCAGAGTTTATAGTAAAAAAGTTGTGAAGTATTGCCGACACCAGACCGGCCCTGGACGCCCGGAAAAATTGTTTTGTCCACTCGAATCTGTTCATCTTCCATTTCTTATCATCATACTGAAATATGAAAGTGGCAGAGTTTATAGTAAAAAAGTTGTGAAGTATTGCCGACACCAGACCGGCCCTGGACGCCCGGAAAAATTGTTTTGTCCACTCGAATCTGTTCATCTTCCATTTCTTATCATCATACTGAAATATGAAAGTGGCAGAGTTTATAGTAAAAAAGTTGTGAATTATTGCCGACACCAGACCGGCCCTGGACGCCCGGAAAAATTGTTTTGTCTACTCGAATCTGTTCATCTTCCATTCCTTATCATCATACTGAAATATGAAAGTGGCAGAGTTTATAGTAAAAAAGTTGTGAATTATTGCCGACACCAGACCGGCCCTGGACGCCCGGAAAAATTGTTTTGTCTACTCGAATCTGTTCATCTTCCATTCCTTATCATCATACTGAAATATGAAAGTGGCAGAGTTTATAGTAAAAAAGTTGTGAATTATTGCCGACACCAGACCGGCCCTGGACGCCCGGAAAAATTGTTTTGTCTACTCGAATCTGTTCATCTTCCATTCCTTATCATCATACTGAAATATGAAAGTGGCAGAGTTTATAGTAAAAAAGTTGTGAAGTATTGCCGACACCAGACCGGCCCTGGACGCCCGGAAAAATTGTTTTGTCCACTCGAATCTGTTCATCTTCCATTTCTTATCATCATACTGAAATATGAAAGTGGCAGAGTTTATAGTAAAAAAGTTGTGAATTATTGCCGACACCAGACCGGCCCTGGACGCCCGGAAAAATTGTTTTGTCTACTCGAATCTGTTCATCTTCCATTTCTTATCATCATACTGAAATATGAAAGTGGCAGAATTTATAATAAAAAAGTTGTGAAGTATTGCCGACACCAGACCGGCCCTGGACGCCCGGAAAAATTGGTTCGTCTACTCGAATCTGTTCATCTTCCATTTCTTATCATCATACTAAAATATGAAAGTGGCAGAGTTTATAGTAAAAAAGTTGTGAAGTATTGCCGACACCAGACCGGCCCTGGACGCCCGGAAAAATTGTTTTGTCTACTCGAATCTGTTCATCTTCCATTTCTTATCATCATACTGAAATATGATAGTGGCAGAGTTTATAATAAAAAAGTTGTGAAGTATTGCCGACACCAGACCGGCCCTGGACGCCCGGAAAAATTGTTTTGTCTACTCGAATCTGTTCATCTTCCATTTCTTATCATCATACTAAAATATGTAAGTGGCAGAGTTTATAGTAAAAAAGTTGTAAAGTATTGCCGACACCAGACCAGCCCTGGACGCCCAGAAAAATTGTTTTGCCTACTCGAATCTGTTCATCTTCCATTTCTTATCATCATACTGAAATATGAAAGTGGCAGAGTTTATAATAAAAAAGTTGTGAAGTATTGCCGACACCAGACCGGCCCTGGACGCCCGGAAAAATTGTTTTGTCTACTCGAATCTGTTCATCTTCCATTTCTTATCATCATACTGAAATATGAAAGTGGCAGAGTTTATAATAAAAAAGTTGTGAAGTATTGCCGACACCAGACCGGCCCTGGACGCCCGGAAAAATTGTTTTGTCCACTCGAATCTGTTCATCTTCCATTTCTTATCATCATACTGAAATATGAAAGTGGCAGAGTTTATAGTAAAAAAGTTGTGAATTATTGCCGACACCAGACCGGCCCTGGACGCCCGGAAAAATTGTTTTGTCTACTCGAATCTGTTCATCTTCCATTCCTTATCATCATACTGAAATATGAAAGTGGCAGAGTTTATAGTAAAAAAGTTGTGAATTATTGCCGACACCAGACCGGCCCTGGACGCCCGGAAAAATTGTTTTGTCTACTCGAATCTGTTCATCTTCCATTCCTTATCATCATACTGAAATATGAAAGTGGCAGAGTTTATAGTAAAAAAGTTGTGAAGTATTGCCGACACCAGACCGGCCCTGGACGCCCGGAAAAATTGTTTTGTCCACTCGAATCTGTTCATCTTCCATTTCTTATCATCATACTGAAATATGAAAGTGGCAGAGTTTATAGTAAAAAAGTTGTGAATTATTGCCGACACCAGACCGGCCCTGGACGCCCGGAAAAATTGTTTTGTCTACTCGAATCTGTTCATCTTCCATTTCTTATCATCATACTGAAATATGAAAGTGGCAGAATTTATAATAAAAAAGTTGTGAAGTATTGCCGACACCAGACCGGCCCTGGACGCCCGGAAAAATCGGTTCGTCTACTCGAATCTGTTCATCTTCCATTTCTTATCATCATACTAAAATATGAAAGTGGCAGAGTTTATAGTAAAAAAGTTGTGAAGTATTGCCGACACCAGACCGGCCCTGGACGCCCGGAAAAATTGTTTTGTCTACTCGAATCTGTTCATCTTCCATTTCTTATCATCATACTGAAATATGATAGTGGCAGAGTTTATAATAAAAAAGTTGTGAAGTATTGCCGACACCAGACCGGCCCTGGACGCCCGGAAAAATTGTTTTGTCTACTCGAATCTGTTCATCTTCCATTTCTTATCATCATACTAAAATATGTAAGTGGCAGAGTTTATAGTAAAAAAGTTGTGAAGTATTGCCGACACCAGACCAGCCCTGGACGCCCAGAAAAATTGTTTTGTCTACTCGAATCTGTTCATCTTCCATTTCTTATCATCATACTGAAATATGAAAGTGGCAGAGTTTATAATAAAAAAGTTGTGAAGTATTGCCGACACCAGACCGGCCCTGGACGCCCGGAAAAATTGTTTCGTCTACTCGAATCTGTTCATCTTCCATTTCTTATCATCATACTGAAATATGAAAGTGGCAGAGTTTATAATAAAAAAGTTGTGAAGTATTGCCGACACCAGACCGGCCCTGGACGCCCGGAAAAATTGTTTTGTCTACTCGAATCTGTTCATCTTCCATTTCTCATTATCATACTGAAATATGAAAGTGGCAGAGTTTATAGTAAAAAAGTTGTGAAGTATTGCCGACACCAGACCGGCCCTGGACACCCGGAAAAATTGTTTTGTCTACTCAAATCTGTTCAACTTCAATTTCTCATCATCATACTGAATTTTGATAGTGAAAGAGTCCAAAATAAAAAAAAATAATAAAATTGCTGATCTTTATTGCCAAAGTAACTAGGCTTCTTTTATGTGACTTCTCGAATTGAATTTTCCTTCTACTAGCTACCAAGATTGATTGACCCGACACTGTTGGACTTATCCTATGTGGTTATTCAAAACGACGAATCATTCTTTTTTGAGAATTCTTCGCCATCGAATAGTGATAGCATTTAGTCTAATATTCCTCAAAATGCTACACAAAATGTTCAGGAAAATGTTGAATAAGGATTTTATCACTGCGCAGTTTAAAGAATAAATTTTTCAAATCATCAGTTTGAAAACCCCTTTCTTGCATTCATTTCAATTCAAGTTTTTCAGAGGGCTTGTCACCTCGTTCAGAGGATTGATCCTAACATCCATCAATTCACTATAAGAATAAGTCCGCAAACAAAATTGACCAATTGAAACTATAAAAACAGTTTCAGTGCCATCTGTAAATTTCTTTCTCGAACATAACGGAAATCCATCGAATTGTGCTGTACACCTCACTAGTTGATAAGATGTTAAATTATTTTTTAATAGGCCGAGCGGATTTGTCCTATATGTGAGGTGGTAAGCTACAGATGTTTTTAGGGTTCGGTTTTACAGGCGGATGAAATAACAATGGCATCGATTAACTTAATATAAACATGAAGTATTTATTCAAAAAATATATATATGGTGGTCTACTGACATATAGAAATATAATCAAGATTTATAAGTAATCCTGAAAGAACCATATTAATTTACATAAAAGAATACAACATCGAATATACAATTATACAGGTAATTATCCCCTCAAGTTCAATACACAAAGCTATTTAATTAGTCACCTTTGTAATCAGAAAATCCTACGTCAAATACTTTAATATTTTTGAATACAACCCTGGCTACTATCTTTCCGACAAACGACACCCTCTGATATGAATGGCATAATTCCCTAACATGTGCCTTTTAAACTTTTGGGTCAATGATCTGAAATATTTTCCTACGGGCATTTATATAGACTGGTTTTGGGCAACTTACATATTTTGTATTTGGTTCACTTTTCACTTCGTTTGGAAATTCGCGACACTTGCAAACTGACTGGTTTAAACTGAGAAAACTTTCAACTGTACAATTTAATTTTACAAAAACTATTGAGCTTCACTTTCAGCCTGAAAACTAACTTTTGCAATGTCTAGCGACAACTTGCAAAACGGACAAAGTATGTTCTGATGTCTGTCGACAAAGAATCAGCTACTTAAAAGTCCGTTAGCTTCAACACAAACCGTGGTGACCACGGTATTAAGGAACTTAGCTCCTCCGAGCCATGATTGTGACTGCTGACTACTGACTGCTTTCGATTGACTTTCGGTCATCATTTTTATATAAAAATGTACCCTTTGTTTCTATCAAAGCGGCAATTCGACAAAAGAACACGTGCACCATATTTTGTCATTAAGTTCCAAATTTATGGCTTTGTTTTTCTCTGTGATATCAAATTTTAAGCTATTTACTCCTTTTATCAGTGCCCTTTTGGGTCATTTGTACATAAATTCTTGGCTTTATCATTCTAGTTCATAAACGAAGTTGACCATAACTTATATTTTCGGCGCTTTTGAGATTCATCTGTTTATGACTTGATATAGGCCACCTGCAGTGATAATTCTTCTTTGGGCGTGATTAGTTTATCTGTATTTGACATTTGATCTTTGATTACTTTTCACAATAATGATGCATTATATCCGTGCCCAGCACATTCTTCCCTAGCCCTTTTAAGAAATTGATACTCACAAAAGTATTAATTTCGAACCTGAACAATATACATGTATCGAAACGTACTCACAATAAACTAAAAAAATCTCATATAAAGAAAGGAAAAGTAAATCTAAATTAACATAGCGAAATCTCATACATATAATCCAATACTAATTAAAATACTACCTCAACACCTTGACCTTAACTTCAAGCGTTTCTTTCAAAAATAAAAACAAACAAAACACAAGGTACCTAACCACATCACACTCACGGGGCGGTTAAAAAACCTGGTAATCACCAGGCTCGTCCTGGTGGTCCATTAGCATCCACAGAGGTGGACTCAGGTGAGTCCGGAAGATCCACTTCGGGGTTGATTTATTGGGTGGAAGATTCCATCTTCCACATCTCTGCAGGAAACAGCTGCAGGGCGGCCGTAGTTTGTGCTGAGAACCCGTCGTCCCAGTTGCTCTCAGTGAAACTCACTGATGTCATCTCGATGACCGGGCTGAGGTCATCGAAGGGCAGGTCTTGGTTGGGTATGCCTTGGCACCAATGGAATTCCCTTGACTCGTTGCATGTTCTCAGTATGCACTAAATACAAGTACACGTCCATAGACCCATGTACTGCGAAGTCCTCAGGTGTTCCGCATGGAACAGTGACAGGTACAACAGATTGTAGCATCTGTCGATACTCAGACGCTGGTTGAGGTATCTGCTCTGCATCACCACGTCGATCAGCGTGAGGTATTCCCTCGCTAAGTTATTCATTTAAAAATACATGTGCCCATAAACCAAAACGTCTGTTTGCCCTTATCTGAACTTATTTCTACAATATAGCTCATTTTATGACTTACATGTTTTTGGCATTACATTAAAATTTGTATCTCTATCTTACTATCAATAATTCACCATTTTATTACTATCTTTTTTTTCACTAATTTTTCTCCTAATCTCACAATAACTAATTCCCTATCTACTATACATACTGTCAATGGTCCCTATATTATGATATGGTTAAAATTCATAGTTCTTTCAGTGTGATTTTTACTATCGCATATTTTGGCCTCATCTGAAATATTTTTCACTCAATATCAGTAGGTCTGCCAAAATTCCATTTTACCGTTCAAAATGTATTTGACACGCTAGATTTTGAAGCAAAGCGAATTAATTCCTTCTCCCCATAACCTAATATTTATTTCCATCTATTCATCATTTCATCTTCCTGATTTCTCATGCGCATCTATATGTATCAGATCTTTTTCCTTCAAGTTTCATCACGTGATCATCAAACCCACGATATTCTACGTGTGCATTCATTTTCTCAAATTCATCTTTCTCGACTTGCTGTACGTAATTCAAAATTCCATGTTTCGCAAACATGAAAATTGGCACTCCCAAGTTGTGAGACTCTTACTCACCAGCTGGTGCCCTCCCTGGTAGAAGTATTCTGCAGCCCCTTCCACAGAGCGAAAAAACTCTTTGATCATAAGACAAAATGCATATAATAATATACACTCTACTTGCGAGGCTGAATCGCTCAAAATTTTTCTGGCGAATCACAAGTTAACCATATCGCCATAAATAACTCGCATTATGTAATCATCATACAAAACTCGACCATCCGGCCTCAAAAACACAAAACTCCATCTGCTTCTTCTAGCAACACAGCGTCATCTCCGCTGAAAATATCAAAATCACCTGACTCGACCCAACAATGGTCTAAAACACTCTCTTGTGTCCGCAGCGTCGTCTCCGCTGAAACATAACAATCACCTGACATCAAAACTAGACCTCAACTGGCCTCAAAATTCGCATGTGGCGTCTAAAACGCTCCAACGCACCAATAGGTACACTCCTTTCAGGATGTCTTTCTCATAAAGAACATCAACAAAGCATTTCCAAAGACGATAAACTTCGTCTTTCCGAGCCCTCAAACTTTCCTTTCTCAAAAGTGCAGACAAATTCTCCTCAAAAAAAAAACACAGCTCTTCTTCTCGAGCCTTCAAAACCTCACCTTTTCACAAGGGCTAACAAATTTTCCTTTCGAAATTTCAATTCAGAAAATTTACTTATCGAATCGGTACTCTCTTTTGTCGTCCACAAAGTGTTATATCGAACATTAAACCGTGAACTCCGTCATCTCCTTCTGAAACTACATTTTCAGACGTCATTTTCTCGAAATATTTTCTCATATTTCCTGTACAAATAACCATCGTTCTCGGACATAGTGTAATATCCCTAGATAAGTACACAGCTGAACTGCAAGGTAGTACTTTGGTTTCGAAGTTCTTCCTTGGAAGAGTTTTCCAAATCTTTCCTATTTTCCATTGCATTCTGTCTCGTAACGATATTCGTATTCGTTGCGGATTTCGAGATTTGCTCATTACGACGATTTGTTGCCTCAAATGTTTCTTGACCCCTTCTCGTCTCACTTTTTTTCTTCTGAATTTTTTTTTTTCTTACTCGTTTCAACTTATCTTTCAATACTTTCTCAACTCTCCTACTCTGCTTCTCGCTATTTTCCTCGAAACTTCTCATTTCCAACACATTTTCCGAAATATCTACGGTTCGTTCATTTTTTCTCAAAATATCCTTTTTCTTCTCCTTCATATTTCTCATTAACTTAACCTCATCTCTCGAAACTCTTTCGACTTGCTTCTGCCTTTCCAAACTCAGATTACTTTTTCTATCTCGAGTCTCAGTTTTTCTCTCAAACTGATTACGCCTACCTGTAATACGTTCCGTTTTTATCGGACACGCCTGTACACACTCATTTCTTCTATTTTCGTGAACTCTGTCAGGAGATTTCTTGTTATCAGAATACTCAATTCTGATGATATCATTCACCCTTTTTGTACCTGATCGGCTCTTTGTCCTCGCAGGTTGTAACCTTTTTGTTTCCTCTTTAGGGACCTTTACGTTGTTAACATTCTCTGTAAAACGATTGGCCGTCGTTTTAACAGAGGAACCTTTTGTCGCGGCCAACGATGAAAGATTCTCGTCCTCTTCTGATTTACTCAAGGCTACTTTATTCAGGTTCATCAAAATACTTCTGATTTCTCTCAGTTGTGATTCCACGTTCCTTAATCGCTCATTTGTATCTTTATTATACTGACCTAATTCATTTAATCCCTTATTCTCTTCCATCAATTCTATCTCTAATTATCCTATAAACATTTTTCCTAATCCCCAATCAATTTTCATTTCATACTTCTGAAGAAAATCTAACCCTATCAAGAAATTTGTCTGAAAATTTTCATTTTCCAAAACAATAAACTCATTCTCTATTACTATATCTTCGCCTAATCTCAAAGGTATTAACTTTTCCTTTACTAGGAATATTTCCTTGAATGTCCATCAAAATATTATCTTTACTTTCGTTTCCATATCATTAATCTTTTCAAATCCCTCAGACATCGCTATCTTTAATAACGATACAGATGCCTAAAAATTATTATTCCTTGGCCTTTCAATCTCGCACGTGTAAATCTGTATCGTTTCATCCCTATCTATTGTTGCATTCCCGTTTAAATTCCCTCTTGTCTCAGTCACCGGCCTACGATCATTCACAGGGCATGCTTTTGCGTAATGCCCTTTATTTTTGCAGTTATAACAAATCACGCTATTATTCGGACAATTCTTCATAATATGACCTTTCTTTCTGCAACCATAGCATATCACCCTCTCATTCCAGTTGTCATCTCCAATATTATCCTCAATTCCAATTCTAAAACCATTTCTACAATTATTCGCTTTATGGCCCACCCTGTGACATTCATAACACTTTCTTTCCCTAAATGATATCGTAGTTCTTACTTCAGGGGCAACGCGTTCTTGATTTTCCGTGATCTTTTCAATTGTCTCTTCTAGTTCGGCGATTTTCAAGGCCTCTCCGATAATAGTAGGCTGAATAGATAAGACTCGCTTTCGGACAGGGTTCATTAGTCCCATAACAAATTGGGTGGTTATGTCTCTATCGAGTTGCTGTTTCAGGACCGTATCCACCGTTTCGTCTCCTGTAGTCGTGAGAGTTTTCAACGCTAATAATTTCAATCTAACCAAAAATTGTCTACAAGTTTCTCCCTGCCTTTGATTACATTCCAAAAAATTTCTCAAAGCTTGTCCTGGTATCTGACTTACTGCAAAATGCTCTCTCAACTTGGTTTTCCAGTCTTCAGTGATTTTCAAACTTAATTCTGATTCAAGAAATTGTTTCGCTTGTCCCCTTTATTTTATTCGTGCAATTGCTACTTTTTGTTTCTCCGTCCAATGTGCAATAATAGCCGTTTCATCGATAGTTTGGATAAAATCGTTTATATTCGTATGTCCTGCATAAAAGGGAATATAATCTAAATTTACTGATACTGGTAGCAATATTTCACGAGCCATTTCAGTTTCTCTTTGGTTTTCTACTACTAAATTATTTGACACAAATTTTATCTCAACTCTGAACCTGCTTCTTCAAAATCTAACTTCGTTTCTATGCCTGTTATTTCACCCGACGGTATAGGGATCGCCTATATTTACCATAAAACTCGTAATATACCTGACACCAAATGTGCTGGCCATAAGGCTTTGTAATACCCCACACCTGACACCATTTGTGCTGCCCATAAGGCTTTGTAATACCCCACACCTGACACCATTTGTGCTGTACACCTCACTAGTTGATAAGATGTTAAATTATTTTTTGATAGGCCGAGCGGATTTGTCCTATATGTGAGGTGGTAAGCTACAGATGTTTTTAGGGTTCGGTTTTACAGGCGGATGAAATAACAATGGCATCGATTAACTTAATATAAACATGAAGTATTTATTCAAAAAATATATATATGGTGGTCTACTGACATATAGAAATATAATCAAGATTTATAAGTAATCCTGAAAGATCCATATTAATTTACATAAAAGAATACAACATCGAATATACAATTATACAGGTAATTATCCCCTCAAGTTCAATACACAAAGCTATTTAATTAGTCACCTTTGTAATCAGAAAATCCTACGTCAAATACTTTAATATTTTTGAATACAACCCTGGCTACTATCTTTCCGACAAACGACACCCTCTGATATGAATGGCATAATTCCCTAACATGTGCCTTTTAAACTTTTGGGTCAATGATCTGAAATATTTTCCTACGGGCATTTATATAGACTGGTTTTGGGCAACTTACATATTTTGTATTTGGTTCACTTTTCACTTCGTTTGGAAATTCGCGACACTTGCAAACTGACTGGTTTAAACTGAGAAAACTTTCAACTGTACAATTTAATTTTACAAAAACTATTGAGCTTCACTTTCAGCCTGAAAACTAACTTTTGCAATGTCTAGCGACAACTTGCAAAACGGACAAAGTATGTTCTGATGTCTGTCGACAAAGAATCAGCTACTTAAAAGTCCGTTAGCTTCAACACAAACCGTGGTGACCACGGTATTAAGGAACTTAGCTCCTCCGAGCCATGATTGTGACTGCTGACTACTGACTGCTTTCGATTGACTTTCGGTCATCATTTTTATATAAAAATGTACCCTTTGTTTCTATCAAAGCGGCAATTCGACAAAAGAACACGTGCACCATATTTTGTCATTAAGTTCCAAATTTATGGCTTTGTTTTTCTCTGTGATATCAAATTTTAAGCTATTTACTCCTTTTATCAGTGCCCTTTTGGGTCATTTGTACATAAATTCTTGGCTTTATCATTCTAGTTCATAAACGAAGTTGACCATAACTTATATTTTCGGCGCTTTTGAGATTCATCTGTTTATGACTTGATATAGGCCACCTGCAGTGATAATTCTTCTTTGGGCGTGATTAGTTTATCTGTATTTGACATTTGATCTTTGATTACTTTTCACAATAATGATGCATTATATCCGTGCCCAGCACAGAATATTCAGATCGATTTGTTTCGCATACTTTCCTGTCATCATCATGGAAGATTCAAATGATTTAATTGTTCCGAGGAGGACATGACCATCCCATTCAAGAATGATATATTTTTTATATCAATTTATATTTTGTTGAAAATATTTGATTCCAAAATACATTCGCGCTCATTGTTTGGACAAGGTTTCCATTCTTTATCTGAAGCCAATAAATATACTAAATAAATATAAAAATAAATTTGCAATGAATATTATACTTATGGCTCACCATTAATTATTCAGTTATAAGACACACCACGGATTCCATTACATTTGTTAATAATAACTACTAATGAATAATGATGCCTAAAACGTATTGTGAAGTTATCCAGTGAACTGATTGAAACCATGACGGCCGCGGGTGTCGCGGAGGGTATCGGGGTACGAAATCGGCGAAACGCATTAGCCCGTGCGGCCTGCAGTCGAGTATGTTTTCCTCGATATCACCCTTATTAATGAATCGAATTTCAATTTCAAATAACGCTTTGTGAAACTTCAGCTCATCGACTTTATATAAGGAATTTTTTCGATATACGTAGCCGTTTCTGAGATAATCCGATGTATTTGAAAACCATTTTAATAAAATTTTTCAAGTTTCGAGTTATAGCCGTTTGAAATTTTATTTGCCTATATGTCGTAATGGTATTGTGGGATTTCAAAAATGTATATGATTTTTTAGACACATCGGATCGAATCAAAAGTATACAGAGTGAAACGAATGAACTGAATGAGTATTTTGGGCGAATAAAAAAAAACATACATTTTTTCCAAAACCACCACCTACCCCCCAAACGCACATGACGATTTGTTGACGACAAGTGGATTCTTGTTAAGGTGACATTTCTGGACATGTCATAGCTTTTTACCTCCGATTTGCCACCAACTTTGTTTCTAAGCGTTTTTCGAGGCGTTTGACACTCTACCAGACCACCAGCCCAGTTTATGGAATACTGATGACTGATTTGACCATGCTACTCAATTAAATATAGGTTATAATGAACACTCTCATCAAAAGAACTAAATCTACATTGAATAATCAGCAGGCATTATCTGCAGGACTAACCACAAGCGATCGTATTTCCCTTGATATTAGTAATATTACCGTTGACTTGATTACCACTATTGTTCTGGTATACTATATTGATAATTAATATCCTCATTGCTTTGTCCTATGATTATCGATGTTCCTATGTTATGCAACGAATTCATACATTGACACTACTATAAAACAAATATCTATTGATTATTCGGCTGTTGATAATGTTTTATATAATATTGATCGAATACCTGCCCATTAAATTGAAGACACAGCCAACATCGTCTGAGGACAGCGTCAATCGACCGCAGTAGAAACAGATGTTAAATAAGTATTCGAAAGATTTTCTCGTTGCATTCATCAGTGCATCTCGATTTTTGTGCCGCGATTGCCGGTGTGGTAAAAGAAATCTAATCGCGACTTTGCTGGCTATTATTTCTGGATATATATATTTATATAATTTTAAATTTATTGATTTATGGAATAGTTTTGCTGCTTATATTGAATAATAATTTTGAATGAAAACTTTCTCCTCTACCCTATATAAATGAGAGTCGTGGTATTCGATCATTGCGTCAAAAGATATAGTTTGAAGTTATATTTGTATTGAGTAGCTATAAAAATTGAAAATCATCCAAATACAGTAATATATTTTTAAAATCGCAAGAACTTATTCTCCAATAAATATTGAAGAAATACAGGGTATTCCATTCAATAAAACAAAACTTCAGCTTATATTTAAATAATAACAGCTTTTTCTGAAAATACGCCACTGGATTCTACGTGAAAATATTCATCCAATTACGCCCTGAATCTCATAAACGAAGCGGTCTATAAAAATGTTGATATCAGATATTTTTCAACTAATAGAAGTAGTGAACACTTTCTCTTTGTGATATATCCAGTTGATGTGAGATTTTTTTGGTATTGAAGTGGCAATTGCGTGATTTCCCCAGAAGGTAAAGATGAAGAAATGGGGAGGTAGCAGCAGTATGGAGTAGCATAGGTATGGCGGGACAGTGTAAAATACCAAATAGAAAAAAATTGTATAAGATTATTTCAAAATATTTCAATAAGAAATCTGAAATACCAGTATATTACACAGTTTTTACGTAGAATACAGTGGCGTAGTCAAATTATGAGAATAATAATATATAACTCGAAGTAATATATGTTTTTAATGGATCACTGTATACTCTTTGATATTTGAAACATAAATAATGTTCTGCGCTTTTCAAAAATATGTTATATTTACACGATATTTTTAGTATTAGCCCTGTATTCAGATAATTTTCAGTACTTGTAGCTAGTCGAGACCAATATTACATTTTCATTTGATCGTTTGTAAACAAGTATCCAACGTTCGAGAATACAACAAATCTCTAGTTTTGAAAATGAGCGAGATCATTCAACAAGCGAATCATTTTTTTTTCTAAAATAGACTGAATTTTTCATGAAGGCTTATTGTTTATAATTTTAAAGAATAGATGATGTTTGTACAATGAGCTTGGATGATTTCTTGCAATTCATGCATACTCTAGCGAATGTAGAGGTCACTTATATATAGGTATTCGAATAATATGAGTGCTTCTGGATTACTCTTCTTCAACCGGACTTCAAGATAATCACTCTGAATCGTGCCACCTGAAATACATAATGAGTCCATGAAAATAATCTTGATAACAACAATCTAAAAATAATTTATACATTGGTACTCAAATTTAGGTCGATTTAGATAGAGCAAATACCCTGATGGAATAATCACAAATATTTTTATAAGAACTGTCACTATAGGATAAAAATCAAACACAATCAAATTGAAATGGATTCTTGGACAACGAATAGTTATTGATATTAGTGAGAAAAAGATCGAACTGGAGAAGAAGAACTGTAAAGGTGTATTGTATTGCAGTTTCGTCATTGAATAATGAAAATTATCAGTTTGCTATTGATCGGCAGCCGTGATAGAAAGTTTTGGTAATCACGGTGTGAGATAATCCCTCTCATTCATTTATAATCAAGCCATACGGAATTGATGTGAAATACAATAGTGGTAGAGAAAAAATACTGTTAAAATACGGATACAAAGGAGTAGCAAAGAAAACTACGTCACGAACTACCGATTTTGTAACTCTCAAAAATACTAAAATATCGTATATCTACTAATCTTTATGAATATAATAATTTATTATAACCGAAATAATGTATTATAACCGAAACAATTCAGAGCAATACAATCCACACAACTTTATATCAACAACATTGACACCGTCATTTTCTTCACCTTCGTTGGTACGTGTCATGTGATCATTTGAGTGAGTCGAACACACTAGTGTTAGTGCTAAATCCAGCAGGATGAATGCTTCGGTTTTGTCAATCGTGTTGTGTACAATGTAACCGTAGAGGTGTACTGTACACTATAATTTTCCTCGATGCTGAATGCTATGCTATTATGCTATAATAAAAAAAGATTCTAACCGGTGCGTTAACACGCTGCCCTAATAGCACAATTATGTCCTATGGATGTCCTTTGGACATCCTGTTAGCACATTAGGGACGTCCATGGGACGTTCAAATTTGGTACTGCGGACGTCCATTGTACGTCTGTGGAACGCACAAATGTCCTACTACGGACGTCCTTTCGGGATGTCCTCAGGACGTCATCGTCGGACCTACTTTCAAGAACCGAGAAATAAAAAAGCAGCTGCCAGTGATATCAGGCAGTCGCTGACACCCACCCAAACCCTAGCCGCGCGTATTGTTGCTGGACCTTTGTGATTGTTTCCTCTCCTGCGTTGTTTGGTGGCTGCTGTCTTCCGTGAAACGGATATTGACTGGAGGCCGCCTCGTCTCCTTTGAAGTAGCGTGAAGGAATATTTTTTCTACTGCTCACAATTTATAGAAGTATTTCACTCGATGGTGCTATATTACAGTTTTGGAATATCAATTTTGTATCACCACACATATTCATCAACTTATGATAACACTCTCTAATCCACTTTCGATAAAAATGTTGATATCTCCATAACAACGATTTGACAACTGAAATCGTGAATGAATCATTCTTATCCACAATGATATTTGATATGCTATAATGATGCACATGTGATGCATATTATCAAGACCAAAGTTTATCTGCTTATTTTTTCCTCATCGGTATTATACATATATAGAAATGTTGAGATGAAGACTCGCTGTATTTTCTCGAAACATAAAGTGGATTTATCCAACATCAATTGAATTAAAACTGATTTGAGATTAAAATGAATTTGAACAAGTTGGCCAACTGTCAACTTTATAGTGTAGATGTAAATTCTTGAGGTTATGTGGCGCATTCATTGAAGATTTTCAGATGGAATAAATCAGTTTTAGAAACAATTTCTTCAAAGTGAGTTGGTACCAAATAGAATTCCAGTTAACAAACAGAATATTAGCCTACTTTTTGTTGAGATGTTCCACAAAAATAACGCATGCCTAGATTTTGTTAATTTTGTTGCATAAAATACCATCTGAATCAAGGATTGATTTTCAAGTGATTCAAGTTCACTTCCAGTTTGGTGTTCCGCAGCAACAATTAATGGAATCGAAAAACAACTAGACATGCGCATTCTGTAGGTACCGTCACATGTCAAATCTGTCGAGTTCTGTGGTCACAAAACTGAACTCATACCCTACTAACCTATACTTGTATTTTGTTTTTACGAATTATTGTTTGTTGATTTATCGTAACTTTGAAAAATTTGATTGGAATCGGAAGGAATATGGAACACATTACATCAAGAAGAAAGCGTGGATTATTACTAAGTGCATTTGTGCTTTTGGGAGCCTCTTGTGTACTGAGATAATGAAGGATCAGAAGATTGTTGAACCTTTTTTTTGAAAGAGAAAAATAGTCTATCCAATTAAAAATATCAAACATAGTTTGAGATGAATGTCTGGTAGACTACGAGCAGAAAACAACTACTTTCCTGGTAAATACCACGCAGAACATTGAATTATATCTGCTCGTAGTCCATGCAACGATTCACACTGTGAATGCAGATCGCAAATGTTTCTTTCTTCCTAAGACGTGACAAATTCACATCGAGACAGGCACGCCTAACAACCTACAGACCGGTTTCGGGCTTATTGGCCCTCATCAGTGCAAGGTAGTTATCCGAGTAGAGACCGTAAGATCTCCACTCGAAGCGTTGCCTGTCCCAATGCATTTTCGTCGCGTCTATTTGACCGCACCGAGCCGCGTTCCAACAGACAATTGGAAGTGGCGACATCATGCGGCAGAAGAAAGAAACACTCCAGGAACGAATCTCTCAAGTTTCACAGAACTTGGAAGTGGCTAAGAGCTTGACTAAGCTTAATAAATGAAAAAATGGATTAGCTATAAATTGGACAATAAAAATTTTTGAAAGAGAAAAATAGTCTATCCAATTAAAAATATCAAACATAGTTTGAGATGAATGTCTGGCAGACTTTGTCTGTTGGAACGCGGCTCGGTGCGGTCAAATAGACGCGACGAAAATGCATTGGGACAGGCAACGCTTCGAGTGGAGATCTTACGGTCTCTACTCGGATAACTACCCTGCACTGATGAGGGCCAATTAGCCCGAAACCGGTCTGTAGGTTGTTAGGCGTGCCTGTCTCGATGTGAATTTGTCACGTCTTAGGAAGAAAGAAACATTTGCGATCTGCATTCACAGTGTGAATCGTTGCATGGACTACGAGCAGATATAATTCAATGTTCTGCGTGGTATTTACCAGGAAAGTAGTTGTTTTCTGCTCGTAGTCTACCAGACATTCATCTCAAACTATGTTTGATATTTTTAATTGGATAGACTATTTTTCTCTTTCAAAAATTTTCATTGTCCAATTTATGGCTAATCCATTTTTTCATTGTTGAACCTATTCTGAAACTGACAAGTAAATGCGGGCAATTTGAAAAGCTTTTTCATTATATGAAAGCCAACGATGAGGAAGAATTTTTTGCTTATACAAGAATGACTCCCAAAATGTTTGAGTGAGATCAGGAGATTCGGTGTTAAACCTATTCTGAAACTGTTATGTAAATACGAGCAATTTGAAAAGCTTCTTCATTATATGAAAGCCAACGATGAGGAAGAACTTTTTGCTTATACAAGAATGACTCCCAAAATGTTTGAGTTTCTTCTTAACATGGTTTCCATTGATTCAAATAAGTGTCCCAGCATAAGAAATGCCCTGAAACCACGCTTGGTATTAACCCTACAGTGAGTTGATCCTACTTTTTTTTTTATTTTTATTTCTATCAATATTTTTTAGCTTTCTTGCTGCGGGTTCATCAATGGAAGAAAAAGCAAGAAATCATTTCATTGGAAAATCCACTGCCCACCACATAATCCAAGAAACATGTGTGGCAATATGGAAAAGATTATCATCAATATTTTCACCTCCTGCTTCTGAAGAAGGTTTCAAGAAAATTTCAGAGGGTTCCTTCAATTATATAAATGGAATATTCTAAATTGTATTGGTGCTTTAGATGGGAAACACTTTTTGATTCAGGCACCATACAAAACAGGATCAGAATATTTCTCTTATAAGAAATCATTCAGGTAATAATTCACATTCATCATGCATTATCATTTAAACTATTTTTACTTTAGTCTTATACTGATGGCAACATGTGATGCCTTCTACAAACTCTCAATTGTTGATACTGGCTCATCAGGAGCTCTCCATTAAAGTCGAGTGTTCAAAGACTCTTCTTTCGGCAATGCATTCATGAGAAAACAGCTTCCAATACCTCATCCCAAAGTGTTACCACAAACATCAACCAATTTACCATGCTTTTTGGTTGCAGATGAAGCGTTTTCTCTTCATGAAAACATCATAAGGCCATATGAAGGAGCACAACTGCTAGTGGTAATGAAAGTTTTCAATTACAGACTTTCTCGTGCTAGGCGTACTATAGAGAATACTTTTGGTATCTGAGTACAGATATGGAGAATATTGATAGGTCCTATCATAGCTGACATTGCCTCAGCTGAACTCATTGTTCAAGCCAGTGTTGCATTGCATAATTTTATGCAGTGTGGAGAATAATGTTTGCCTGATAATGAAAGGAGATATCGCCCTACTGGCTTTGTGGATTTGGAAGGACCTGATGGTGAAATTGTAATGGGACAGGAGATCGAATCAGAATCGTTAACAATCAGTCGGTAGGCTAGGGGCTAGGAATTCTACCAGATATACAAGGGTCAATAGAGACATCTTCAAAACATTTTCATGTCTCCCATTGGAAGCCCTGTCAATTGGATCATGTATCGAGAGGTTCAGTCCCATTGTGAATTGATTTTTCAACTAATCAGTTTTTTATATCAGAACTCCGAGAAGCTGACAACCTTGAATAAAACAAATATATTCATTTATATGAATTCTGTATTTCATCAAAAAAATACGGATGACTATAAAAACAAATAAAATGAAAATTCTGAAAAACCAATAAAAATATATTGATACAATAATAAATTTACAAAACAAAATGTGAGATAGATATATTCGCACACAAGCTCAACATAAGAGAATATCACAAAATATGTAACAAAATAAAAAAATTCTAGAAAAGCAAATAAAATTGCATATATACAAAAAAAAATCTAGAAAATAAAATGTGAAATAGAAATCAAAATCACTCATCACTATACTTCGTTGAATAATAGGCAATTCTGTACAATCTATACTATAATAACTATCTCTTATGCCACGAGAAGGCGCTCAAATATTCTGTTGTACTGCTTTTATTTTTACGATTGAGTAAGTTGTATGTTTATCGTAATGACCGTTTATATTATCATGCTTAATAAGTGTTTTATAGAAAAAACTATTTTATCAACGTTGCTAACTATTCTATCAAAGTTGCTTCATTATCACCTTTGTACTCTAACAGGTTATGGGCCCAGTAACTTTGTGGATGTAATTAGTGAGTATATTCGGTGAAAAAGTATACTTGTTGAACAACACTGTTGTGTGGTTGTGCAATGGCGGCTCATCAAGTTGAAATAAACGTGAAGCCATTCGATGGTACCATAGTAACTTCGCAAATTAAGAATTTCGAGTGATTCGAGCATTGCAGCGATATTGAGTACTGAATGCTATCGAGAAACCAGTCCCGGAAAATAGTGATACAGATGACTTTTGTAAGATGGATATGCCACTGCTCGTGATGTCATAGTTCAGTGTGTGGCGGATAACATCTTAGAAAATATCATGAAAAAAAACAATGCCCAGGATATGTTAAACACGCTTCGATCTACATATGTGAAGTCAGGGATATCAAGCCAGTTACAGAAAGAGTTGAGGAACATGCAGTTTGATGGCAAAACCTTGCATGGAGATTTTTTGAAAAAATCTATAGACTCAAAAAATGTTGGTGTCAAGATGGACGAACAAGAAGTTTCAGTAGGTACAGCTATTGTCAACAATGAAATTTCAAGCAGTTGTGACATCAATCCATGTTTTGTTCAGTTCTGATCCAGGTAGTGTGAAACTGGATTTTGTGAAGAATAAGCTGCTATCAGAAGAGGAAAGGATTGCTAAAAATATTGGAAAGTCTGATCCAGGTGTAGCATTTGCCTGCTGCAGACAGAGAAACAGCAATACCAAAAACCAAAGTTGTGGAGGGGGCAGTTATCATTACAGTTCTCGTCAACAGCAAGGCCAGCGGTAGATTCATGCAGAAATCGCAAGGGAAACCTTTCGTATTGAGTGTTATTTCTGTCATGCATATGGACACATTGGAGCACAATGCCCGATACGAAACATTGCTACTGTCGCAAAACAAGAAGAAGATATATAGCTTTGATCACAGAAGTATCTGACAACTGAGAAATTTCAATAAACACAGAAGATTTATGTGGGATCATAGATGGACATGAAGTTTAAAAGAAATTATCAAAAAATATTTCAATGATGAATTTTTTCACGATTATTCATCGGACTCCAGCAGTAGTGGAGGCAATGGAGATGAATTAGACATGATAAGCTGTTGATTCGTTCGTCAAGTCAGATCTTCAATAAAAACATACCTGGAAACAGTCTCCGAGTTTTGTGCAACAAATTGGTGAAGACTTATGAAGAAAGCACTGAATATAAAGAATTTTCCAAAACTCGAAAAGTTGTGGTTTTTTTACTACCACTTGATTCCAAGAGGTACTCTGGATATACTGCCCTATTTTCCTGATAAATTTCATCTAACTGCCTGCAAATAATAATAACTTGATTCGTGTGATATTTTTAAAATTCATATTGCTTACTCTTGATATTCACAACTAGCCCTATTTCTTCCAGTTTTTTTGTTATTCACTGTTTTTTCTTTGTATACCCTATCCAATGTTCTATATCTATTCTCAACCTGTCATGATGAGAAATCATATCCTTGTTTAGCCATCTCTTCACTTATTAGCTTCCACAATGATTTTTTGGTTTTCAAATTAAAAATTTTTTCTACTTTCTTCACATTTTCAATGTACAAACTCAAAGAAAGTTTGGTGCATATTGTGTTTCAAGTAGTTTCTGTGAAATTATATCGATGATTTAAAATATATGGATCAATTTCAAATACATTCATGTTCACCTTTGTTTGATTCCTGTAATGGATTTTCTATTATGGACGTCGCCTCTGAAACAGAAGACATCTCAGTGTCTCCTGAGTAAGGTGACTCTTCTATGAAAGCTTCTGAGTTATCTAAGCGGATGATTTCCACATTATCGATTCCATTATAGAATAGGCCAAATTTGTTCAATTTCCCTTTTTTCATGTCTGTTTCTATGAACTGAATGGTGAATTCATCATCTGAAGACGATCAATTCAATCAACAAATCTTCACACCAGCCATACTACACCCACTCATTACTCACCATTTTTCAAGAGATGAATCAATTCATCATCCTCATCCAGAGTGACTATTTTATCGTAAATTTAAAATTTTATTATACTCATTTCGCTTCGATTCAACCTCCGACTTTGTCACTTCTGTTTGTTCACATGTGACCTAACCGCACAATTTTTGAATTTATTTTGAGTGTATTTCACACTTGGTTCGGACTAGGTGGAGATAAACTATACTGGTGCAGAATACACGTCGCGAAACGAATGCTCAAAAGTGGTGCGAAATACACGAGGTGTAGAAGAGTACACTTCGCATACAAACGAAATGGGCTTTTTTTATGTATAAAATTCAAGTATGGTTTTCAGTGTTTTTATTTCGTAACCAATAGTTATCAATAACGTGTATACAGAGGAACATAAAATATCATTGTATACAAAGTATCTAACACAAAGTAAATAACACCAAGTTTCTAACTAAATTCAACATACTCGACTATTACAACGATATCGTCCAGTTTCAAGGGTTCTGTGGTTTTGGTCCATTTTCAACGTTTGGTCAGTGTGGGCAAGTATTCTTTAAACCATCTGGTCCAGACACTATCTGCTAATCGTTGTGATCGTCTCCATTGTTTTCTGAGATCTTCGCCATCTTGTGGTAGTGAATGTTGACTTGATAAACCAATCAATAGATGGATCGGTGTTAAGCATTCCGGGTCGTTGGGGTCCAGTGAAACGTGAGTGAGTGGACTACTGTTAACAACGTTTCCGACTTCTGCAAAAACAGTCAACAAAAGTTCATCTTTGGGCGATTCTTTCTTCGACATATTGTAAAGAATACGTTTGACTGATCCAACCAATCTTTACCAACATCCTCCCATATTTGGGCTACTAGCCATTCAACTTGATGTTCAGCTAATTTACTATTCAGTTTATCTTCGTCTAGATCATCGTAATAGGTTTTTAATTATTCGCCAGCACCTCTGAAATTTGTACCGTTGTCCGAATATATATATATACGATATGGGTCCCCTTCATGCTATCATTCTCTGAATAGCCATGATAGTTGATATGTTGAGAGTGTATGGGCAATTTCTAAATGTATCGCTTTTAAAGACAGGGTACGAAGTAGTCCATACCTGTGTATGTGAATGGCCTAACATTTATAATCAATCTGGCAGGTGGTAGTTGTCCCATTTCTGGAGGAACAGGTTTGGCTCTACGATTTCTACGAAACTGACAGTGCTTGAATGTTGTTTTCACTGCAGATCTCCCATTTATAATCCAGAACCGCTGTCTCAACTCCTTGGTGGTGTCTTTTTTCGTAGTAGTACTGAATGATCAATTAAGTATACCTACTTTTTGAGTCCAAAATGATCGATTGCTTCACATCCTCATCTGAATAGTCGCATTGGTTAATTCTGCCATTCATACGTAAAAGTCCACGTTCATCTATAAAGGGTGAAAATTGTAATAGTCTGTAGTTTGATTCTAAACTTTCATTTTTATTTTTATTTTTATTTATTTATTTTATTTATTACATAATACATCCAACAGGCCGAAGCCCAATTACAGGAGTATAAAATGATAACTAAAATATAGTTGGTAGTGATAGGACAAAAAAAAAATTATCAAAAATTAGTAAAGATAAGAAAGAAAAAATTAACATAATAACGCTAATTTGATATGAGAGTGTACAGTTGTTTTTTAAATTGTTTTAAATTTGAGAAAAATACATCTACTGATGGAACATTATTCAATCTTCTACACATCGATGTTATTGGGCTATTAAAGTGATGTAGTGAATTTGGCACTTCGACTCAAAAAATCAGGTTAGACCTTGACGATATACGGGGTACATTGAAGTTCAGTTTGGATAACAGCGAGGTCGAATCTATTTGATTATTAATCAGTTTGTATGCAAATGTCATATCTGCAATTTCTCTTCGTTTTTTTAAGCTGACAAATGCAAACTCTTCAAGTAGTGAGTCATAACTATAGTGCCGTTCAGGATATATATTGTGTTTCTTGAGAAACAAAAATTTTAAGAATTTCTTTTGAACTGTATCAAGTGCTGTTATGTGATTTAATTGACTTGGGTTCCAAACTACACTGCAGTATTCCAACTTGCTACGCACTATACAGTAGTAGATAGATTGAATTGCTTTGAGATTTTTGAACTCTTTACAATTACGTATGAGAAATCCCAAAGCTCTGTTGGCATTGGTAATGATTTTGTCAATATGCAGATTAAAAGTTAATCTGCTATCAAATACAACTCCTAAATCCTTGCATTCGCTCACACGACGTAGATTACCATTACTTATCACATAATCAAACATAACTGTAGATATTTTTCTAGAATAGCTCATGATTTTGCATTTTTCGACATTCAAAGGTAACTTATTTTCGGTACACCACTCAGAAAGATTATTTAAGTCATCTTGTAATCGTAGACAATCTTCAATATTATGGATTTCTGCAAAGATTTTCATATCATCAGCGAAAAGAAGTTTGCTTGACTTGATTGAAGTGCAGATATCGTTGATGAAAAGAAGAAATAAAAGTGGACCTAGATTTGATCCTTGGGGTATTCCTGAATAAGCTATAAAGTTAAAAGATTGCACACCTTCATACTCGACAAATAAACTTCTGTCACTGAGGTAGGATTTCAATAGAAATTGGATATTAGGTGGTATACCGAAATTACCCAGTTTTTTTAATAGTTGAGTATGTGAGACTTTGTCGAAGGCTTTACTGAAATCAGTATATATGACATCTACTTGATAACGATTGTCGAGTGAATTCGAAATATACTGAGTGAATGTACATAGGTTCGATACTGTGCTTCTGGATTTCATAAAGCCATGTTGAAATTCGGATAAGGAGTTACCAACATGAGAGTAGATGAGATCAAAAAGAATAATTTCAAATAGTTTAGAAAAGACTGATATAAGCGCTATAGGTCTGTAGTTACGAATGTCTGCAATTTTTCCAGATTTAAATACAGGACAAATACGGGAAATTTTCCAGATATCAGGGAATGTTTCAGTTTTCAGAATAAGATTGAAAATCAATTGAAGAGGACGACAAAAAATTTTTATGTGGGATTTAACTAATTTGACGGGAATGTTGTCTGGCCCGCATGTCAATTTATTTTTTAACTTATTCGCTGCAGCAAGGATGAGGTTTTCAGAAATTTCCGTGATATATAGTGTATGATTAAGACTGGGATAGACTGGGATATTATGTTTGAGCAGTGTAATTTCGTGTGCGAAACTCTCGTTTTGGGAGGACCCAATACAACTCTCTTCAGCCAAATTGAGTTCTTCTGTAGTCAGTTCTTCGGCATGTCCTACTTTTTCATTCTTCAGTCTCTTGCAGAATCGATGAACCCAAGCAGTAGCTCGAACAAGACGTCTCCATTTTGAAAATCTAGTAACATTTGGTACATACAAAAATACAGGATTCTTCTTCTCTTCGGAATCATCTATTATGAATGATCTCAGGAAGAAGTCCATGGCATCTCAAAGTGGAGTGGTTTTAACATTAACTTTTTAGATACGGATAGTTTTTCTACTTTAAATTTTGACCCCACCACTAAATTTTCACCTTGAGTCCGATATTAATATTTGTATTGATACTATTGAATTTTTCCGTTCTTCCAAATTTAAATTGATGCCTATGAATCCTTCTACCCCTCTTTTATATGTTTCCATGAGGCCAGTTGTGTAATTCCCCTGCTCCCAAAATAGCGTAATGGCTCAGTCATATAATTAAAGATCTCACTGATTTTCATAACCCTCTTCCAATTAAAAATTCTTTCGACCTAACAGTAAAAATCAAAAATTCCAATATCACTCCAAACGCAATTTTACTTTCTTTGATGTAGTGAACCTCAGTTTCAATTTTTCCATTAAATTCTCTTTTGGTATCGATATGTGGATGATTGTTTGGTACTTTTTGATGGTCCACTGAGTGAGGTGAATTTATTGCCAGATTATTTGAACACTTTACATCCTTGTATTAGTTTTACAATGGAATTGTTCAACAATAATTGTCTCCCCTTTTTAGATCTCCTTATTAAAACCAATGATAATAAATTCAGTTTCTCAATTTATAGGAAACCTACTCATACAGATCTCGTGATTCGTTACAACTCATGTCATCCTTTTTCACACAAGACAGCAGCTTTTAACTCTATGTTTCATAGACTCTCTTCAATTCCAATATCTCCTTCAAAAACGAACTGAGTATCATTAGACAGATTGCAAACAATGATGGATTTCCTCAATGTTTTATTAATGAAATTCACAATAGACACTCTAATAAATTATTAATTCAGAGCCTTCTCCCAATTAATTCACTGAAATCCCAATTTTCTTGTATACCCTTTTTAGGTTCGGTGTCATATCGCCTGAAAAATATTTTTCAAGGATTTTCTGATGATATCAATATTTCATTCAAGACACTCAAAAATACTTTCAATCTTATCAATACCAAGGATAAACTACCGATACTTCAGAAATATGGTGTTTATAAAATGTCTTGTTCCTCTCCCAATTGTAATGCACAAAATATAGGTCAAACTAGTAGGAAATTCATTACTAGAATAAATGAACATGTTTAATTAATTGAGAAATACAAAAACTCACCAAGAGAGATTTTTAATACCTATAGTTCGTTTGCCAATCACATAGTGAACTCTGCACACCATTTTGATATCAATAAGGATCTGGATATTTTACATGTTTGCACCAAAGGTCTTTTCGAAATTTATGAGATCAATTATTTCATCAAAAATAATAATATCACTTCACTTAATGAACAAACACATTTTGATTGTCAATAATTCTTTAATCAGCTCAATTTCTGAATTCTAGTATATTATTTCTGATCTCTGTCTCCTACCTCATATCTCCTTTTTCAGTTTTCGTGCCAATGTAATTTTTTGATTGTTATCCGGGATAATGTAATTTATGCCATATGTCATTGGTATTCTGTGACATTACCTTTCATCATAATTATTTGACTTAACTTCTCGTTGTTTTATGTCAATTGTCATATAAGTCATTGTCATACTCAAAAACTAAATTTCCGGTTCCATTACAGCCATTTTGTGGTGCAAAAATGTCAGGGTTGATAATATTGAAACCATATTTTTGGATTTTGCATAAAACTTTTTTCAAGATGATACCGTCCTGATATCCCTAATTTGTGGTCCCGTATGAAAGTTTTCCAGTCATTTAACTTCCATTTCGTTATGTAACTTTTTCATCTTCAAGTAAGTACTAGTTATACTTCTTATCAAGACCAAAATTTTTACCTCATGTTCTCTTGTAGCATTCATCTCTTATTTGGGCTGATGATGAGTACATATAAATGTACTCGAAGCATGTTCCATATAACCTTTTTATTCATTGAATGATGTGGAGATGACTTGGAGTTTTTTCCTGCTTTGATATTATGAATAAATTATTCATATGTTGTTTCGGCCAACAATCTTCAAAATTTTGTAAAAACACTGGTCCTGTAAACCATGTCGAGTTTTCATGTAATTCAAATTGACAACTGAATCTGGTTACTCCATCAGCGACATTTTCTTTCGTAGAAATATGTTTTCATTCATCGGAAGGAGTTGATTCTTATATCTCTCCAATTCGACAGATACGAACTATTTATAACATCGACCTTCTCCCCTTATCCAGTATATAGTACGTTCCTGGAATCCGTCTACAAATATGAACCTTGGAGTGGATATGGTTCTCAGCGGCGCAACCATTGCCCTTGCAAAAACCAAGACAAAAAACAATATAACTTTTGTTGGAAATTGCTGAAACAACTTGAATACCATTTTCAGAAATGATTCGCAGGTAGGCTACAGAGGCAAATGCCTCCTCACTGGCATCGCAAAATATATGAATTTCAGTAGAATATGATTCTTGTAGAATATGTGAATAACATCTTGGTATTCTTTCCATTCATTAAACCAAATGATCCAATTTTGGAAAATACCTTCAGGAATTGTCTCATCCCAACTTATACCACATCGCCAAATCTGTTGAAGTATAATTCGCCCCCTAATTGTTAAATTCGTGAGGAAACCTAGGGGGTCGAAAACGGACATAACCAGCTTCAGAGTTTCTCGCTTCGTTGCAATTTTCATTCCACTGACTATTTCTGTCTCCACTTCGTGGAATATCTTGAAAGTGAATTCGTCTTCAATCACATTCCACCATATTCCAAGAACTCCATTAGCTATGTCGTTGTTAAAATTTGTTGTTACTGCTTAGATTCTGCATATCTTTCTGTAACTTCTGGTGAATTCGATGTCTATCCTACTATTTCAAAACCACCTTCACGAAGGAGATTGATCACATCACTTTCATTTCACTCTCATTTCATATTCATCTACATTTCTATTTGGGTCCCCATTCCTCCAGAAAAACCATTGAGCGCAACGATCTTCAGATCGTATTTGGACTTGGTGAAACATTTCGGCAATATCGCCAAAGAAGCCCCATTTCCTTCGTCTGAATCGCACTAATACGAATTCAAGTTATCTGGACTTTGCAGAAGATTCTCATTCACGCTGGTATTACCAAATTTAGCGACAGCATCTAAAACTAACCTCAAATTATTCGGTTTATTGGGGTTGACCACGCTAAAATGTGGTAGATACCGGGTTCTTGGATTCTTCATGGATATTTCAGAATATTCCAGTCGCCGAATGTAACCTTTCGGTAAATAATCTTCAATTTTGCTACAGTATCGATCAAAATATGATCTGTCCTTGAACATTATTTTTTCGACACATAGCAGGCGAATATACGCATTTTTCTGCTTTCATGCAAAACGATTTGATATTTACTCCACAGCAGACCAGTTTCATATCCAATTTTCTGGTTGTCATCTCTAGAATCATCAAAGCTCTTTTCTCTTCTTCATTTATTCTTGTATTCGTCATTGTTATACCAAAAGCTTCGGTCGAAACATGCATGGAAGGTGAAATAATTTTCGGTTTGTCACATTTGTTCAACATTTCTATGTAGTACTTATCCCAGATGCGTTTTCGTAGCTATTGGACTTATTTGAACCCTGATAAACTTTTCTGGCTACTAATAGATGTAAGTTGTTTTGTCCTATCAGAAATGTTGGTTTGGCATTACTCATATCTCTTATCGGTAGTCCCTGAAGATGTTCATCATTGAAGTCAGACATTACTAATGTTTGACAAAGAAGTGCCAAATTCTTCACTGTTCGAACATTTTTCATAGTTGATACTACGAGAGTCATCATTAATAAGAACAATTTCGTTTACCCATTGCATACAAAATGGGCGAGTTTCTCCATCTAGTCCCAACTCTTTCGCCATATTCTCATCAAGAAAAAAAACAATGAAAAATGGAAAAGCCATAAATTGGACAAAAATTTTAGAAAGAGAAAATAGTCTATTCAATTAGAATATCAAATATAGTTTGAAATGAATGTATGGTAGACTACGAGCAGAAAAAACTACTTTCCTGGTAAATACCACGCAGAACATTGAATTATATCTGCTCGTAGTCCATGCAACGATTCACACTGTGAATGCAGATCGCAAATGTTTCTTTCTTCCTAAGACGTGACAAATTCACATCGAGACAGGCACGCTTAACAACCTACAGATCGGTTTCGGGCTTATTGGCCCACATCAGTGCAGGGTAGTTATCCGAGTAGAGACCGTAAGATCTCCACTCGGAGCGTTGCCTGTCCCAATGCACCTTCGTCGCGTCTATTTGACCGCACTGAGCCGCGTTCCAAGAGACAATTGGAAGTGGCAACACCATGCGGCAGAAGAAAGAAACACTTCATGAATAAATCTTCCATGTAACAGAACTTGGAAGTGGATGATAGCTCTGTGTAATTATTGATAATAAAACTATAATTGTCAGGATATTTATTATAAAAGAACTTTCTATATATTGTCTTTGTAACAGGTCAACATAAAAAAACATATCCTCCACTCCATCAACTCATAACAATATAACTGAAAGCTGACAGTCTCAGCTGTCAACGATCTCTCGACAGGACCGATCCCAATGTCACGGATGTTTACAGAATGACTGACAGAACAGAAGGTCTTGGTTGACAGACAATTGTAGTGTTTTTTACACTTACAACACATCTCCCATTTTCAAAGATCAAGGCGGAAAGGGGCTCTAACATTCCTCTGACTCCGACGAACAGCTACAGCGGGAGAGGTCACTGGCGTCGGTTGTTCTACTCGTGGACAATCTCTACAAAGTTTGTCAATTCTTCACCTGGGTTAGTATTACTTTGGACATCATTTTGGACATCATTGGTAATTGTATCCTCGAATGTTCTTGGGAGAGGATGGAGAAATTTTCTATTCCTTCGGTAGGTTCCTTCAGGACTACGAACCATATAGTATCGGGGTAACTGATGTTCAGATTCAACAACACCTGACTGACGTAGGTCTGATATCCAAACACGCTGTCCTCCTTTGAGTTCTCGTAGATACCTGGATCTATGGGCAGAATCAAACCCTTGTTTCTGTCTTTATCTTCTTTTTTCTTCCTTCTGGAGAATGAAGTGGCGATCGGGGGTGACAGAATATAATTCATTAGGTGAAATAGGTACTTCTCCTCTCAACTTTCCTCCCATCAATAACTCTGCAGGACTTAGCCCATTTTGAATGGAAGTTGTTCGCAATGCTAACAACATGTGATATGGGTCTTCACTTTTCTTGAAGTGGTATTTGAAATTTTTCACCTGTGATTCAATGAATCCATTACTATGACTGAATCTGGGACTGGATGTTACTATTTCAAATCCATAATTTTTCGAGAACTGATGATATTCTGATCAAACTGGTTGGGAGAACTGGGACCCATTGTCACTTCGAACAACTTGTGATACTCCATGCCGGGCAAATATAGACTCAAGGTGAGTTATGACACAAGCTGAAGTTAACTTCTCAAGTTTTGCAACCTCAATAAATCTGGAATAGTAATCAGATACTATTACATACCAACTTCCATCCAGCTTCAGCAGGTCTGTTCCAACAATCTGCCATGGCCGATCTGGAAATTCAGATGGCAGGAATGGTACAGTTTGGTCTGGCTCATTTTGAATGCAAGGAATGCAATTTTTCATCATCTCTTCTATGTGTATAGAGAGTCCTGGCCACCAAACGGATTGTCTAGCTAGGGAGCGACACTTATTAATTCCCTGATGACCCACATGTTATTTTGTAAGGACATCTTTTCTCAAATTTTGTGGAACAATACGGCAATCTTTCATCAGTAGAACCTCTTGTAGGGTTATAACATTTCTATGTTCCCAGTATGGAACTGCTTCTTGAGACAGCTTATGGCGAACAGGCCAACCTTCTATACAATATACAATATATTCTATACAATATCAGCTCAGAGCAAACTGGATCTTGTCGTTGAGAAAGTATAATTTCAGTTATTCTCTGATCTGTTGAAGGAAAACTTTCAATGACCTGTTGTACAAAAGCAGAAATTTCTTCTGTAAGCTCTTGCTCTTCACAATCTCTAGAGTGCTCCTTGACAAAGTATCAGCTATGGCTAACTCCTTCCCAGGAGTGTATTTTACTATGTATGAGTATCTCATTGGTATCATTTTAATTCGTTGGAGACATGGAGTTAAACTATCTAGATCTTTTTGTTCAAGAATTGAGACCAAAGGTTTGTGGTCCGTTTCAATACAGATAGTTTCACCAACTATGAAATTCGCAAATTTTTCACACCCATAGGCTTTAGCCACAGCTTCCTTTTCTATTTGGGCATAACGTTTCTCACTTGAAGAAAGAGTTCGTGAAGCGTAAGCTATGGGCTGGAATTTTCCATCTGATTGAAGTTGCATCAAAACAGCTCCTAATCCATAGGAGGAGCTGTCAACAGATAACATGGTATCCTTGGTTAAATCATACAGAGCTAAAACAGGAGGATTCGCTATAATCTCCTTGATTTTTTTGAAATGCTCTTACTTGCATGATCTCCCAGCACCATTCTCTGTTACTTCGCAGAAGCTCAGAGTGGTTGAGCCAGGGTTGATAAGTTTGGTACAAATTTACCTATAAAATTAACCATTCCAAGAAATCTCTTCAGTTCTGTCACATTTGTAGGGTCAGGTAAATTGACAATTGCTTCAATTTTTTTCTTGTCTGGGACTACCCCATCAGTGGATACTATGTGACCTAGTATTTTTATGGAGGTTTTTCTAAATCCACATTTCTCTGAATTTAGGGTCCAACCAGAGGTTTCTAGTTTGGTTAAAACCTTCTTCAAGCGCTCATCATGTTTCTGTGAGTTTTTGCCATGTATAAAGACATCATCAAAGTGACATACCACTCCTTCCAACCCTTGGAGTAAGAGGCTTATTTGATACTGGAAAAATTTTGGCGCTGAGGACAGTCCAAAGGGCATTCTTCGGAACATAAACCGGCCAAAAAGCGTTATAAGTTTTGTCAGACACATAGTTTCTTTTGTCAACGGGATTTGCCAAAATCCATTATTGGCATCAATTCTACTGAATACTTGAGCTCCTTCCAATTGACCAAGGGTACTGTCTACATCTGAGATAGGAAAATATTCCCTTTCAACATTTTTATTGAGTTGAGTCAAATCAACACACAACCGGATTTTTCCATTTGATTTCGGAACAATCACTAAAGGTGCACACCAGTCAGTTGGTTAATCAACTGGTTGAATCACTCCCTTGGAGCAGAGAGTATCCAGTTCCTTTTTCAAAGTTTTTCTCAGTGGTAGGGGTACACGCCTAGGAACACAAAGTGCATAAGGTACTGCATTAGTTTTCAGCCTTATGTGATAGGGCTGATTTGTATTGCCAAGTCCAGTAAAGAGTTTTGGAATTTTTTTGTATGGATCAAATGCCTTTCCATTATTATTGACCTCAAACAAGCGTTGAATAAGTCCTGACTTCTCAGAAGCATGATAACTCAACAATGTTTGCCTAGCACCAGACACAACATAAAATCTTTCATTGACTGACTTGTTTCTAACTTTAACATTGGCCATCAAAACTCCAGCAACATTCAACTGGTCCAGGAATTACTGTCTTTGCACAAGTTAGTTTATGTCCTTTGAACATTTCACAGTATACAGTCTCAGGGAGAACACTCACATCAGAACCAGTGTCTACTTTTACAGACAAACTCTTATCCAGAATTTTTACATCTGTTTGCCACAGTTCTTGATTATCACATGATTCAACCTCGCCAACAAATGTGTCATGTTCATAATCAGTCTCAGACTAAACAACTTCCACTCCGTTTGCCTGTTCCACGACAAACTCGAGCATAGTGTCCCTTGTTCTGACATTTACCACACACTGCATTTTTGGCAAGACATTTTGACTTATCATGTGACTTATCATGTGAATCTGAATGACCACACCAATAACACTGGTTGTCAACTTCTTTGGATGGTGCCTTTGATACTGGTCCTTTTTTGTGTGAGGAGCCACCTACATTTGATCTTTTATCAAAATATCTTTTGGTACCAACTGCATCTACTGAGGCAGTTCCACTTCGAAATGTTTCTTCTTGGTTCATGACAGCCTCCGATTGTTTGGCAGAAGTAACAGCTTTATGTAGGGTTAGTGTGGAGTCTAACTGCAACTTTTCTGAGAGAGCCTTATCAAGAATTCCCACTACCACTTGGTCTCTGATAGCTTGATCCACAAACCCAGCTGGAAAATCACAGTTCTGAGCTCTGCTATGTAATTCTGTTACAGAATTTCCCACACTTTCTTCTTCCACTTGTTTTCGTGTATTAAAACAACGTTCATAGATTATGTTTCTTAAAGGTACGAAGTGGTTTCGGAACTTGGTCAACACAAGATCAAAATTATTCACTTCCCCATCTGTTAGTTTGAAAGATGTGAATATTGATTCAGCTTGTGATCCCATCATATACACCAATGAATTGACCTGATCAGCTTCTGACTTAGCATCCAGCCCTGAAGCACTTCTGAATCTTTTGAATCTTGATTCCCATTGTTCCCAATCAGCAGCTTTCAACGAAAACTGTTCTGGAGCTGGTATTTGATACAGAGGTGCAACGGAGTTTCCTTGGGGCGTTGGCACAGGGGCGTTGTCCATCATGTTTCTTTTTTTGAGTTTTCAATTTCAAGAGCGGGAAATAATTCTATCAGCTACGCTGCCACCATGTGTAATTATTGATAATAAAACTATAATTGTCAGGCTTTTTATTATAAAAGAACTTTCTATATATTGTCTTTGTAACAGGTCAAAGTAAAAGAACATATCCTCCATTCCATCAACTCATAACAATATAACTGAAAGCTGACAGTCTCAGCTTTCAACGGTCTCTCGACAGGACCGATCCCAATGTCACGGATGGTTACAGAATGACTGACAGAATAGAAGGTCTCGGTTGACAGACAGTTGTAGTGTTCTGTACACTTACAACACAAGCTCGACTAAGCTTATAACTGAAAAATGGAAGAGCCATAAATTGGACAAAACTTTTAGAAAGATAAAATAGTCTATCCAATTAGAATATCAAACATAGTTTGACCGGCAGCTGCAATTAGCAAAGCAAGTCGGCGTCAGTGCATCAGCGAAGCCGAATTCACAATATTTAACGCGAGATGAGATGCCAATACATTTTTATCTCTCATCGGACTCCGCCTCCGTCGGTTGAGATTTTTACCTCCCGCTTTACACCTTGCTTTGACCTTTTCGAATGGGTGAACCCCCTCTTCACCTAGGAATCAATGATTGAAGGCATCTTATATCCTGCATAATATATCCTTACTACATAAATATTCAATCATTGATTTATCACTTTACATTTTCATAGTTGAATTTGGCGGGTTTGCTAGTGTAAACCAGTCTACGTCCACCAGGCCCACCACTGTATTCTCAACTGAAATGGACTATAGGTAATGTTTTTGTTTTGCGTTCTCCGTTATATTTTTTCTGGATGTAGATATATGTCTGAAGTTATTATCTGATAAATTATAATAAGTACACAAAACGAATGAAGAAGGAAGAGTGGGAATCTGTACTTGCCTCCATTGATCCAGAAAATGCTTTCAACGAGCTGACTGGTAGGTTACTCAATCAAATTGAAAATTGTACGGAATCTATAATAGTTACTGTGAAATAAAAAAAAAACTGAAACCATGGATGACAGACGGCCTTCTCACTTCTATTGAGCACAGATATAAACTTAAAAAAGTTCTTAATGATGAACAATCTGAGGAAAGAGAGGTTGAATACAAAAACTACAGGAACTTTTTAACGAATCTTCTGATAGAAAATAAAATTATTTTTTACGAAAATAGATTACCTACGAGAAACTGGTAACAACGCAATAAAATTTTGACAAAATAATGACAAATAATAGTAGAAAAAAAATTATACCAAATACGAAATTATGGGACACTATGGAAAAAATTCTCAGATGATATAGACAAGTCAGACTACTTGAACCAATTCTTCATTGGCATTGAGGAAGAAATGGCAAATGAGATAGAAAAAACAAAAACTCCTGTTATAGAAAATCGCATAAATATCAAAAACTCGCTATTTCTTCACCCAGTCACGAATAATGAAATAATCAATATCATATCAAATCTAAAAAATAACACTTCTTTCGGTCCGGATGGAATTTCAGTTTTTTTTTCAATAAAGAAGTTCCACTTTTTCTTGATAAAACCACTCTGCCACATTTTGAATCTGATATTTTCCACTGGAAAAATTTCCACTTTATTCAAGGATTCCATTACGATACCTATTTTCAAAACCGGCGATAAAAATAATGTAACAAATTACAGACCAATAACACTTATTAACAACTTCACAAAAATCTTTGATAATTGCATTAAAAATAGGGTAGTACACTTCTGCAATGAAAATAATATTCTCTCTGAATCCCAGTTTGGTTTTAGAGAAAACAAATCAACTGAAAAAGCGGTATATCAGATAATCAACCAAATTGACAATTGTTCCAAAACCAAGAAAAGTGAATTACCGTGTTTTTGGACTTGGCCAAAGCATTTGATACGGTGAATCATGATATTCTTCTCCAGCGTCTGTCTGACAATGGTATAAGAGGCATCGCATTAGATATTTTTAAGGATTATTTGAATCATATATCTTATTGCTTACGCTAGATCCGGTATCCAGGTTACTCGTTTTGTATGTCCGGGGGGGTTGAAAGTACTAAGCCATTGATTGGTCGTTTTCATTTCTGTCCATACATGTGTTGTACCACGTGATCATGTAGTACCTACTTTCTTGCAGACCCCTCTAGACCAAAAAATTACTACAGGATGCCGGATCTAGCATAAGCAATGAAATCTATGATTTGAATAATAGACCGCAAGTCGTGAAAATCAACGACGCAGTAAGTGGTCCCTTACTAGTAACCAGAGGTGTGCCGTAAGGAACGGTATATTGGGGCCAATACTGTTTGTGTATATAACAATGATATTTTTAATATTCCATATTTTAAGGGTAAAATAACATCATTCGCTGACGACACAGCAATTACATTTATTGGAAACACTTGGGACGAAGTACAAACTCTGTCTGAAACAGGACGATTTTTTACTGGCTAAGTGTCTTACTGAGTGTCAACGTTAAAAAAAGAAAATATATCGCATTCTCGCCAACAAGCAGAGACCAACCGATAGAAAATGTTCTGAAAATACACAAACCATCATGTGAAACCAATATGCATTGTGGCTACTCTTTCATAAACAAAACAAACACAATGGAATACTTGGGTGTAATTGTGGATCAATGCCTTCTATAGAATAATCATATTGATTGTACTGTTGTCAGATTACGTAAACTCATCTACAAATTCTACCAGATTAGACATATAGTGAGTAGGAGGTTAATGCTAAAGGTTTATGATGCTTTGGCTGAGTCCATAATGCGTTATTGTATTATAGTGTGGGGTCGAACATTCAAAACCTCTATAAAGAACCTAGAAGTAATTGAAAATTATGTTGGGAAAAAAACAGTCGACATTCTACAGAATTGCTCTGAAATGAAAGTGGGTTGTTGAGTGTAAGAAACTGTAGGTATTTAACTCCATATTATGGACTGTTAGCCAAGTACAACTATTCAGCATGCTTATAATACTCGGATATGTAAAGATCTGACTATACATGTGCCAAGATGTAGACTCACCCAAAACCAAAAATTTATTTCATATTTAGGTCCAAAACTATATGATGCATCACCCTTACAATTGAAACAAATCCACAGTGAATTTGAACCGAAAAGAGAATTGAAGACGTTCATAAAAATAATCATAAAATGTTCGAAAATATACTCGATAGATAATCCACATAAGGCTGGAACTTATTGTGAACTACTGCTGCATGCGTTGTCTTTCTCTACATTTATTTTTATCTATCTTTCTCTTTCTTTCTTTCTCTCTATTTTCTTCTTTCTACACTTCATAGACGAACTACGACAAGAAGTAGCTAACAATAAAAAAACTACACAATGTGTTGGTACTCAAACCAACCCAGTGATACAAAGAAGTAAAGGAACTTCAACAGATAAGAACATGGACAGTAGCGGAGATGAATCCGCAGATGTATATACAAAATCTATATATGAGAACATCCAAAACACGGAGAAGCGGACAAACTTCAATGTGCAACCATTTAAAATTTCAACCTTAGGGAAGTATACTGACTCAAGGAATAGCAGTCATGATGAAAAAAAGAAAAGCAGAGTATTGCTGGTTTCTGGACATAATGGGAAAAATCTCATAGGATTTCTTATCAATCATGAAGGAGAACATCAAATGATACAGTCAATAATTAAGCCTTATTCTACGAATGAAACATTATTGAATACAGCAATAGAAAATGCGAAGAGCTTCTCAAGTAATGACTTTGTAATCTTCTGGCCATATACAATTGAAAGAACATTAGTACATAAAGTCAGGACAGAGTTGACAAACACTAATACTTTAGTTATCACTCAACCATACATTCCCCGTGCCTATAATCACAATGAATTCATATATCAAAATAATTTGTCTATTGTTAAACACCTGTATGCACTTGCAAATCGAAATATCTATGCATTAGAATGCAATAACTACTTAGAAAGATCATGCTACAACAGACACGGCACGATGAACAATATAGGAAGACGAGTCATGAGTAAATTTATTTTGGATTTTATTAAGACGTGCGAGGGTGCAGCTGGGCAAGCAGCTGAGAGAACAACTGAATATAAAGAGATAAGACATCATTTTGTAAAAGTTTGTGAGGAGAACGTGACTCCTGATTATCGACAAAACGGGATCGCTGCCATGAAAAGCAACCACGAAGGCCAACAAATTAGTTCTTCAGATAATAATTCTTCAGATAATAATTTTTTATACCCCCGATTATCGCAAATTATAATGGACAATTGACTGAAAATGAACAATGCACTCTTCATATGCAAACTTTTATATTCGAAACAACATAAACAAACAATCTCCTGAAAATGACAGTTGTGACAAATATTTTAACTTGACGTTTTTCGTTCTCAATATTCAATCAGTAAGGAATAAAATCGATGAACTATATTCGTTATTAGAACAGAAAGACTTTCCAAATTTCATATCACTAACAGAACACTGGATGGAGGAAAACGAATGCTTATGTATACCTAACTATAAAGTTATTTCAATTTTCTGCAGGAAAACCTTCATTCATGGAGGAACAGCAATAATAGTTCACGAATCAGTTTTGGATAAATTACCTGTCGAAAATGTTTATTTCGAGGATCTACTTGAGGAAAAGCAATTCGAATTTTCTGTATCTTTCATCAAGAAATTGAAAATTTATCTCATATGTGTCTACAGATCTCCTACAAGTAATATTTCTATATTTATCACCAAACTGGATAATTTGCTGTCAAAAATTCCTTCAAATGGTAAAATTGTTTTGACTGGCGATTTCAACCTAAATTTCGAGGATTCGAAGAATAAGTCGGTGAGAGATTTGATCACAACTTTCACATGTTTCAATTTGAGAATGCATGTCACTGAAATGACACGAATCAGCAAATATTCGGAATCCATGATTGATTACTTTTGTACTAGTCTAGAAGAAAATGATGTATCATGCAAAGTTGAACACGCCAATCTATCAGATCATGAACTAGTCACTGCTCAGATAAGAATGGTAGATAATATACATTTTGACACAAAAAAACTAAATATGGTCGACTCTTCAGTAGAACCAACTATGATAAATTCAACTCGTTGTGTGATAATTTTAATTGGTCTTCCATTATATCATCAATAGAACCATTCCAAGAATTTTATGAGATTATAAAAAAATATTTTCATGTTTCATTTCCCAAACAAAAAATCCGAATGAAATCTAAAAAGAAATGGATAACGAAAGGAATAAAAAACTAATGTAGGAACATGAGGGCGTTGCATTACATTAGAAAATATTATCATGACGATTTCTTTATCAACTATTTCAATAAATATAGAAAGGTATACAGAGCAGTTATCAAGAAAGCAAAAGACATGTATTATCTCTCTAGGCTAAAAAATGCAAAAAACGCAACAAGGGAGACTTGAAGTATAGTCAATGAACTAAGAGGAAAATCTCTTCACAAAGAAACTCAGTGGTCCATAGAGTCTAATCAGTTTAATTCATTCTATTGTAACATCGCACAATCTCTGACACACAACCTAAACACTGGCCAGAATCCTCTCTCATATCTGAAAGAGAATGACATTATCTCCTCCTGTATTTTTAATGGAGGTGTTCAAATCGATAAAAAATCAAAATGCAGCGGGTTATGATGAGCTCTCAATAAAAATCTTCAAAAATCTTCCTGAATCAGCTTTGATAGTTCTCTCAATGCTGATTAATAATGATTTCAAAAATGGCACATTTCCCGAATTCCTGAAAACAAGCTTGATTATTCCTATTCACAAAGAAGGTGATACTCAAGATCCATCCAACTTCAGACCCATAATATGGGTAAGAGATATTATCTCTTATTCCGACCTTGGGTAAAGTAATTGAAAAGCTCGTAAAAAGTCGCCTAATAAAGTACCTCGAAGCAAACAAATCATTCAGCAGTGAACAATTTGGATTCAGAAATAATATGAACACATCTGATGCCATGTTTAATTATTTAGAAATGGCATACAACAACATCAATGTAGGAAAAAACGTGGCGACAGTATTTTGTGACATGACAAAGGCGTTTGATTGTGTCAATCACAAAGTACTGCTGCAAAAACTTTCTCATTATGGCATCAGAGACATGGCCTTGAAGTGGATGGAATCGTATCTGACAGGAAGAAACCAACTAGTTAAAACCGACCATACATCTAGTTTATTAAACATCACTTGGGGAGTACCTCAAGGGTCAGTATTAGGTCCGTATCTTTTCCTACTATATATAAATGATCTATCTTTCCTAGATATATCTGGCTCCTTCACTTTATTTGCCGACGATACTACAATTCTATGGCACTCTGAAGATGTAAATTTGCTTCGTACGAATGTTACAAAGGACCTATATAAAATAAAATCATGGTGCGACGCAAATTTTCTATGTTTGAATTTTAATAAAACGAAATTTCTAACATTCAGATGTTTTCTTCCGGATATAGAATTGGGGACTGACTCTGTACTATTTGACAACAATATAAAATTCTTGGGACTGAACATAGATACTGATTTGAAAGTCACATAGATATACTGAACAAAAAAATATCGTCAGGATGCTTTGCTCTCAGATCTACAGCTAGAGAGTTAGGTTATACTGCGGCAAAAAATGTTTATTTTGCTCTCATTGAGTCAAACTTGAGATACGCAATTCAGTTCTGGGGATCATGTAGTAAAGAACTATTTGACGGTGTATTTTTGTTGCAAAAGCGGGCGATGCGTTACCTACTTGTGCCAAGTGAATAGGTCGACTTCTTGTAAACCTCTCTTTTTGATACATGAAATACTGACACTAACTTCAATTTACGTGTTAGAAGTTACATGTCTCATTCACAAGAATAAATCCTTATACAGGAATAACAACCGCACCGCACGTAATGCAATGAATCTATCACTGATCCACACTGATTAAAGACTCGATAATTTACAATGGTGTCAAAATGTATAATAAGTTACCTGCAGACATAAAGATCTTGGATTCTCTCAAAACATTTCGTAAAAAGTTACATAAAAGACTGATAAGTAAAGCATATTACAATTTGACGGAATATTTTAATGACGAAGCGATATGATACTGTTTGTGCCTATATGTAATTTTTTGAATGTATATTTATTTATTTGAATGTGATTATTTATATGTAATGTTTGTGTTAGTTACAATTTGATTCCTTCCTAACTCAGCGACATCCGAAGCAACGACCGTCATGAACTTCAAGAGATCTCACGGGAACGGCCAGCAAGATGCTGATATTGCTTATTCTCATATATCCATGTTCACAATCTTTCTCGTTCCCATAGTTAGTCTGACTTTTGAATTCAACCAGATAGATGTTCTCTAGGAACCATACTTTGTAAAATCTACTCGTAATAAATCTTTTTTAAAAACGGGACTTTCGGAATTTGATATTCAACTGGCGCAGTCGGTAGGATCGCGAAAGAGTCTTTTTGAAAAAGATCCTCGTCGTTTTTAAACGTTTGTTCGCGATCTCAAGAATCTCGTCCCTGGAAGGAAGCATCGCCGCTAACCACCAAGGATCACAAGAAGGACAGCAGTAGAAGGAATGATCTTGATCATCATCACTATCTTACTGTAAGTACCTATTTTTATGTCAGACTCCCCCAAACCGAATTCCCACAACGATACCAGTGTAAATTTTGATTTGAGTGAACTATTTCGTGAAATATTGACGATTTCTCGAACAAATACCATGGCAAAACCAGCATTCGACGTTAAGAATCTATGCATTTTACCAGAATACGACGGAAATCCAAACGGACTCTACGATTTCATCAGAGTCGCAACTACGCTTTTGAATCATTACTTTGATACGACCACATTGAATTGTCTTCAAAATGTTCTACTTCTACAAGGAATCATAAACAAGCTGACAGGCAGAGCGAAAGAAGTTGTTTCAATATACGGTTGTGGCGATTGGCCTTCGATTAAAAATACCTTGATACAAAATTTTGGCGATCAAAGAGATGAAAATTCTCTAACAAGAGATCTAGTCAACTTACGACAGCAAAACGAATCACCGCTTCACTTCTATGAGCGATGTATGGGACTATTGAATACCATTTCGAATTATTTAGACATCCATAACGATAACGATGTGGTAAAACAAAGTGAAAAAGCATTTTTCCAACAACAAACTCTCACTACCTTCCTAGCAGGACTCAAGGAACCCCTTGGCTCAACAATTCGGGCCATGAGACCGGCTAATTTGGCTATTGCAATGCAATATATACAGGAAGAAAATAATATACGATACTTGCAACGGAATAACGGACCTACAAACTTCACGTCAGATAAAAGACAGGCACCGCCACAAAGAAATTTCAGACCACCGGCACAAAATTCATTTTGGAATCCACAGCCAATGATGCAAATACGTCCAACTTTTCCACAAGGGCCCATCAATGTACCGCAAAGAGGAAACAATCAACCACAAAAGTTCTTCACAAACCAACAAGTTTTTGGAAAACCCCAAAATGTTTGGACTCAACGAAATAATTCAGGACAGTTCCAACCAAGAGCCACCCCAATGTCGATAGTCTCTAGAAATACCACACAAACGCAACCGAAACCAACTCCAATGAGTGTGAGTACCCGAAATACAGTAGGCCCATCAAATCAGTATAGAAGACCATTCAGAAGTAATTTCCAATACCATCCACCACAGAATATTCCTGAAGAAGTATATAATCTAGAACATCAGGACCCTGAACAATTTTACGAAGATTGTTCCTATGCATACAATTATGATAATTACTGCGAAATGCAAGAACAATATGAAGACCACACCAATGAAGAAAATGTGGAATTCCCATCTGAAGAGCAGAATGAAAATTTTCAGATAGACAGCAGTCAAAACCACGAGATATAGTGGAAATCCACAGTCTCACAGACAAAAAAGAATTACCATACATAACTATCTCCGAACCACCGTTGAAATTACTCATCGACACCGGAGCGACAAAGTCTTTTTTAAACCCGGATATTGCATTTGGAAAATTCAAGAATTGCATCAAACATGAACCATTCATTGTAACATCTATTTTTCAAAATTACTCCCAAGATCATAGTGCCGAAATTCCAAGTTTCCCAGAATTTAAGAACGATTTAACAATGAAATTTTATCTTTTCAAATTTCATACAACCTTCGACGGACTTATTGGATTAGATAACTTGAAATTATTAAAAGCTCATCTAGATTTTCCAAATTCAAGATTGATCACGCAACACTCTAGTATGCCTATACATTATTATCAGACAGATCAAAAACAATTTTTCTCCGTACAATTGGACCCTCATACTGTCACTCGTGTTAGACTTCCTGTGAAAGAAAACGAAGGACCTATCATTTTACCTCGACAAAAAATTCAAGGAGCTTTACTACAAGAAACACTGAGCCAAGCATGCAATCAGATGGCTTGGGCCGAACTTTTGAATAATAGCGACCAACAATTACAACTCAATTTATCGGAACCAATCAATAGTTCCAAAATTCATTTAGATGACTTTCATCTATTTACAGCTGAAATCAATCCGATGGAAGCACAAGAAATTGAGATCGAAAACTTAATCAGGACCGATCATTTGAATGTAGAGGAGAAAAACCAAATCACCAAACTATGCAAGAAATATGCAGATATCTTTCATAGACCCAATATGCCACTGACATTCACGAATCAGGTCAAACATTTTATCAAGACCAAAGACGAGATACCAGTATACACAAAGTCTTACAGATATCCACATGTCCATAAAGAGGAAGTTCAGAATCAAATAGCCTCCATGTTAGAGCAACAAATTATAAGACCAAGTAATTCACCCTGGTCTTCACCAATTTGGGTCGTACCCAAAAAACCGGATGCCTCTGGAAAGACCAAATGGAGGATAGTAGTAGACTACAGAAAGGTTAACGAGAAAACCATCGATGACAGGTACCCACTGCCGAATATTTCGGATATTCTCGATAAGCTTGGACGATGTCAATACTTTACGACACTCGACCTTGCTAGTGGTTTCCACCAAATCGAGATGGCTAAGGAGGACATTCAAAAAACTGCTTTCAACGTGGAACATGGCCACTATGAGTATGTAAGGATGCCTTTTGGGCTCAAGAATGCCCCGGCTACCTTCAGCAGGGTAATGGACAACGTTTTGAGAGGTCTCCAAGGTCATGTTTGTCTCGTATACATGGACGATATTATCATCTATTCGACATCCCTACAGGAACATATGATCAACATCAGTAAAGTATTCCAAAGGTTACGAGAAACAAACCTCAAAATTCAGCTAGACAAGTCCGATTTTTAAAGAAGGAAGTAGCTTTTCTCGGGCACGTTATCACCCCAGAAGGTATAAAACCAAACCCCCAAAAGATCGAAGCTATTCTTAGTTATCCAATTCCCAGGACACCAAAAGAAATAAAAGGATTTCTTGGACTTCTCGGTTACTACCGAAAATTCATAAAGGACCTAGCCAAAATCACAAAACCTCTGACGGCATGTTTGAAGAAAGATGCGAAAATAGAGCACACACCGCAATTCATCCAATGCTTCGAAACTTGTAAAAATCTCCTAACGAACGAACCATTGTTACAGTATCCCGATTTCTCTAAGCCATTTAATCTAACAACTGATGCAAGCAATTACGCTATTGGCGCCGTTCTGTCTCAGGGACCAGTAGGCAAAGACAAGCCCATAGCCTATGCTTCGAGAACACTCAGCAATACTGAACAAAACTACTCGACTATCGAAAAGGAGATGCTATCGATAATATGGTCAACAAAATACTTTAGGCCGTATCTCTTTGGACGAAAATTTAAAATATTATCTGACCACCGCCCACTTCAATGGTTATTTTCACTTAAAGATGCCAATTCAAAGTTAGTGAGATGGAGACTCAAGTTGGAAGAATATGACTATGAAGTCATATATAAAAAAGGCAAAAGTAACGTGAATGCCGATGCACTTTCACGAATTGAAATCCAAACGAAAGAATTGCAAGCATTGGAAGAATACGTGAGAAATTTGAATGAAACACTATCAGCCTCGACAGACGTAGACAATGCATCCATGTATAACAATGCATCAGATGTACAGACAGATGTTAATATCGAACAACCAGATAATCAACCTCATCTTCCACGAAATGATAAGGCATCAAACGGAGAACTTGACCTACTCGAACGCAGGAGGAGCAACGACACATCGTCCACTGAAACAGCTGACGAAGGACATGACTTACGGCAAGGAAATAACACATCGGAAACCGAGACAGCAGACGAGATCCCAGAAAAAACAGATGATATCACCGTTCATTCGAATCACGAAAATCCTACTCTAAGTATTCCAATATCAGAAAAACCACTGAATTGTTACAACAACCAAGTGAAGATGAAATTCGTCAATTTCAGCTCTGTTGGACCGATAATAGAACAAATATTTCCAAATAAGAAACGAATCCATGTTCAAATAGGACTGAACGATATAGAAAATGATGTAATTAAATTTTTCAAAAATTACGTTCCACCAGAAATTAAACACGCGCTATATTTCGATAAAGATGAACATTACCAAGATATTTGCGACATTTTGCAGAAAACTTTCAAGAATACCGCGTATGACTTAGTAAAATGTAGTCAAATAGTAGAAGACGTTTCTGACATGAAAAGACAGAAGGAAATTATAAGAAATTATCATGAGGGAAAAACCAACCATCGTGGTATAAACGAGACAGAAATGCAATTAAGACGAAGATATTATTGGCCATCAATTAAAATCGACATTCAAGACTATATCGATTTTTGTGAAATCTGTCAAGTGAATAAATATGATAGGAAACCAGCAAAACCTAAATTCATGATCACTCCAACACCGACAAAACCGATGGAACTTCTTCACATCGATACTTTTCAAGCGAACGGACAGAAATTTTTGACAATTATAGACGCATTCTCGAAATACGGTCAAGCAAACCCTATAGATGGTGCAAATGCGATAAGTGTAATAAATGCACTTCTTATTTTCATCACTCACCACCGATTACCAAAAGTAATAATATCAGACAGTGGAACAGAGTTCAAAAATGGGCTAATGAGAAATTTCGTTAACACCCACAAAATAACGATTCATTATACAACACCAGAAAATCCCCAATCAAATGGCATGATTGAACGATTTCATTCAACACTCATTGAACATCTTCGAGTTATCAAAGGCCAAAAATCCAATTTCAACGTAAAAGAACATATGCCATATGCCATCCTAGGATACAATAATTCGATACATTCCGTTACCAAACAAAAGCCAATCGACATACTGAATGGACATTTGGACCCATTAGACCCATTTGACATAGACATCGAAAGGACACTGCTCAATAATTATGTTCAACAACATAGAGAGAAGGCTAAAGCAATTTACAAAGAACTCAATCAGAAAGCAGTCGAAATCAAGGAAAGAATAATCGAAAAACGTAATGAGAAGAGACAAGTGCCAATCACCTACAAAACGAATACCAACATCTATACAAAAACTACAGAGAAACGGAACAAATTGCTACCCAGATTCACTCGAAAAGTCGTGACATCGAATAATCCTGTCACTGTCAAACTACCTAATACTTCCATTCACAAGAAAAACATCAAACACAAGTCCAAAAGAAGAACTGACCGTGAATCTTCATTGCAGATGGAATCCCGTGATGGGACAGGAAATCAAAATCCAGGACCTGAAGGACAACCCAGGAATTCTTCCCCTCAAGCTGGGACAAGCAAAGATTCAAACTAGTTCACATGACTTTATACATTATTACAATCTCACACCGATAGCCATAGAAATAGACTCTTTGAGCAACCAATACGAAGAAGTCACTTTAGCCATCTTAGACGGACTGAGTCACCCATATTTTGAGAGTCTACAGAATTTTGACCAAGGATTACGATATCAGTTGGATGCAGTTCACCGAAAATTTCAGACGATCTACCCATCTCATAGAAATAAAAGAGGCCTTATAAATGGTTTCGGTACCATTATCAAATCAATATCTGGAAATTTGGATAAGAGGATGCCGAAAAATACGATAATGCCATAACAACCCTCCAAGGTAACCAAAAGAATATAATCCAACGACTAAACCAACATATTTCACTCACAACTCGACTTATTGAAAATTTCAACAACACTGTCAGCTCGATAACTCACAATCAAGAAGTAATTGCCTTGGAAATCAATTCAATCAGATCGGATCTTAACAAATTCATCTTCGAATTCGATGATTATATGCGAACAAGGAATGTCCTAGATCAAATAAACCTCTCGCTACAACTGATACTACTACTTCTCACCGATTTAGAAAATGCTATTACTTTTGCAAGAACCAATACTCTCCATAACAGTATCGTAAAGACCGATGAATTGAAATCGATACTCAAAATAATGCTTCAACACCACCAAAAAGGACAGCTGCTTTATACGAACGAAGAAGACTTGCTGAAATACTACGATATTATATCAATTGATGCTTATTACTCAAAATCAATGATCGTTTTCATTTTACACTTTCCACTCCTAATCCCAGAATCGTTCATTCACTATCATTTATTCTCAATCCCTACTAGTAATCTCTCAACCATTATTCCACCTAAACCCTATCTGACAATGAATAGCGTACTCCATCAGTACACCGAGCAGCCCTGCCAAAAAATCGACTTTGGCTACCTTTGCCCGAATATAGCCATTCAGTACCGAACCCGTACACCAGATTGCATCACGCAGATTCTCCAACTCTCAGACGAAGTAGCCGAATGCAGACAAGTTCCGATATCGATAAATACTACCCTGATCGAACAGCTGACAGAAGCCCACTACATTGGTGTATTTCCACATTCAACGAAAGTTGCCACTAATTGCCAAGTCTCTAGCATATTAGTACTGCAAGGGACGTTCCTCATCGAGTTACCACCCGGCTGTGAATTTCACACCCCCGAAGACAGCTACCTGAATTCCAAAGAAATGGTTCACGAAGAGCCGCTTACCCTGCCGAGAATCAAAACCATCAACAGCAAGCCAACGAAGCATCTCAGCCCGATTCACCTAGAGAAAGTCGCCCTCGACGAACTCCACCGAATCCAGAACGAGCAAGAACGCCTACAACCCTTAGTCATCGAAGGAGCCTCCGACCATAGTCATCTTTGGACAGCCCCGGTATACATCATCATCACGATCATCTTGGCCATCGTAGTCTACAAGTACCGCCGAATCTTCACCTGCCCAACGAAGCCACCGCAGAAGCCAGCGACGGAGACTCCAGTTTTCTTCGTCCCTCATAAAACTTCTTCAGGGGATGGAGTAGTTACAATTTGATTCCTTCCTAACTCAGCGACATCCGAAGCAACGACCGTCATGAACTTCAAGAGATCTCACGGGAACGGCCAGCAAGATGCTGATATTGCTTATTCTCATATATCCATGTTCACAATCTTTCTCGTTCCCATAGTAAGTCTGACTTTTGAATTCAACCAATATAGATGTTCTCTAGGAACCATACTTTGTAAAATCTACTCGTAATAAATCTTTTTTAAAAACGGGACTTTCGGAATTTGATATTTAACTTGTTTTAACCCGTGTTTGTCAATAAGGTTTCTGTATCTTGGACAATAAACACATACTATCTCTCTTTCTTCTCCAATTATATGTTGTCTGCTCTGTTGAGTTTATTCGGTTGTTTGCTACAACACAAGCTTGCTTATGTAGCGACAATCGCATTAGACTCAACAGAAATACATCTAATTTGTACATCGTGCTGGGGACGACCTGTAAACTTTTTTGTCTATCTGAATCTGAATAAAATTACTTACTTACTAATCTCCGTTTTCTCGGTTTCCATCATGCACACATCACATATCACGTATTATTCTGACCGATCACAAACCAAAGATGACTGGTATTACTAATGGAAACACCAGTTTTCTTTCAATCGCAATTGGTCAGCGTGCTGATTCCACCGATCTGAAGCAACCTTTTTGTGAAATTGCCAAAAAATATTTATTGTCCAAGACGTCGAAATAATTTTAATTTGTGCGATATAAAATAAACTTTATGCTTTAAATGAATTGTATATTAATTCATGATGAATATTTCTTGTGCTTCGTGAAATAGTCAAGTTCTGTACCTACTGAAAATATTCTCATAACTCCGCGAGTAGACTGGTGATGTTGTTCTGCAACACAATTTCATGAACACACAAATCGACAGAATCATCTCGAATATTCAGAAAATCGTGATATCACTTATGAAACGAACCTGACTCATAATGCCGTTGAAACAATTCGAATAGTCGGAATCAAAGCCAATACAAAACTTGCTAAACGAAATATTTGTTTGCAATATTCGAAGGTTTAGGGTATAGATAACATATTAATCATTATTGATATCTGCATGGGAAATTATATTTAAAAAAATCCACGGATAGTGGATACTTAGAAAAAAATTGTTATCGTGTATAGGATAAAATGGCAATGTAAATGTTCTATCAACGAATGAATAAATGCTCAGATATATAAATATCATTCAACGAATGGAATCTCAACATAAAAATTAAAATTTCCCGTTTTAAGGGCAAAGGCTATGTGAAGCTTGCCCTACACATAGACACAATTCGAAGACATCCAAATCTGAAACTCAACTTCCTACAGAACTGAACATCCTTGCTGAATATTTCCATACTATTAACCATATATGCTTTCTCGTTTATCATCATTATTGAATGCGCAACTTTGCAATAATTCAACCGGCTTTATATGCTTCCTATTTGCCCGAGATTTCAGAAGTGGCCCTCTAATTTGAATCACCCTGTATATTCTACACATGCAATCAAAGTTTCGTTATAAACAACATTCTATCAGAATTTTTTTTATCAAACAACGAAATTGTGGAACTCACTTCATATAAAGTTTTTTTCTGATACCCAGCTATAACCTCCAAAGATTCCAGAAATATTTCAGTACCTATTTCTTTCCCCTACTGGAATTTACGATGTTCTTTCACGAATATATTAGGTTTTTCTCTAGTGCAGTAGTTTTATAAAAAAAACAATGTTTTATTTTTTTCGATATTTTCTCCAATTTATCGAATTTAAAGTGTTTTAAGTGTTTTTTAACCGCCAACTCAGTTGCAAAGCAACCCTCGAAGTCTCATTGAGACTTGTGTGAGTAAGGAGGACGAGGACCTTAGCTTTTCAAGTGTCATCCGAAGCACTACTTGGCTGGTTATCGTTGAGAATCCGAAGGATTGAAATCTAGGTACCAAGAATGATCGGTTGGTCACCTAACTCCTCCCGCTAAACGATGCTACAGAAATGAATATAATTCCTGATAGCCCCGCCGGGATTCGAACCCGGAACCTCTAGACCATAAGTCAGCGATACACGTACTCGACCACCAGCCCAGAATTATACCAGTTACTTGCGTTCGACAATACTGTGATGGATTAATATATCACTTGAGAAATGGATGTATCCTTTGGTTTAAGTTCTATATAAGACAGTATGAGAAAATTTCGAAGCTCACGTGAAATATCTTAGTTCTCTTCGAAATATAATAGAAAATTTATGGTCAAGCAGAAATGAATTCTGGGATAATAATCGTCTATATACATTCACATTAATAATCAATTTAAAGAGTTCTTCGAATTGCCGAGATTTATTTCTTTGGATTTTGATTTTCCTCAGGTTTTATTGATTCAATACTTTTGACAATTCTTGGTCAACAGTCAACAGTTAACAGCAGAAAGTAGGTACCCATACGTATAATATGGAAAAAAAATTTACTGATACATTTTGATAAATATCGATAAGGATAATAATTGCTTTGGCGTTGTACAGTGCTGCTCGTTTTCTTGTGTTTGGTGAAATTTAAAAAAATGTGTTCTGAGACATAATTCTTGAATTATGTAAACACGAAAAAATGAGCGGAACTGTATCATGTCATTTAGGGGTCTTTTTGATAAAGAAGTGATTGAACGTATGTCAAAAATGTTCAACAAAATAATTTCCCATATTATGATGCGTACTTTCTGCCGCTCACCCTAGATACCTACCTGAAGCTGAACCAGATTCATGAAAATATTTGAAGCTCAACCAGGTGTCTATTACCGTCGATCCATAACTATCCGATGCTGAATCAGATTCACTGCCATACTACCAATCTACTATCACCAGATACCCCATCATCCATCATCAACCCAAGTACTTCAAATGATAATCAGATTAAACCATGTGAGGTGAAATATCATGAAGTTTTTCAACTATTCATTTATACTTTTGAATGTTCTTTAAAGCCTTCAGAATTTTTCTCAAAATCTCCGGAAATTGTTATATCACGGTGAAATTATTTGTTGATCCGATTTTTTTTTTCATTTGAGAATGGTTGTAGTGGGAATCATTCATCTATTCGACTTTTGTCCTTCAGGCTGTTGCCCAATTTTTGGAGAGTTGGATTAGTTGGATTATATAATTAACATCTTGTGGAAATCACGCATTACCGAATCAATCTGGCATGAGTAGTGAACTTTAAATTGAGTGAAAGAGGGTTATTCATCACTGCTTACTCCAGAAACGAAATGCCGCGAACAGAACTTACATAACCATACTCGTTTACAGTATACAAAGTTGAATCATAAATTATTACAGTAGGTAATCTTTCAACCAATCGAAAAAATAAAAATGTGTTAAAATAGCTCATTCACATTTTCCTCGTGAAAAATCAAAACAAATCAATGAATTTTCATTTCAAATTGACATCTTTTATATTTTTACGAAATGCTAATGCATATCTCTCTGAACTCATCAGAATTGGATAATAATTGATATCACTTCAATGTTTTGAAAAAATGATAAAATTGAATGCAAATGAAGGATCGCATTGTAACATTATTGATAACTGTACAATGAACAGAAATTTTGAAAAATTCCATTATTAGTGATTATTCTTGATAATATAGATTTCTGGTCATCCTACTTGGAATAACATCATTCTTCTCGAAATCACATAAAATATAGATACCTAAACCATAGTTGAAACGTTCTGATGGAAAAAAAGGAGATGGAAAGACAAATATAGGAAATGTTTTTAAGACTACCTACTTAATAACTAGCTCTATACTGATATAGCTGGTGATTCAACAGGCTTGAAACATCATGAAGTATGGAAATCCTCGCAGAGGTACCTATCTCTACGGAATGAGAGAGCCACAGACACTGTTTTAATAGAAGTGCTACTAATCATTCAAACATCTCATGATCTGTTCAGCATATTAATATTCGGAGAAGTATCAATGTTGATTTTGGTGAGAAGAAAATAAAACTGTATGCATCATAATACAAAGGTTGTTAATATAGAGTACAGTATTCGACCTTTTCCAATGATTATTGATTTCCCAGAAAATTACAAATCCTGCTCGCTTCCATTCGCTTATATAATTGTAGTTTTCTTTGGAGATGATATTATTTATTGTGAGATCATTATATAATGAATACGATTATAGGCAACTGATGTATTTTTTTAATATTCTGTCTTCTATATCAATATATAATCATTCAAGAAGAATTCAGTACCGGTTGCTAACTTTTCCGAATAATCTTGTATATTCTCGAGATGTTAATGCGATTTTTTTAATATACATATAAGAACATCGGATTCTGTACCCCCTCATCCGAGAAATTGGTATTCAAATAAAGCATACCTATACCAAATATGAATCCAGAATCCAGCTGATTCGTATTCTATACGAAAGAATTCTTCATCTCTCTGAAAAGAAGAGACAATAATTGATCTTTTTTGAATTCCACCTCTGGAACGTCTGCATTTAATCATTCCCAACTAGCTCTCACAAAGTGTTTATTCTTCCCCTATAATCCTCAATTTGATAAATGATACTCAAATACGGCATGTTTTTATGAAAGAAGGTATCTTCAGCTTGAGAAATTCCTCCCTTCATTCAAAATAGATGTTCATGCATCCTGTGCCCAATAATAGCATTCTCGCGGAAACATCATACATTATATTGAGACGATGAGAATACCAAGTTGGATCATTTTAAGGAGGTACCGTATTTGTACATTGAAATATCGGTGAAGTGTGAGACGGTGTCACTGTAACGTTACTTTCCTTAGATTCACAACTTGCTCACACTATACAAATTCCTTTGTGAATTTCATCTATGCAAGGTATGACTTCCTGGTTGAGTTTTGTTTCAGATATTTTTGACTGAATCTAGGATTCAAAAAATATATCACGACCAGTGATACCATAATGAAGTAACTAATGTTATTCGCTTATATTAAGTTATATTGAAACAACCAATACATTTTTTTTCAAATCTTAAACTGCATAATGGAGGTATGAAGAAGGGAAACCGCTCATTCTACATGAAATATAACTCTTCCAATTGTCAATGCAGAGTATACCCGAAGAAAATGAAGGATTTGATTCATAATATATTGCATTCAGTGAAGCAGCAGAAAATACTGTTCGGGGGTCCTAATTTGAAGAATAATATACTTCTGATATTAGTTATAGAAGAGATAAATGTTTCACACATATTCCGAAAAAAGTTTGCTTGATGGTACTGACCCTAATAAACCTCTTGATCATTTCAGATTATGATCACAGGGGTTACGAAAATCAAATTCAATCGAAAAAAATAACAGAATATATAAGTCTGTTTGGAAAAGCAGTTGAATATTAGACCAATGGAAGTGTTGTCGATTTTGTCTCGAAGATTAGAAATGATTACGTTTCTGTCGAATATGTTGCCAATGATTAAATGGTTGGTGATATTCAGGCAAGTTGATAACAGTTTTCATGAATACGGGATACATTGTAGCAAACAAGTAATATAATTATTGTCTTTTTTTATTTGGAATATATATATTTTGCTTTATTTGTTTACGAATACGTGCAGTATGATTAATGGTGAATGATTCTCGACTCTTGAGTTGGTGCGAGTTCATTGTTTTATTTGGTTCTTTGTGGTTCGTCTTTGTGATTCACATGGTATTTCCTTGTTAAGCGATCTAGTATTTGTGACGCGAACGGTTTCTTTCAGATGAACAATATAGGGGAATAGGTCGAAAACACATATCTATTCCCAACATATTATGTCGATGAAATAATGACTAGTCTGTAACTTGTAATCGAATGTCCGCACTAATGAGGATGAGGTACATAGCGTGTGTTTTGATATTAGTTCAATTTTCCTTGTGGGTGGAAATCCAATTCAGATCTGCTTCATTACCTAATTTTGCTGAGCCCCAAGCGCAATTTGAAATATCGGTTTTAATTGAGAATGCTATGCTTCTGGTATATGTTTTTGATGCGAATCCAACCACTATCAGATTAGAGGAGTTGATTACTGCGAAATTTGAAGATGTCCTGAGTGAAATTGTCATCTGCCAGAATTGAATTTTGAAATTCTCTATAACGGAGTAGAATTATAATTTTCAGTCAAACGTTCACATTATCCTGAAGTATTTCATCCATTTCTATTTGAAATTTAGAATGAGATATATCTAGTGTGAAATCTAAACTGTCTAGTATTTTGACTTCAACACCGAGCTTACTTCTGATATATAGGGACATTGGATACGCAAAATATTCGTTGAGTTTTTTAGATTTGTCAAATACATTCATTATTCATTCATTGCTTTATGTTTTCATTCAATCACGATATTGTCAATTCAACAGAAGATTTCATAAATTATACTCTTAGTACAAATTGTCCTACTTACTCCTCAATTGCACACAAAAATGAAACTTATTATATTTTTTTCACAACCCTTTGAAATACGTTATATTGAAATATAAATTTTTTTTTGGAACTGTGGCTTGGTTCAGCATTCTAACAATCGACTCGTTTTATCCTCAATTAGTGTGATGAAACGAAATATTGATTATTTCCGAATTTCTCCCATTCACATCAAATGTTACAAGCTTCAATATGTCTTGTGAATCTATATTTTCCATTGATGATTTAGTATAAAGTTATGAGACTTGCTTTCAACCTCTTTTGTTCTGATGTGTTTGAATTAATATTTTCCATGATTATTTTATACTTATAATCTTATAACCCAATCTATATATGATATGCAAAGTATACCTAATATGCATGTCAGATCGAACACTCGTGTTATTTATCAATATTCTTCTTCTTGCATTGACTGTCTGCAGTAATTATAACTTAGAAAAATATTTATGTACAGTAACGCCTTCTGGAATTTCTGATCAAAAAGCTATAGGCTGCTCCATTCTTATGGATACATTTGAAAATAATTGATATAAATAAGGAAGGCTCTATAGTAGAGCAAACTATAATAGGTTTTATGAAAATTGTCTTAAATGTTACTGGGATAGTATTTTACTTTTTGACGAACCATTTGTAGCTTTCCATAACAAACTCCTAAAAACATTCAATTCTTTTTAACCTTTGCAGAAAATTGAAGTTGAAATGAGAAAACCTTGGATACCACCTGGAATCAAAACGTCCTCAAGAAACTTGCGGTCTCTAAATCACATACGAAATTCACACAATATCCAGACTTTCATGCTTATTCCTATAATTACCGTAATATTCATAGAACTGTTCTCAAGATTTTTGTGAAATCAAACCACTTACAAGATAGAAATGATTCATCAAGTGATGAAATGAAAGAGACATGGTCCAATATTAACGACCTGAGAGAGAATCCCAAAAGAAGGAAAATCAAAATATACCAATCTACTCCGACGAGCTGAGCGAGTTGTACTGCTCAATTGCTCGTAGGCTCAATAGTAATATAATTGTTCTCTATCTCTTGTTCACCTCGAGAATTTGCATATAAAAAATACATTTATTTCATCTGACACAAATATTGACGAATTGATCAACGTTATATAGATAACGGGGAAGATATAAAAAATGAAAAATTTAAAGGATGTCCATCAAAATATCTCAGAATCTTCGGAAAGAAGTTCTAGAAACGCTCGTCTTATTGATTTTACTGTCATTTCAAAACGGTGTTTTTCCTACATTTCTCAAAAAGTCTATTGCAATTTTCCTGCACAAGGGTGGTAATTTGGATGATCCCTCAAATTATAGACCATTTTGCCTAATACCAGCTCTTGCGAAAATAGTGGAAGAAATCGTCAAAAAGAGACTCATTGAATTCCTGAGTCTCCATAACATCATGGAAAAAAATCAATTCGGATTCAAGGCCAACAAGAACACCAATGATACTATATTTTCATTCCTATATGAGGTATATGCAGATATTAATGACGGAAAGTTATCAATTTACTGTATTCGCGGACGACACTACAATTTTATGAAATATCAAAACTGTAAATAATTTGAATGATGAAATACTTCGTGATATAAATATCATCTTGGTGCGATACGAAATTTCTTTCTATCAATATGAGAAAAACAAATATAGTAACTTTCGAATGTAATCTTGTAGATAATAATTGAAAATAAAGACTTTACTAAGTTTTGAGATCTCTTCATTGACAGCAAATTGAAATATGATGAACATGTCGAACAAATGGAGAAAAAAAAATTCCTCAGGGTGTTATGCAGTGGGGGTTATTTCTAGGGAGCTTGGTACAGCCACTGCCAGGAATGCGTATCATGCTTTGATCGAGTCTAACCTGAGATATGCTTTACCTTTCTGGGGAGTATGTAACACATATCTGTTGGATTCGGTACTTAAACTGCAGAAGAAAGCCATCAGAAATGTTTAGAAATTGAGGCCTCTTGATTCATGCAGACAACAGTTTAAAGAAAAGAGGATTCTCACTATCATGGGTTTCTCCGTCTCGGAAACGGTATGTCTTATAAAAAATATATTCATGAATTCGATAGCACCTTTTTCCTGTCTAACAGTCGTCAATAAAGCACCAGAAACGATTTCATATTACCATTACCTGCGTCTACTCTAGTAAAGGACTCTTTTTTATAGCGGTTTGAAAATTCATAATCATTAACCCAACCATATCAAGAAAAGTCACATCAATATTGAAGGTTTCAAAAAAAATAAAAAATTTACCCAGCTGTAGATCTGATTATAACTCGCAAGAATTTTTGGATGATAACTTCCAATACCAAATTCAAGCCATTGACCAATTTGAAAAAAATATGTGATTATTCATTTCGCCTCGACAAACATTCAAGAAGATTTCATAATTGTAAAGATTAGGATCTCCTTTGTAAATATATTTGATTTTTAAGTTTACTTTAAGGCTGATACAAGTTACATCATTGATTAATAAATTGAATGATTTTGGTCCATAATGATCCTTGTGGCACTCCTGAAGTTACTTCAACCGGCATCGAAATACAGTTTCTATCTTCTCCATTGAAATAACTTCGAATCCATGCCAAAACTTCACCATTTATACCAATAGCATTAAGTTTTAATGTCTGATGATTGAAAATGTTGTAACTATTCGAAATATATTGAAAGTCGTATAACGTCTTCGAACATTCACTCATACTTGTAATTGTACATTGCCTCCATTTACAGGACAGCAAGTCAAACGATAATAATCAATATCAAAGATACATTACAGCCGGATATATAATAGACAAGCACGTCATACACTCACATATAATCTCACATTGACCACTGAAATATAACCAATTACTGGAACGCTAATATACGAAGGTGTAGAACGGACATGCGATATTTTTTTTACTAATTTCGAGTTCGCACTCGAAATTTCGTGTTACAACTCGAAATTAGTACCAATTTCGTATTACAACTCGAAATTATTAAGAAAAATGTTGCATGTCCGTTCTACGCCTTCGTACTAATATAGGTAAATGCGCGGGGAACTTATGATCCCAACTATGCGAACTGAGATTTCAGATTATGCGCCGACGCAGTAAAAGTAAAGGTACGAAAATCATGTCTTTGATCACTACAACCGTATACATTTGATTACGTACGTCTGTGATAAGATGAACTAAATCAGACGCGGCTTGGCACTTTTTGTTTCGTGTTAATTCTCACTGGTCAAGTGGCGAATGGTCATTCGCCAAATCCAAATCAAAGAGAAGTTGTTCCATATCGTCAATTTGCCCTGTTTGATAGTTTGATAACATTTTCATAAACAAACAAAAAAGGTTGAAGGTGCATTGCTGCAATACAAAAACTGCAGTACTAATTCTATGGTTTAACCTTTTTTTGGTGATTTGAGATTGATACTTATACTTGAGCTGTATTATTTTATCTTAAAATCATCCATTTTCAGTTTAACTAAGAATGGACATTGCTCATGAATGAAAGCTAGATATTGGTAGATATCCAAATATCGAGACTTTGAGCTATGGAAATGTGATTTGTGAAGAACATATCATCATTGATGACATATAACTTCTGGTGATAAAAAACGACTGAAACGTGATTCAGTTCCCAGGCTGAATCTTGGTCCTCGAAAGCCTTTGTCAACTATCCAGTGAACAGTGTAAACAGAATTCAAATTGTTCAAAGCAGAGAAAAGTTATTCAGATTTCAACAGGGGCAACATTTCGGGGTGCGACGTGATTAGTGCTGTGTAGTTTAGAATGAATACATAATATAATGTGCTTTATTCTATATGGAATAAATTGTTTTTTTTTGACTGTTTACTTACCATATTGTGTCACAGGAACTAAAATTATTATTACAAAGTTTGGTTGATCACAAACTTATTTACTGAAGGACAAGGATTATTACGAAAGCGCTGAAAGGACATCAGCATAATAAAATTATAATTGCCAGTTTGGACTGACAATTATACATAATTGCCAGATAGAAGTGACAATTTTACATAATTGCCAGTTTGAACTGGCATTTATAGATAATTGCCAGTTTTACCTGACAATAAGTATACCTAATTGCCAGATATATCTTACAATTATAGATAATTGCCAGTTTGAACTGACAATTATAATTGCCAGATAGAACTGGCATTTATAGAAAATTGCCAGTTCTATCTGACATTTATGTATAATTGTCAGTTCAAACTGGCAATTATCTATAAATGCGAGTTCTATCTGGCAATTATGTATAATTGTCAGTTCTATCTGTCAATTATCTATAAATGCCAGTTCTATCTGGCAATTATGTATAATTTTTAGTTCAAACTGGCAATTATAATTTTATTTTGCTGTATGTCCGTTCAGCGCTTTCGTAGATTATAGAATAGAATTTATTTGTCGCTGAAGAATTTCACATACACATAAAACAATACATACATAGAAACTTGGAATAGTTAAAGAACGTTAAGAAATATACAATCAAGATAATTAATCCAAAAAAATACCAACATTTGATTGATAAAAAATATGAAAAAATCCTACCACCAGTTTCGATTTAATTCGGTTGTATAATGATTTCCATAATTCGCTCCAAAACTATGGTTTCACCCTGGAACTGATAATTCAGATAATCCTTAATGCAATGTTTCTTCAGAGATGTTAATGTTGATAATTGGTCTCAAAGCACAGTCCAGGTGGTCTGTGTACCAATGGCTAGACCGGACCTGGTTACAGTAATAGTGCGCATGCTCCCGGCCTGATTTATTTTCAGTCTGCGCGAGATTCAAAAGGGTCTATGCTTGAGAAGTTCCTTTGGCATTTTAGTTATTGGTTATATTTCAGTGACATTGACATAGCACGACTTGACCCTGAATAATTCAGTTGCCAGTGGCGTGCTAGCAGGTGAATATTCAACAGATAGGATTAAATGCTTTCGCGAAATATGTATAATTGACATCTACTTACCTGTTTCTTATTCTCTGAAGCATTTATGATTTGATTTCAGTATAATATCAAATTAGTAGATGAGGATTTACCCTGACTAAAAACATGTTGTTGATTGGAGGTAATGCATCTACAGTCCCGAGATAGATTTTTTGTTATCCAGCATTTTTGAAAGTTCAGATTTATTACATATTGACCTGTACTTCTTTATGTTATTATGTCCTTCATTGTTAAAATTAGGTTTGATATAACAATGTTTTCAAAAGTCAGATTATCGGGTGGTTTTCGCAGATGCATTGAAAAACGAGTGTATGGGTTTAGCCAGTGTGAATATACATATTTTAAATGAAAGGGAGAGGAATTCCATCTGGACCAGATGTTTATTCTCTTTGACATCCACTACTGCATAGGAACCAACATCCACAGTCTTGCTGAATCTATAGGTAGGTGTTTCATTGTCTGATTCTTTCCTCAAAACAGTCAAAAGTATCCAGCGAAAGAGTTTACTATGTCTGAACTATTATCAACAACAGTATCCTCATAAAACATTGCTGCTTATTACGTTTACGATTTCGTCTTATAATTCATGAGTTTCCAAAAGTTTCGTGGTTTGGCACTGAGACTACAAAATTCTTCAAACATTTGATGACTATATATATATATATTTATTCTTAATGAGCTATTTTTTTCTGAATAATCAATTTTCATAGCTTAGAGTTATACCAGAGACAGATAAAAATATGTTCGAAATTTTTAATCGGGACATTTAGGCCAGAAGTTGTATAAATGTTATAAAAATTTGGAAGTTGTATATTAATATCATCTTCAAAATTATTCCAATTGGTACTTGCAAAAAAGTTTTTCAACCTATGTAGTCACCATTCTTGAAGTCATAATAATATGACGATTATAGTCAACACATAATTTTTTGATGTTACGTTATAGTGAAACCATCATAATATTCTATAGATACAAAAAAAGGAAATTTCTACATAGTTTTGACCCATGTCCCAGCTCTCCAGACAAAATGGCTGCCGTGCACTTGTAACCATCATCTTCACAAGAAGAAGTTGGTGACAATACTTAGTATCAATATAAAGGACTATAAGATATCGTCTTGTTAAAATATCTGAGTTGGTGGATTGAAATCCGAGATTTGACATTTATAGTTGATACATCACCATATTTTCAAGTATTCAAAAAGAAATTAATGCAAGCAATGCTAGCAGCAGAATTATTACCGATAATTATTTTCAAGGTCACGAATGTTTTTGTTGTTGATAGAAAATTATCCCGAGTCGAAGACGAGAGAAATTTATTCCGAGTGACGCTTCTCAATAGATATAAGGCGCTTTATTTTCGACAAAAAAATGATCTCTTAATAATTCCGTCAATAGGAACAGACAAAATTATCGTATGTAATCTCCCTAGAACTTGAATAATTTCCGAAAATTTTTTCGAGGTGCGAGTTTTCTTCAATAATTTCGCAACCGAGAACAAATTTACGGAGATTAATTCAAACTCGCGGGGGATTCGGTGAGAAATTTTTTTACCAAAATTATTTATAATCTTTTTACTCACAACTCATAGGTTAGGATCCGGAACACTATTTTTGGTGCTTCTTGTCAAAGGAATAATTAATTGATTCAAAAATAAAAAAAGGTATATCTTGGTGGAAATCGCTCCCCGTCCGCCTGCGTGGTAAGCCAACACGCTTTCCACTACTCCATTGCAACTTCTGATAAAAGTCGCACAAATCATGATCTTGTACCACCACGCTGATGTGAGATTCGAAAGCTCATTGTTCGGCTAATTTCAGTAGAATAAGGGCTCAATCCTTGAATCAACTTGATATTTTATCAAAATTACGCAATATTATGGTAATATAAGATGGGGAAAGATCTAGATCTGTGTTATATTGGATGATAGGTAAAGATGTCAAGAACTCTCAAGCCAGGGAGATTATCACTTATTAATATTTCAATTAGGTCATGTGACCGCAAAAATTTCCGGATAATTTAGGTTGTCGTCATAGCAACTTGCCGAAATCATGGCATCTGATTGGTTTAATACAGCCCAAGTAGCATTTTGGCAACGATAACCACATAATACACCAAAATTATTAACGTTACACTTGGTGTGGAAATCAGTAATTTATGAAACGACGATCTCTAAACCACTGGACAACGTTGTTTCACTATTGAGCATGACGTTAGTCAAACGTCGACGTTGTTACAAGGTTGAACCCAACCAACTTCATGTAGTAAAAATTTTGGTAATGGGATTGACGTTCTTAAAACGTTTGAGTGATAACTCCAGTTATGTTCTACGTTTTCCTGACGTTGAGCCGACCTTGTGAGATTTAACTTGGCAGTGGGCAATTTTTCATAAAAATTGTTAACATTTTCGTGATGGAGTCATATCTTGCAGTTAACTTTTCCAAATATCCACTATAGAGGACATGTCCCACAACAACAAGGATATACTGTTGGCTGAATTGCTTCGAAGAAAGAATTCATATCTAGTAAGAGAAGAAATGCTCAAAATTTTATTAATGAAATTATGCCTGAAGACTGGCAGTTTGGATAACTTCAGTTCTTTTGAAACTAATGCTAACCTGGATGCAGAGATTGAGGAATGCAACTAATTTTTCGAAGAACACTACTGACGGTTGTATGACACAAAGAAGCCCGTTTTAAAATGTGGAGCAAGGTGTGTTCGTTAGTTGTACTGCGTTCAGTTTTTGGTAGGATGTCCAACTTCAGTTGCGCTTTGGTTATATTTAGTTGCCTGGATAACTGACGTTGAAAGCTAGTATATTTTTCAGTTATCTGATATCCTAAGTCGTGTTAAAATACTACGCCATGTTTGATGCGTGATTATCTTCGGAAACATTGTCGGCCATTGAAATTTGAGACATAAACAAACTAAACAAACATATAAACGAAGGTTAACAGTACTCTAGAAACGACTGATATATTATTGTATTCTCTATAGTTCGCGTTTAGATAAATATTAACTTCGAATATTATATATCCAAATTATATTTTTTTTGTTTTTTTAACTTCGAGTTTTGAGAAATTCGCAACGGATAAAAGGCGCGCGTGTTTTTTGGCTATAATAATACTATATTTGATAGTTAACTGACATGCGTTGATAATTTCTGAATGGAAATAGTAATTTTCCGGCAATATAAATAGAGTAGGTTCCTATAATGAGCACACGAAGTAAAACATTAGTAGTCGTCAGGAAGTTTTCAACAAGTATCCATTTTGATCATCAGTAATGATTTGGTAGGAATATTTACTCACTTCTGAACACCGTGGAAAGTGAACTGTCATCGCTGCGAAAGAGGGCGCAAGAGTGTAGTTGTTTGTTTTTGGTAAATTTAGCAACGTTTAGGAAACGACCAACTGCTACCTACAGTTGGAAGTGAAACGTTTCAAAAACCCAAAAATGATTGACCAAATTGGTGCACAACAGGGTCGTGACAACGTAGTACTTATTGAAGTCTACTACGCAACTCATGTTTAGTTGCGCAACTTTTTCAAACACGTCGGCGCAACGTTTAATTGCAGCTTGGGAGTAGGTAAACATTTTTCGTTTGTACTCTCCCTAGAGCTTGAAAATTTTCGAAAATTTTATCGAGGTGCGAATTTCTTGAAAATTGCACGAGGCGCATTCGCAACCGAAAAAAAATTCGTGGAGATTAATTCAAGCTCGCGTGGGATTCGGTGAGAAAATTTGTCAAATAAATAAATAATTAATTGATGATTGAAAAAAATAAAAAAAGGTATATCTTGGCGGAAATCCTTGTTCAGCTATTTTCAGTAAAATAAGGTCTCAATCCTCGAATCAACTTGATATTCGATCAAAAATATGCAATATTATGGTAATATAAGATGGGGAAAGATGTAGATCTGTATTATATTGGATGATAGGCATAGCTTTCAAGAACTGTCAAGCCAGGGAGATTATCACTCATTAATTTTTCACCTAGGTCATGTGATCCCAAAAATTTCCGGATAATTTAGGTTGTCGTCATAGCAACTTGCCGAAATCAAGGCACCTGATTGGTTCAATACAGTAGGTAAAAATTTTCACGGTAATCGCGTTTTATAAGCAACGTCTACAAAAAAGGGCCTTCTAATTGGTTGAAAATAAATTTATGTAATTCTCAATATCATTGTGTATGTTCTCAAAATATATTATTTCGTAATATTATGGCTTATAAGCTGAACAAGAGAAGGATACAAAGCTTCGAAAACGGAATGGTGAAACGCATGAACTTCTTTAGAGTCGTGGATCAACACTATCTGCTCTTCTTCTCGATGGCCTACCTGTTGTGGTCAGGTGGACCATTATTCGTAAATGTTGTTGGGATGTTTGGATTGAAACAACGAATTGCTTGCAGTACTTCATTAGAAGATAACCCTCGTTCGACCGTTAGCTCAAAAGTTCAGAATTGTAATAAATAATCTGCTACTTTTATTTTGGAAAACAGGTAGATGATGATAAGTAAGTCCATCGACATGTCCTAAATATGAAATATACAAGAGAATCAATTAATGTGCAGAAATCAAATACATGAAAAAGGCAACGAACCTCGCAAACGGGAACATGTTTATGAAACTACTAATGCCAAATATATACATCGAAATTGCAATTTATGTTACACCATATTCATATCTAAAACATCCTATACTTTTGAAATATACTATACGAATATAATATCATCTACTTTACAACACCTCCTCCTCATTTTTGAAAATTGTACCTAGGAACGGTGCAATTTTCACCAACTCGCGACACTCATCCTGATCAGTTTCTTTCATTTCTGCCCTTGCAGTATTTTGTGTTTCCATTGTTGAGTTATTTCCAACAGGCATTGAATCAGTATTCAGTTTTTCCTCTAGTAAATATTTGCAGCGGATATACAGAAAATAAGAAATAACAGAAATAACAATTGAACATACAAGGAAATATAATATCCAATGGTGAGGTAGGTCGGGTATGTTTAGTTGTGATTCGTTTTCGTTCTGTTTCAAATTATTCAAGTCTTCACTGATTTTAGCTAGCTCATCAAAATTACTCGACACCACAATCAAAGGAACGTCTAGTGATTTTAATTTTGAAGTAATATGTGTCGACGGTTCAAAGTATATTTCTTTCTTCAAATCTAGAGGTGCAATGTAAGACATTGTTATCTGACTAGAAAACTTTTGATGAGATGTAAGAATGACTGACTTTGCATATGCTGAACAGTTTGAATGTAAGCTGAGGATTCCTGTGTTTTTCAAAGTGAAAGACAGTTGTCGTTCTGTATTTCTGCAGTTCAAATCGACATATTCTTCATGGGGTGCAACATATATCCAAGAATTTTTTTTGCTAGTTGGATGAATATTGGTTCATTGATTTTCAAGATACGTTTTTGACATGATTCAGGAATGGATGTAGTAGGCATGAACAACTTTGATTCGCAACCTTTATGCAAGTGAGCTAAAAAAATTGGTTTAATTTGTTTGCATAGATACCTATCTATTAAAAATATCTTACAGCTAGATAATTCTACATCACTCATCATGAAAAAATATTGTTTAATGACGGCTGATACGAAAAAATTATCTCCAGGTACAACAAAAACAAAAGTGTCATTTCCTAAAGGCATTGGTAAACTAAATATATTATAACTACGTTTTTCAATGAGAGGGATATAAAGCAAAAATGTAAGTGTCTTATTGATAAAAAATACATTGGTGGTCAAAAGATTATACAGGGTGTGCATATTCTCAATGACAGGAACAACAGGAAAAGTAAATTCATTCTCGAAACTTTGTATTTTTTTTAATTCGTTGGTGAGTTTCATTGGACTCATCACCAATGGATGTAGAATTCCTCTTTGGGCATACGATATTATCTCAATAAGATTATTCTGATTGACCTTGAACGTTGTCAGAACAATGCTCAATAACGATACAAGTTCATTCGTCTCAGTCGAGATTTTTTGCTGGGTTTCAAATTTTGATACATTCTCTGTTACAACATTTAGAGTTCCCACAAATTGTCTAAATATGCGAATGATGTTCTATTTATCATATGGACTGTATTTTGGATTATTGACGTTTGTTGTTTTAACAATGTTGAAAAATGGTCCTGATTTTTTCTAATATTATCTATCTGTGAGTTAAAATATACTGCAGCATCTGCGTCTAAGGTACCAAATAGAATTTTTCATCTTGAACCGACAAAATCCTCTTCGTGTTTTCGTATTTCGGCGAACTCCTAGGAGTTCGAAAATTAAATCATCTTGAGAGTTTGAATGACTTTCTCGAAAGAATCGCATTCAGTAACCAGAACACTTCTATTCCTACTCAAAATACATAGTCGTTTAATCTGATGGGCATTGAAGAGAACGAGGTCGTATTCGTCGTGATAATTTTGCAAATCGAGATATGTGATCAGTTTCCAATCGTCATTGTACAAGTTCATGATACCTATCTTTCCATGATAAATTCCTGGACTCGTTTCCAGTGGAGTAACATTAGTAAACCTCGTTAGCTTCGGATGCGAGGATGCACAATATGAAGAAGGCTATTTCCAAGATTGCCATTATATTCTTAACACCTGCGAAAATAAATGCTGTATGTTATCACTCTAATTATTCTACGATTTTTTCCAAACGATTTATATGGACCTTGATTTTCTTCCTATTAACTGATAATGTTACATTGACATTAGAATTGATTTCAATAACCTCATACGGCCTTTTATACAATGGCATTAGTTTTTTCGATTTCCCAATGATATTCGATTCGTTTCGTAATAAGACTTTGCCACCGATTTTCAAATTCATTTCATGAGTATTCCTCTCATAGTATGATTTTGAAGTTTTTCCCGTGCTGCCTCATGAGACACTTGTAATCGCAATTTCATTTCATTATAATAATCGTCGAAATTGTACATTGTTTCTGGGTTCTTTCTTATTCTAGAAGGTAATAAATATTGCTCTTCTACCAAACAAAAGTTCAAATGGAGTGAAACCAGTAGATGTATGTGGAGTTGTGTTGTAAGTGAACTGCGCATAAGAAATTCGGGTGTCCCAAGTATTCATGTCCCTACCTGTAAAATTACGCAAATATTCCGCTAAAGTCCTATGAGACTGCTTCAAACTACCATTAGATTGTGGGTGATAGGCAGTCGTAGAAGTCTGCTTAATTTTCAGAAGTTTACAAGTTTCTTTGAATATCCTGCTTAAAAATTTGCTCCTTGATTGGTTACTAAGAATTTCGGTATTCCATATTGACAGATGATATTTTCAACAAAATGTCTCGCTATAGTTGAAGCTACCTGATTTTCTATGGGGATGGCAATCAAATATTTGGTCAAATCATCCATAAACGTTAGAAGGTATTTATTGAATCTGTCTGTTTGGTCGAGAAAAATTTTCTCCATAGGATAGGTCGACGTCGTTGTTATAGTCATAGGCAGTCTTGTTTTTCGTGCGATTTTATTTTTCTGACAACTTTTGGCAAGACCTGATTTATTTCTTTTTATCATGGTGCATCCTGCCCCATTCATAATACTGTCTAATCCGCTTGAACGTTCTGTTTACCCCTTGATGTCCGCCACTAGGAGATATATGGAATTCTTTCAAAATTTGTTCAATTTCTTCTTTCGTCAAATCTTTCTCAATCTTGTCATGAAAAATAATAATCAATGTATCAGAATCTCTAAAGATGTATCTCAACATTATTCTAATCGTTTTAAACTTTGGATTATCGATTTTGCAAGTTTCGGCTGAAATAGCAAGTTTGTCAATGTCATGAGTGTTGCAAAAAGATTTGAATTTTGATAAACAAATAAATATATCCTCATAATCAGCTTTATGGATAATGTCTAGTTTTGCAATGATATAAAACAGACACCTGTCATCAAACTTTAGATATGCAATGTCATGTATTTCTTTCTGTTGAGATTTCAGTTCATATAAACTATCATGGTAATCATTCGGTAATGAAAAGGTTTGATCTGTAATATAAACAATACTATATTCCTTTGGACAACTATCCAGATTTTCATCAGTATCTGTGACTTTTGAATTATTCATTATTTTCTTCTCGATCTCTTTCAAAAAATCGCTATAAGATGAAATTGAGGACTTTCCTATATTTGATCGAGTTTGTACTTGATGAATCCTACTTAGAGCATCTGCATTTGTATTGGAACAACCCGATTTATGGGTGATATTGAATTCAAATTCTTCTAATTTCAAACGAAAGCGCATAAGTCTACTGGATGGGTTCGATATAGAAAATAGGTAAACAAGAGGTCTGTGGTCAGTGAAAATTTCAAATTTACGACCATAGACGTATGGTCGAAAATGATGACAACTCCAAACGATCGCCAAAAGCTCCCTCTCAATCGTACTATAATTCTGCTCAGCTTTGTTCAGTATTCTCGATGCATACGTAATCGGAAGATCAGAGCCAATCTCACCTTGACTCAGAATACCTGAGATTGCATATTGTGAGCATCAGTTGTCATAACAAAGGTTTTCTGGAAATCAGGGTAAACGAGGATTGGAGAGCTAATCAATTTTCCTTTCAATACAGCGAAAGATTCATCACATAGAGAGGACCATTAAAATTTTGCGCCTTTTTTGAGCAGTTTATTCAAAGGTTGTGCAATTTTTGCGGTAATAAGATGCTAAACCCAGAAATGATTTGACATCTTTTTGATTGCAAGGTTTCTTGAAATTCTTCACTGCTTCAATTTTTCCTGGATCAGGCTTTACTCCTTTCTCGGAAATCATGTGACCGGGATAACTTATTTCTTTCCGGAGGAATTCACACTTGTCTGGCTGCAATTTCAAGTTGTGTTTGCGTAATCTTGAAAATACGTCGACCAATTTTAAATTGTGAGATTCCAAAAAACCTCCGTAGATTAATTACCACGTCGTCTAGATACACGAAGCATTTCAAACAGGTTAGTCCCGTAAGTACATTGTTTATTAGGCGCTGAAACGTTGCGGGTGACCCTCGTATGCCCATAGGTAAGCGTTTATATTGATAATGTCCTTCGAAAGAAAAAGCTGTACATGACTTCGATTCGTCGCTAATTAAAATTTGATGAAATCCCTGAGCTAAATCCACGATTGAAGAATACTTTGATTTTCCTAATTGATCCAAAATTTCTGTTATATTGGGAAGGGGATAGGCATCTGCTTCAGTAAGATCATTGAGTTTTCTGAAATCTACAACTAGCCTATACCGTTTATTTCCCTGACTATCTGGTTTCTTCGGTACGATGAGGAGGGGGAATAACTATTTTCAATTATGTCATTTTCCAACATGTTTTCGATTTCGTTTCGGACTTCTCCTTTTTGAAGTCTTCAGGAAGTCTGTATGGCTTGACGGAAACTGTTTTTTTCGAGGTTAAGGGTATGAAGTGTAGAATTGCATCTGTATGAGTCAGTTTATCTCCCTTGAGGAAAAATATATCATTGTATTCACGTACAATTTCAAATATACTTTGTAGCTCTTCAGAATTCAAATGATCAGTTCTTATAGCTTGCTCTAGAAAGGATAATCGTTCTCTATTCTCTCAATTTGAAAAGTTAAGGATTTCATAATTGGCCAGATTATCTGAATCGATTCTATCAATATCTGATTGATTTAAGTAGACATTTTTCTCCGTAGCGTTCAGAATGTTGACTTTCGAATCGGTTCCGTCTATTATGCAGTTGCCTATAAAAACTCCCGGTTTTAATTCCTTATGAAAGCAAATTCTAGGTTCTATATAATTCAATCGTATTGTTTTTATTATTTTCGACCTAGCAGAAATTTCTATAACATTATCCATGAGTGGATTAGTAATCTGCAATGTGTACATTTTACCGTGAAGTGGTATCGAGATTGTTGACGTTTCATAATTTATGTTGACTTCATATTGTGCTAAGAAATCTTGTCCTAAGATACATTCATAAGAAATTGGAAAATTATTCGGTACTATTTAAATACATAGAGGAATGAAAATATCATCGGAAAGTTTGATTTTACTATAGCAAATTCCATAGGATAGCACAGATTGTTCGGTAATTCCTTTGAGTCGTGCCTTCTTCTCTGTGTATAATAATGCATCTCCGTCTGTCTGTCCTAGTTTAAGGATAGTGACGTCGCTACCAGTATCGACTAACATATGTGCAAAACCCTTGTTCGACAAATTTAGCGGTAACTTAATTATGATTTATGTTTACCGTATAAACATTTTTTCCTTCGTTACAATGATCCGATTCAGCGAAATAATGATAGAGATCAAGAACGAGTGATCTTGAAGTTTCTGATTGACTGATAACATTTAATGAAGGAGATATTGAAGATTTTTGACACGGACTATTTGGGCTTGATTTTTTTGCCTGCTGTGAAATAGATTCTGATGACCCTTCTATCGTTTAACCTGAATTTGAATATTCGTTTGCGGGTATAGATTTATCTGCATTTTGGAAAGAATCAGTGGATATGGTTAGTGTTGGCGCATTCTCTGAATTTCGGGAATTATAAATGGGATCTTGGAAATCATGAAAAATGTCTCGATTGACTCGAACATCCTCGTCTGTTCAGGATTTGAAGTTTGTATACTCATTGGAGAATTTATAATCGTTCGATATGGCATTATTCAGAGATGCTGCTTAGTTTTCGGCAGATTGCATTTCGCGGACCATGACAGTGCTGCCGCTCGCTGTAAGTCCTTGAAAATTTCCCGAATTTTGCGACGGTTTAGTTTGATTATTTGATCTGGCATTATCGTATCGATTCGAAAATGTTTGATTCTGTGTAGGAGAGTTTTTTGTTGCAGAACTTCTTGAGTTATTATATTGACGTTTACGACATTGTTCAATTGTGTGCCCTAAATTATGACAATAACGACATTCATTCGATACCTGGTGAATACGCTCAGTTCTTATGTGAGAATTATTCGGAAAATTGTTACTGGGCCTGAAATTTGAAGAGAAATGTGAAGATGGAGAACTATTATTAGAAAAACAATTAGCGGATGTGTGATTTGATTCTCCACACTTAAAACATTTTTTAAATAAATGTTCTGATTTTTTTTGAGTAACTATTCGACATTTTAAGTTTCTCGCAAGCCGCTTCTATGGCATCGTTGAGTTCGTCAAAACGAGATGCCCTTATGATTAATTTTATTGGGTCCCTCAAACCTTCAACGAAAGCTTTCAAAGCAGATTTGTTATTTAAATTTTGAATTGTAGGAGCAGCCGTATTGCCTTCACTGGCTATGCAGGCGTCCGTTAGATCTAAAGAAAGTCTTTCGATTCTGAGGTATTTCCTCCCTTGTTATTGCCGTTTCGGATATGACATGACAACAAGATATAAATTTATGTAAATCATCCCTATTTCCTCGAAATTCGGGGATCATTTTGAGTGCTAATTTAATTTGGAAAACCATATTGTTGTCCTTATTCATGCAGATAACTATGATTAGGAAACTAGCTTACTCTATATGCAATCTTTTCTTGAAGTTGACGTGCTCGAGATAATGCCTTCCTGAATGATGACTTCTGCGATGATATCCTCTTGAATGTTGACTTCCTGTGACGATGTCTTCTTGAATGTTGACTTTTTGGGATTATGTCTTCTTGAATATTGTCTTCTGTAGTCCTCGTCGAGTGGTTGGTCTCCTTGATGTACTATGCTGCTTCGTCTGGGATAACTGATAACTGGCTGATCCGTTACCTCTTAACTAGGTTGTCAAGGTGTGACACTTCAGTTGCACTGGAATCGGGGTTAATTGGTTGCTACACCACCGACAGCTTCGAATATGTCCTCGGAATCTGCACTAATTCACGATATCCAACAATCCCACCGCTGCCACCACAAATTTTGTTGGGATGTTTGGATTGAAACAACGAATTGCTTGCAGTACTTTATTTGGAGATAACCCTCGTTCGACCGTTAGCTCAAAAGTTCAGAATTGTAATAACCTGCTACTTTTATTTTGTAAAACAGGTAGATGATGATAAGTAAGTCCATCGACATGTCCTAAATATAAAATATGCGAGAGAATCAATTAATGTGCAGAAATCAAATGCATGAAAAAGGCAACGAACCTCGCAAACGAACATGTTTATGAAACTACTAATGCCAAATATATACATCGAAATTGCAATTTATGTTACACCATATTCATATCTAAAACATCCTATACTTTTGAAATATACTATACGAATATAATATCATCTACTTTACAACAATGCCGCAAAACTACCTGAAAAGACCACCCGTCACTACGCC